>OZ010723.1:0-352802 GCA_963932345.1 Ophion ventricosus
CCGATAAAAAACCCTTCTCCAAAATGGAGCCTCGGGATGTACCCTTCTTTTATTTCGGGATTCTTGATTTTGACGTAGCATACGACTTTTGAGCGTCTGGGAATGGATATAGCTTTCTTCGAGACAAAAGGAATCAGTTGATCACCATAACTTAGTTGTTCGTGTTTCCAATCAATAAGGGCCTTGTTTCCGGCCAAAAATTCGGTTCCTAAGAGAACATTTTGCGCTATAGGGAACCAATCGTCTACAACATGAAATTCCGACCAATTTTGCAATTTCATAATTGTCGATGAAGGTGTTCACGACCTGATTTTTAACTAAATTTACCTCGGCGCCCTAGTCGATCAAAAATTCGGTTAGACCGGCTAATTGGGGGCAATCCATGAATACCGAGGGGGTAGTTCCCGAGTTGCCAAGGACGACCCGGAAGATTCGCACTGTTCGGCGTCTATGATCCTTATCGGGCGCTCCTCGCGATGATCGTCCCGCGGGGAGGCCCTGTCCATGGGACGGTCGTTCGAGTTTTTTGGATCGGGGTTTTGCTTATTCCGATCGTCATTTTGTTTTCGATAACACATAGCCTCGGAATGGCCGGGTTTTTGGCAATAATTGCAGGGAGGACGCGGCTTATCGTTATCGCTATTGTTATTGGCTCGCGGTTCGTTATTCATATTTTTATTATTATTCGCGTTTTGATTATTATTATACGCGGGTATATGCGCCGGCCTCTTTTCGGGAAATTTTTGCCAACAATTTTCCGAGGGGTGAGGTCGGCCGCAATGAGAGCACGTTATTTTTCCGGAATGGGAAAACGTTTTAACTGGGACCGCGCCGGGTTTATTTTCCGCGCGGTTATCTCTAAAATGAGCGCGATCGCGCTCCATGTCTTTTTCGACTTTTACCGCTTTAATAAATGCGTCTTCTAGGTCGAGGACACTAATTTCAATCGCATACGGAAATCGGGTGGAAGGCCCTTAATAAAACAGTCAAGTGTGTCGCGGTTTAGTGTATTACGATAGTTTGAGTGGACGAGACCGTGGTTGTCGACCTCGGCTTCGTATATTGCCGTGTGGAGATCTTTTACGCGGCTAACGTAATCAATGATGTGTTCTGTTTTACCTTTTGAAATATTTCCGAGTTCGCCCCGGAATTCATTGAGGGTTTTCGCGGCTCCAAAGAGAATTTTGAGACGGTCCGCGAAATCGGTTACATTATCAAAACTATAATCTTCCAAAGCCGTTGCGGCATGACCTTTTAGTTTATTTCGCAGTAATTGCGCGAGACTCGGCTCGAGGTGAGGGGAAAACATATCCCTAGCTCTTTTGCAGAAGCGAATGAAACGTAGAACCTTGAATTTTAGATTTGGGTTTCTCGGATAATTGTCGATGTTTCGTTCATCGTCGAAACTACGTTGTTCAAGACGCGGAGACTGATGGGGTGGCGAGTATCGCCTTTCGTTTTTAATTTCGAGTACTTCCGTTTTTAAATCCCCGAATTGAGAAATCATTTGTGATAGTGTCCTTTGAAGAGAGGAGAATTGTTCACGGGTATCTGCGCGTTCCGACGCTTCCGGGATACTTTGATTTTGTTCGATTCGTTCTCTTTCGAGGGCCTGAAGGGCCTTAATGCGTTCTTGCGTTTCTATGTCTTTTTCGCGGAGAGCACGTTCTTGCTTTTGTAACATTTCGCGTTTACCGTCGATTTGCTCGTTGAGGATGCACAATTCCTCTTCGTTTAAAGCTCGAGATTTTGACCTTGTGGTAGCCATTTTGAAAATTTACGAAAAACGAATGAAGTTATAGCCAAATTTGAACTTGGAAAATCGATCAAATGTGACATTGGTATCCCACCGCTGCCACCAAAAATTTTATCCTGTTACGTCCGGGATTTTATTATTCATAAAAAAAATATATTCGAAGGAAAATACGCGATTTGGACTTCGAACTTGAGATTAACCGAGATGTTAAATTGATATTTTATTTTCAGATAAACGGACGCCAGCCCTGACATCCTACCTTTAGTCGGGAATGTGCCCAACAGGGATGAGGATAAGTCACAATTTGATCGGTAAGCGAACTAATACTCGCGAGAATAGGGTAGTCGGTAAAGAAGAGAATATATAGTAACGGGGCATGCGACTTACCCTACGAGCGGCGGTGCGTAGCGGGTTGAGTCGGTGGAGTACGGATGACTCGGATGAATTCTCGTCCGTCGACGAGGAAGAGCTCCTGGTTGACCGGGACGTTGCAGACGACCACAGGTTTCTACGATCCCTGCTTGGTCGACCGTGAAGAAGAACTCATGAACAAGACGGAGAGAACGACGTTGACGACGAGGGGTTAGTCGATGGTAATAACTTCGATTTCAGATGGGACGACGGCAGTGGATGTCTCAGAACCGTCGGATAGAACGACCGGCGTGACGAGACGATTTGTCTTATCACTCACAATGAACACTTTGTCTTTTAGTGGAATGTTCGACACGATTCGCGGTTTCGGGAGAAATGTAGCGAGTCGCTCTTTAGATAGTTTTTTATAGACCGGAATATTGTCGCCACGACCCTTTGGCGCGGGCTTCTGATGAAGCTTGGCGATGGCGCGACGAATTTGGAAACGACCAACGGCGCGTCTTCTTGGCATAATAAATGCAATAAAATAGGACAAGAGAATTTATGTTATTCCTGAATTGGAAACCGTTTTATTTATCGATTCTGTATATTTGTGGGTTACAATTGCGCCATGGTCTACATGCATACCTCTAGGTGCAATTTGGGAAGGGAGGAGCCTCAGTAAACGTGCATCAGTACAGTGCACTGAATATTTGGCAGGATGGGAGCCTCAGCAAACGTGCATCAGTACAGTGCACCGAATGTTTGGCTCCAAGGTAAGAGAGTATTTTGGGAAGATATTTCGTTAAATGATGCGGTTTCGTATTAGAGTTGAGATAAGAGAAATAAATAGATAAAAATATGCAACATGCCAGGAAGGTGCACGGTGAGATTTTAATTGGGAGTGAAAGGTCGCGAAATAATTATTCACTGATTTTAAACACTTATAAAAATATATTGTTACAAGCTTTGGTTAAAATACACTTTGGATAAAATAATTAATTATTAGCAACTTGACGGTATTGCGACACGATGAAGACTTAATACACAATTAACACTTGAACGTTTCACAAATATAATTTAACAAAAAGAGTAAAAATGTTCCGTTTTCCAGCGTGCGGGTCCAACGTATACGCGACGAGCGTAGAAACGCGACTGACTGGTGGAGAGACCGGAAAACTGGCGAGCAGCGGAGGACCCGGCTTTTTATTGGCCTCGAGGTGGAGGGGCGCGGCGCGCATGCGCCGTGGAGTGGAGACGCCGATGCCGATGTTTCCTTCTCGCTTACTCTTACAGCGTTAAGTGGAGAATTTGACGATAGATTAATTATTATTAAGTTATCGTTAAAATATTGTTACAACAATTGATTATCTTAATTTTAAATACGTTTACAGGTGAGTATTCGTAGTTTGACTGAGGATAAATTAATGTTTTAATTTATCGTTAGTCTTACAATTTGTTATAATTGATTTTTGAATGAAGTTTATCATTTTTGTAGATTTGGTTGTTTATTTATTTTTCTCTTTCGTGCGCATCGTGGAATCGGACTCGATATAATATTAATTGTTAGGAATGAAGATAATATATTCCTGATGTATTATTATGATTAAAAATAGATAAATGTTGAATACGAGGAATTTAATTAAAGAATATAAACATGGATGTACAAAAGTCGCGTGTAATAATTATTAAAACGCATTTCTTATTTAATTATTATATATATCGATATTGTGAGTTTATTCGTTCTTAATAAACTCGAGGATATATGAAGTCGTAATTTATTGTTTAATTAAAATGTATTTGTGAATTATTTATAATATAATATTTGATATTACAATAATAATATTCATTGTATTTCTTAAGGACATTTTGTTCTTTATTGTTATATTGTTAAATAAAGAATTTGTTAACTAACGTGTATGTTAGTTTATTCCTACGTATTTTGCGTATGACTAATGTTAATAATAATAATAGTAATGGCGGATAGAGGACAAAGGACCGAAGGAATGATACGTGATATTATATTTTGGAGCCGATGTTTGGACTACGAGATAATGATGACGGGACAGAGATTTGTTTATCTTTGACTATAACGTGGTATTGTTTAAATTGGTATTTCTTAGAAGCCTACGTGCAGCACGTGGCTTGCATTATGGCGACGCGTTGATGAGAGAGACGCGACGAGTGTGAGAGAGATGGATGCATATGCTGGGAAAGTTCGGGAAAAATATCTGGATAGTGTCTTCTATTGTATGCCCAAAAATGGTAAAGCGTACAAAAAGAGGATTATGTTGTGAAAGAGCGCTTGCTCGCTTCAAGAGGCAATAAAGCAATTCAAGGGTTTTCTGGAAAATGTCTTGAAAGGAATGCTCGCTCGACTCGAGGGGCAATAAATT
Organism: Ophion ventricosus; assembly: GCA_963932345.1. NCBI lineage: Eukaryota > Metazoa > Arthropoda > Insecta > Hymenoptera > Ichneumonidae > Ophion > Ophion ventricosus. The sequence continues at coordinate 4,504 of OZ010723.1, forward strand.
AATTAGGGAAAAGTCACGTAGCATCCATTAGCCGTAGGGCGTGTGAGTAAGAGAGAAGGTTAGGCCAAGTGAGGGTAGGACAAGGATGGACTCTATGTAAAGGAATGTCGCGGGGTCGCGAGTGTATCGCGGCCTCGCGGGTTATGTAATTTCGCGGTTTTGTAATGAGAGATCCGCGGATAGGTGAAATAAGAATTTAGGGTTAATAATTATGATTCGCGGGTCCGCGAATTGTATCGCGGAACAGCGGAAATGGGTTTTGCGGTAGTGAAAGAAGGATTTCATGATGCGGGTTACATGAGGGTGCAAGAGGTATGCTGGTAACCCGGAGATAGAAGGATGGAGGATAAAGAAGATGGTGTCGAGCTGAAGTAGTTCTCGGTTGAGCGCGCGAAGTATCAGGAGAACAGGGGGTATATGTTGGTCTCTACGCGGAGCGTTAGAGAGAGATGGAGAGAGCGCGTTCAGCGGGAGTATATACATGCTAGGAAAAATAGGGAGAGCTGAAGTTATTGTGTTTATTATAATGTAATAATATTAATATTATTAACATTGTCGGAAAAATATTCCTACAGATATGAGTATAATGTATTATATATATATGTATGTACGTAGAAGGAGTAAGTATGCGTGTATATATATATATATATATATATATATATACATATATGGTAGAGGGCAAGATCGCCCGGACGTAACAGTACCAATTGTTTACAGGTTATGAGTGTTGAATTCCTTTCGCGCAGCGTTTTGTAACGTGCGTTTCTGATTTCGGCCCATGATATTCGGCCGATTTCGTGAGTTTTCGAGATGTTAATAGTTCGGAAACTCGATTTAATAATAACGTCCTTTAATGATTCGAATATTTCTAAGAGATCTTCGCTTTCTAAATTTTCGTGTGACTTACCCAGAAACGGGAGCGCAATTATATTATTTCCTTTTTCTTGTTTGAGTTTAGGTCGTAGATAAGTGAGTTGCTCCCGTTTCGGCAACATTTCCTGCGCCTGGAGGTCCTTTGCGCCATCGTCAATAGGTTTCCCGGTTCTGGTAGCGCAGACTATGAAATTTTCGTTTTGCATTGAGAGTCGATCGCGTGTCTCGAAAACTTTTAAAGATTTGAGAGATGGGAATTTTCTGCTGCTAATTGGAAAGCGGGATTTTCGTTGTCGATCATATCGCTTTGATTGCTATCATCGTCTGTTTCGTCACCACTTATGAAGGTATACCTGAGTATACCTTCATAAGTTTCGTTAGAATTTTCATATTCTCCAAGTTCTACGTCATTTGCTGTTTCAGGTTGAATGGTGGTGAGTGGAGGACACGGAGCATTCTCGGGGGGAATCTGGACATGGTTGATATTTTTTTCGGAGACGTCTCTTGGGCCTCCTTACGTATAACGCCAAGAAAAAACGGTTTATATCGAACGCGAGGGAGATAAATTTTTTTTCATGTTTTACCCCCCGATAGGGGTGTTTTCCGGAATATGGACGTGGTTGATATTTTTTTCGGAGACGTATCTTGGGCCTCCCTACGTACAACGACAATAAAAAAAGCGTTTATATCGAACCTGCGGGAGATAAAAAAATTTTCATGTTTTAGCGCCCGATAGGGGTGGTTTCCGGAATATGGACGTGGTTGATATTTTTTTCAGAGACGTCTCTTCGGCCTCCTTAGGCACAACGCCAATAAAAAAAGGATTTATATCGAAACCGCGGGAGATAAAAAATTGTTCATCATTTACCCCCCGATAAGGGTGCTTTCCGGAATGTGGACGTGGTTGATATTTTTTTCAGATACGTCTGTTGGGCCTCCCTAAGTTCAAGGGCAATAAAAAAAGGGTTCATATCGAACCCACGGAAGATAAAAAAATTTTCAGATTTTACCGCTCCATGGAGGTGGTTTCCGGAATATGGACGCGGTTGATATTTTTTTCAGAGACATCTCTTGGGCCTCCTTACGCAGAACGCCAATAAGAAAAGGATTTATATCGAACCCGCGGGAGATAAAAAATTGTTCATCATTTACCCCCGGATACGGGTGCTTTCCGGAATATGGACGTGGTTGAAATTTTTTTCAGATACGTCTGTTGGGCCTCCCTACGTACAAGGCCAATAAAAAAAGGGTTTATATCGAACCCGCGGAAGATAAAAAAATTTTCAGCATTTACCCCCGATAGGGGTGCTTTCCGGAATATGAAAATGGTTGATATTTTTTTCAGAGACGTCTCTTGGGCCACCCTACGTACAACGCCAATAAAAAAAGGGTTTACATCGAACTGGCGGGAGATAAAAAAATTTTCATGTTTTGCCGCCCGATAGGGGTGCTTTCCGGAATATGAACATGGTTGATATTTTTTTCGGAGACGTCGCTTAGGCCTCCTTACGTATAACGCCAATAAAAAAAGCGTTTATGTCGAACCCGCGGAAGATAAAAAAATTTTCATGTTTTACCCCCCGATAGAGGTGCTCGCCGGAATATGGACGTGGTTGATATTTTTTTCAGAGAGATCTCTTGGGACTCTCTACGTACAACGCCAATAAAAAAGGGATTATATCGAACCCGCGGGAGATAAAAAAATTTTCATGGTTTACCCGACGATAGGGGTGCTTTCCGGAATATGGACGTGGATGACATTTTTTTCAGACACGGCTGTTGGGCCTCCCTACGTACAAAGCCAATAAAAAAAGGGTTTATATCCAACCTGCGGGAGATAAACAATTTTTCATGTTTTACCACCCGATAGGGGTGCTTTCCGGAATATGGACGTGGTTGATATTTTTTTCTGAGACGTCTCTTGGGCCTCCTTAGGCAGAACGCCAATAAAAAAGGATTTATATCGAACCCGCGGGAGATAAAAAATTGTTCATCATTTACCCCCCGATACGGGTGCTTTCCGGGATATGGACGTGGTTGATATTTTTTTCAGATACGGTTGTTGGGCCTCCCAACGTACAAGGCAATAAAAAAAGGGTTTATATCGAAGCCGCGGAAGATAAAAAAATTTTCAGCTTTTACCCCCCGATAGGGGTGCTCACCGGAATATGGACGTGGTTGATATTTTTTTCAGAGACGTCTCTTGGGCCTCCCTACGTACAAAGCCAATAAAAAAGGGTTTACATCGAACCGGCGGAAGATAAAAAAATTTTAATGCTTACCCCCCGATAGAGGTGCTCGCCGGAATATGGACGTGGTTGATATTTTTTTCAGAGACGTCTCTTGGGACTCCCTACGTACAACGCCAATAAAAAAGAGATTATATCTAACGTGCGGGAGATAAAAATTTTTTTATGTTTTACCCCCCGATAGGGGTGCTTTCCGGAATCTGGACGTGGTTGATGTTTTTTTCAGAGACGTCTCTTGGGCCTCCTTACGTATAACGCCAATAAAAAAAGGGTTTATATCGAACCTGCGGGAGATAAAAAAACTTTCATGTTTACCCCCCGATAGGGGTGCTTTCCGGAATATGGGAGTGGTTGATGTATTTTTCAGAGACGTCTTTGGGGCCTCCTTACGTATAACGCCAATAAAAAAGGGTTTATATCGAATCCGCGGGAGATAAAAAAATTTTCATGTTTTACCCCCCATAGGGGAGCTTTCCGGAATATGGACAATATTGATATTTTTTTCGGAGACGTCTCTTGGGCCTCCTTACGTATAACGCCAATAAAAAAAGGATTTATATCGAACCTGCGGGAGATAAAAAAACTTTCATGTTTTACCCCCCGATAGGGGTGCTTTCCAGAATATGGACATGGTTGATATTTTTTTCAGACACGTCTCTTGGGTCTCCCTACGTACAACGCCAATAAAAAAAGGGTTTATATCTAACCTGCGGGAGATAAAAAAAATGTCATGTTTTACCCCCCGATAGGGGTGCTTTCCGGAATATGGACGTGGTTCATATTTTTTTCAGAGACGTCTCTTGGGCCTCCTTCCGTATAACGCCAATAAAAAAAGCGTTTATGTCGAACCCACGGAAGATAAAAAAATTTTCATGATTTACCCCGATAGGGGTGCTTTCCGGAATATGGACGTGGTTGATATTTTTTTCAGAAACGTCTTGTGGGTCTCCTTACCTACAGCGCCAATAAAAAAAGGGTTTATATCGAACCCGCGGGAGATAAAAATTGTTCATGATTTAGCCCCCGATAGGGGTGCTTTCCAGAATATGGACGTGGTTGATATTTTTTTCAGAGACGTCTGATGGGCCTGCCTACGTACAACGCCAATAAAAAAGGGATTATATCGAACCTGCGGGAGACAAACAGTTTTTCATCAGTTGCCCCCCGATACGGGTGCTTTCCGGAACATGGACGTGGTTGATATTTTTTTCAGATACGTCTCTTGGGCCTCCCTACGTACAACGCAAATAAAAACAGGGCTTATATCGAACCCGCGGAAGAGAAACAAATTTTGAGATTTTACTCCCCCATAGGGGTGCTTTCCGGAATATGGAAATGGTTGATATTTTTTTCAGAGAGTTTATATCGAACAGGCGGGAGATAAACAAATTTTCATGTTTTACCCCCGGATAGGGGTGCTGTCCGGAATAAGGACAAGGTAAATATTTTTTCGGAGACGTCTCTTGGGCCTCCTTACGTATAACGCCAATAAAAAAGGGTTTAGGTCCAACCCGCGGATGATAACGAATATTTTCATGTTTTACCCCCCGATAGGGGTGCTTTCCGGAAAATGGACATGGTTGATATTTTTTTCATAAACGTCTCTTCGGCCTCCCTACGTACAACGCCAATAAAAAAGGGTTTATATCAAACCTGCGAGAGATAAAAATGTTATCATGTTTTGCCCCCCGATAGGGGTGCTTTCCGGAATATGGGCGTGGTTGATGTTTTTTTCAGAGATGTCTTTTGGGCCTCCTTACGCCAATAAAAAAGGGTATATATCGAACCCGCGGGAGATAAAAACATTTTCATGTTTTACCCCCCGATAGGGGTGCTTTCCGGAATATGGACAATGTTGATATTTTTTTAGGAGACGTCTCTTGGGCCTCCTTACGTATAACGCCAATAAAAAAAGGGTTCATATCGAACCCGCGGGAGATAACAAATTTTCCATGGTTTACCCGAGGATAGGGATGCTTTCCGGAACATGGACGTGGTTGACATTTTTTTTAGGAAGGCCTAACACACACGTCTATTAGGCCTCCCTACGGAGAACGCCAAGAAAAAAAGGGTTTATATCGAACCTGCGGGAGATAAACAATTCTTGATGTTTTACCCCACGATAGCGGTGCTTTTCGGAATATGGACGTGGTTGATATTTTTTTCAGAGACGTCTCTTGGTCCTCCTTACGCATAACGCGAATAAAAAAAGGGTTTATGTCGAACCCGCGGAAGATACAAAATTTTGGTGTTTTACCGCTCGAAACGGGTGCTTTCCGGAATAGTGAAGTGGTTTTTTTTTGACAGACGAGTCTTGGGCCTCCCTACGTACAACGCCAATAAAAAAAAGGGTTTATATCGAACCCGAGGGAGATCAAAATTTTTTCGTGTTTTACCCCTCGATAGGGGTGCTTTCCGGAATATGCACAAGGTTGATATTTTTTTCAGAAACCTCTATTGTGCCTTCCTACGTAGGACGCCAATAAAAAAAGGGTTTATATCGAACCCGCGGAAGATACAAAATTTTGGTGTTTTACCGCTCGAAACGGGTGCTTTCCGGAATAGTGAAGTGGTTTTTTTTTGACAGGCGAGTCGTGGGCCTCCCTACGTACAGCGCCAATAAAAAAAGGGTTTATATCGAACGCGCGCGACAGAATTTTTTTCTCATGATTTACCCCCCGTTAGGGGTGCTTTCCGGAATATGGACGTGGTTGATATTTTTTTTCGGAGACGTCTCTTCGGCCTCCTTACGTATAACGCCAATAAAAAAAGGGTTTATATCGAACCCCCGGGAGATACAAAAATTTTCATGTTTTACCCCCCGATAGGGGTGCCTTCCGGAATATGGACGTGGTTGATATTTTTTTCAGAGACGTCTCTTGGGCCTCCTTACTTACAACGCCAATAAAAAAAAGGTTTATATCGAACCCGCGGGGGATAAAAAAATGGTTCATTATTTACCCCCCGATACGGGTGCTTTCCGGAATATGGACGTGGTTGATATTTTTTTCAGAAACGTCTATTGTGCCTTCCTACGTAGGACGCCAATAAAAAAAGGGTTTATATCGAACCCGCGGAAGATAAAAAATTTTTCATGGTTTACCCGACGATAGGGGCGCTTTCCGGAATATGGACGTGGTTGACATTCTTTTCAGACACGTGTGTTGGGCCTCCCTACGTACAAAGCCATTAAATAAAGGGTTTATATCGAACCTACGGGACATAAACCATTTTTCATGTTTTACTCCCCGATAGGGGTGCTTTCCGGAATATGGACGTGGTTGATATTTTTTTGAAAGACGTCTCTTGTGCCTCCTTAGGTACACCGCCAATAAATAAAGGATTTATATCGAACCTGCGGGACATAAGAAAACTTTCATGTTTTACCCGCCGATAGGGGTGCTTTCCGGAATATGGACGTGGTTGATGTATTTTCAGAGAGGTCACTGGGGCCTTCTTACGTATAACGCCAATAAAAAAACGTTTTATTTCGAACCCGCGGGAGATAAAAAAAGTTTCATGTTATACCCCCCGATAGCGGTGCTTACCGGAATATGGACAAGGTTGATATTTTTTTCGGTGAGGTCTCTCGGGCCTCCTTACGTATAACGCCAATAAAAAAACGGTGTATGTCGAACCCGCGGGAGATAAAAAAAGTTTCATGATTTACCCTCCGATAGGGGTGCTTTTCGGAATATGGACGTGGTTGATATTTTTTTCAGCGACGTGTCTTGGGCCTCCCTACGTACAACGCCAATAAAAAAAGGGTTTAAATTGAACCCGCGGGAGATTAAAAAATTTTCATGTTATACCCCACGATACGGGTGCTTTCCGGAATATGGACGTGGTTGATATTTTTTTCAGAAACGTCTGTTGGGCCTCCCTACGTAGAACGCCAATAAAAAAAGGGTTTATATCGAACCCGCGGATGATAAAAAAATGTTCATGTTTTACCGCCCGATAGGGGTGCTTTCCGGAATATGGACATGGTTGATATTTTTTTCAGTGAGGTCTCTTGGGTCTCCCTACGTACAACGCCAATAAAAAAAGGGTTTATATCGATCCTGCGGGAGATAAAAATTTTTTCATGTTTTACCCGCCGATAGGGGTGCTTTCCGGAATATGGACGTGGGTTGATATGTTTTTCTGAGAAGTCTCTTGGGCCTGCTTTCGTAGAACGCCAATAAAAAAACGGTTTATATCGAACGTGCGGGAAATAAAAAATTCTTGATATTTTACCCCCCGATAGGGGTGCTTTCCGTAATATGGACGTGGTTGATATTTTTTCAGAGACGTCTAGGGGCCTCCTTACGTATAACGCCAATAAAAAAAGGGTTTATATCGAACACGCGGTAGATAAAAAAGTTGTCATGTTTTAACCCCGATAGGGGTGCTTTCCGGAAGATGGACGTGCTTGATATTTTTTTCGGAGACGTCTCTTGGGCCTCCCTACGTACAACGCCAATAAAAAAAGGGTTTACATCGAACCGGCGGGAGATAAAAACATTTTCATGAATTACCCCCGGATAGGGGTGCTTTCCGAAATATGGACAGGGTTGATATTTTTTTCGGAGACGTCTCTTGGGCCTCCTTACGTATAACGCCAATAAAAAAGCGTTTATGTCGAACCCGCGGCAGATAAAAAAATTTTCAGGGTTTACCCCCCATAGGGGTGCTTTCCGGAATATGGACGATGTTGATATTTTTTTCGGTCACGTCTCTTGGGCCTCCTTACGTATAACGCCAATAAAAAAGTGTTTATGTCGAAACCGCGGAAGTTAAAAAAACTTTCATTATTTAACCCCCGTTAGGGGTGCTTTCCAGAATATGGACATCGTTGATATTTTTTTCAGAGACGTCTCTTTGGCCACCCTACGTACAACGCCAATAAAAAAGGGTTTATATCGAACCTGCGGGAGATAAAAAATTTTTTATGGTTTACCCGACGATAGGGGTGCTTTCCGGAATATGGACGTGGTTGACATTTTTTTCAGACACGTCTGTTGGGCCTCCCTACGTACAAAGCCAATAAAAAAAGGGTTTATATCAAACCTACGGGAGATAAACAATTTTTCATGTTTTACTCCCTGATAGGGGTACTTTCCGGAATATGGACGTGGTTGATATTGTTTTCAAAGACGTCTTTTGGGCCTCCTTAGGTACACCGCCAATAAAAAAAGGATTTATATCGAACCTGCGGGAGATAACAAAACTTTTATGTTTTACCCCACGATAGGGGTGCTTTCCGGAATATGGACGTGGTTGATGTATTTTCAGAGAGGTCTCTGGGGCCTTCTTACGTATATCGCCAATAAAAAAAAGGGTTTATATAGAACCGCGGGGGATAAAAAAATTTTCATGATTTACCCCCCATAGGGGAGCTTTCCGAAATAGGGACAATGTTGATATTTTTTTCGGAGACGTCTCTTGGGCCTCCTTACCTATAACGCCATTAAAAAAGGGGTTTATGTCGAACCCGCGGCAGATAAAAAAGTTTTCATGATGTAGCCCGATGATGTACGCCCGATTGGCGTGCTTTCCGGAATATGGACGTGGTTGATATTTTTTTCAGAGACGTCTCTTGGGCCTCCTTACGCATAAGGCCAATAAAAAAAGGGTTTATGTCGAAACCGCGGAAGATAAAAAAATTTTCATGTTTTACCGCCCGATAGGGGTGCTTTCCAGAATATGGACATGGTTGATCTTTTTTTCAGGGACGTCTCTTGTCATTTAATCCTAGAAAATGTTGGGGGTAAAAGGTTAGATTTACCCCAAAAAATATTCTGTAGAATTGAATTTTTAATCATTTTTTATGTAATCTTAAACCAGTTATTAATGGATATCAATAAATAAATCCTCCTATAATTGCAAAGACTGCTCCCATAGAGAGTACATAATGAAAATGTGCTACTACATAATATGTATCATGTAAGATGATATCAATTGAAGAATTAGCTAAAATTACTCCCGTTAATCCTCCAATTGTGAATAGAAAAACAAATCCTAAACTTCATAAATTGGATGGATTGAATTTAATTTTTGAACCATGAATTGTAGCTAATCGTCTAAAAACTTTAATTCCTGTGGGGATTGCAATAATTATAGTAGCTGATGTAAAATAGGCCCGAGTGTCTACATCTATGCCAATAGTAAATATATGATGGGCTCATACAATAAATCCAAGAAATCCAATTGTTAATATTGCGTAAATTATACCAATGGATCCAAAAGTTTCTTTTTTTCCATTTTGATTAAAAATTATATGTGAGATTATTCCGAATCCAGGTAAAATTAAAATATAGACCTCTGGGTGGCCAAAAAATCAAAATAGGTGTTGGTATAAAATTGGATCTCCTCCCCCGGATGGATCAAAAAATGTAGTACTGAGATTTCGATCAGTTAAAAGTATAGTGATAGCTCCCGCTAGAACTGGGACAGCCAATAATAATAGGATTGTTGTAATTAATATTGATCAAGTAAATAAAGTTAGTTTTTCGAAATTTATTCTTAAATTTTTTATATTTATAATTGTGGTAATAAAATTAATGGCACCTATAATAGAGGATAGTCCTGCTAAGTGGAGGGAGAAAATTGCTATGTCTAAAGATATTCCTTCATGATTTAAATTTAGGGACAAAGGGGGGTAAACAGTCCAACCTGTTCCTACTCCCTGATTAATAATATTTCTTAAAATTAATAGGTTAATTGAGGGGGGCAGCAACCAGAATCTTATATTATTTATTGGAGGGAAAGCTATATCAGGGGCTCCTAATATTAAAGGGATTATTCAATTACCAAATCCTCCAATTATAATTGGTATTACCATAAAAAAAATTATAATGAAAGCATGTGCTGTAATGATAGAATTATATAATTGATCATTATTAATTAGATAGCCAGGGTTTCCCAATTCTATTCGAATTAACAATCTTAGTGATGATCCTAGTATTCCGGATCATATTCCAAAAATAAAATATAAAATTCCAATATCTTTATGATTAGTTGAGAAGAATCATTTTTGTATAAATTTTTAGTTTAATTAAAATTTTAAATTGCAAATTTAACGATATATTAATATATAAAATCTTAAGTAATGTGTCTGATTAAAGTAATAAATTGTAAATTTATTAAAAAGATTAAATTTCTTCTTTACTATTAAGATTTAAAATAAATTTTTATTTTTAATTTTGAAGATTAATAGTTTGAATTAACTTAAAATCTTATATAATTCAATTATTTATGACTCATAAATTTAAAGGAGATAGAAAAAAAATTATAAAAAAAAAATTAATATAGTTTAATTTAAAGTTTTTGTAAAATAAATTAATTTTTAAATTAATTTTATTAGTTAATATTAGTGTTAAGATAATACGAGTATAAAATATAAATGATAAAATTGACATTTTTTTTTTTTTTTTTTTTTTTTACAAGCACTTGCGGAATCCTTTTTACGGATGACCTTTGGCCTTGCGAACCAAGGGGGTATGTGGGACTCCCAAAAAAGTAGGCCTACCCACTAAACCGCCATCTCCTTACTGTCCTCCCCCAGCCAGGGACTATGTTGATATTACTTCTGACTGGGGGTTCTGTCCTTGTTCGTCCGTTCGTGCTGTCCATCCGTGTTTCGTAACGTCGTGTCACTTCGTCTGCTCAGTCATCTGCTAGGCAGCCGTCCGCGTTCTTACGTCTCAGTATGTTTTCCGTATAGGTGGCGACTAAGCGCCACCATTCGGATTCATGCAGCATCACCTCAACGATGTTGTCTGGGGTGATGCTGCCGACCGTCGTCTCGAGTTCTTGTCTGAGTCCTGTCCAGCGGTCGCACACGAAAAACGTGTGTTCCGCGTCGTCTCGTTCGTGTCCACAGTACTTACAGTCCGGTGTCCGTACTCTGTTCATGTTGTGGAGGTACCGTCGGAAGTAACCGTGCCCCGTTAAGAGCTGGGTGACGTAAAAATTTACGTCGCCAAACTTCCTTCCGAGCCACGGCCTCAGGTCCTGTATAAGTCGTCTCGTCCAGTTTCCGCCGCGTTCTTCTGTCCATCGTCCTTGCCACGTGTCGATCGTCCTTTCGCGCTCGGCGATTGCCGCATTCTGTCGTCCTATGTCCGCGCTGCTCCCGTAGATCCTCTTGCGCTCAAAGGCAAGGAGATCCACGGGTATAACGCCTGCCACCACCAAGACAGCTTGTGCAGAGACTGTTCGGTAGGCGCAAGCGATTCTCAGCGCACCTTGTCTCTGTACCATCGTCATTGTCTTACAGTATTTCTTTGTCTTTAGGGAGTCTGCCCATATTTCCGCGCCGTATAGGAGGATCGAGTGAGCTGTCGCCATTAACAGTCGCCGTTTCCCCGGTCTCGGTCCCGTCGTGTTTGCCATCAGGCGGCTCAAGGATGCTATCCTCTCGGCCGCCCTCCGGGCCGTCTTCTGTATGTGAGGCCAGAAGGTCATCTTCGTATCGAGGGTCACCCCTAGGTACTTGACTTCCCCCCTGGTCTCCGTCTCGTATGTCCCCACTCTCATTGGTAGTATTGTCTGTATGCGTCTTCTCGTAAGAAACGTTAGTTCCGTCTTTTCTGTTGCGAGTTGTAGTCCGTGGTCTGTCATCCAACGTCCAACTCGTCTCATGATCTGGTTCAACTTCAGCTGCGCCAGCTCAGGAGACCGCTCCTCGATCACCGCCGCCACGTCATCAGCGTAGGCGACAAGGAGCACTCCGAGCGGCATCTCCAGCCGAAGCAGGCTGTCGTATACACCGTTCCAGAAGTCAGGTCCCAGTATCGACCCTTGCGCAACCCCAGCGGTGACTTGTCTAGTCACCTGTCCTTCGATCGTTTCGTAGGTTATCCGTCTGTTTTTCAGGTAATCCTACACGACCCGTACCAGGTAAGATGGGATCCCGAAGTTGCTTTTCAGCGCCTCCAAGATATCCACCCACCTGGCCGAATTGAAAGCATTCCTGATGTCGAGTGTCGCCAGCAGCACGATAGGTCGTGCCGCGTGGCAGTGTCTGTCCAGTTCCAGAAAGGAGTCGACCACCTTTTGGATCGCTCCGATCGTTGATCGACCCCTCCTGAAACCGAACTGCAGGTCTGAGAGCCCCCCCCCGGCGTGCATCGCGTCCGTTAGTCTTGGTCTCAGTAGTTGTTCAAAGAGTTTACCTGTCGTGTCAAGTAAACTCAGCGGTCGGTAGGCCGACGGCGTATTAGGATCGCCCTTCCCTCTTGGGATAAGGACGAGCCTGGCCACCTTCCATCGATCGCTGAACGTTCCTGTCGTCAAGCACGTATTGTACAGGTCGAGAAGCATCTCCGGCCGTAGGCGAGCCACGAGCCGCAGGATCTCGGCCGGTACTCCGTCTGGTCCCGGCGCCTTACCAGTCTTCATCGCGTTCGTTGCTCTGGTGAGCTCCTCTGCGGCAAAGACGGGGGGCGCCGGCACAGCGGTATCGTCCGTCACGTTCGTCCGAGTCGGGTGCGTCGGAAACAATCCGCCAACAATCCGCCCTGCTGTTTCGGCGTCTTTGAGTTCCGGTGGAACTCGGGCCCCTAGTTTGCCGGTCACAATCTTGTAACCGGTTCCCCAGGGATCCTCGTTCACCTCCTCGCAGAGCTTCCTCCAGCATCGCGTCTTGCTGTCTCGTATTACCTTCGTCAGCGTCTTTCGTGATGTTTTGTATATGGCTTGGAGGTTTTCCCTTTCGGGTCTGCCCCCAGCCCTCGTGACTCGTCGCCGATTTGCCAGGCATATCCTGCGCAATTCGGCTATCTCGTCCGTCCACCAGTATTGTGGTCGTCTGTTTTGTCTGTGTCGTCGTTTCGGCATTGTGCTATTGCACAAACCGTCTATCAGTTTGGCCGTCTCGTCTGCCGGTCTTTCCGCCCTTCGCCGGCCAGTTAGCTCGGGGGGGATTTTCGTCACAGGAGCTGGTGATGCCATCAACTCCTCGGAAAATTTCTGTGCGTTGAGTTTGTTAAGGTTCCACCGCGGGGGTTGGTGGGTTCTTGTTCGTCTTGTTTCTGTCTGTCCTGCCACTTCGAAGGCAATGTACTGGTGATCGCTGGCTGTATAGTCCTCGATCACCCGCCACCCCCTCAGCTGTGACAGGGTTCTGTCCGACGTCATCGTCACGTCAGGGATGGAGTCTCCGCACCCTGGTCGTCTGTACGTCGGCGTATTTCCCGTGTTTACTACTGTTAGGTCCAGCCTTGCGGCCATTTCCAGCAGCAGTCGTCCGCGTCTGTTCGTTTCTGTCATTCCCCACTCGATCGCCCTCGCGTTGAAGTCCCCCGCAACGATGACATCCCCGGGCAGGGCCCTGATACCGTCTCCTAGAAGGGCCACCTTCCTCTCGAGCTCCGCCGCGGCGCAGTTGGGCGTCAAGTAGACGCTGACATAAGTGACAGCGCCGACTCTGGCCCAGACGTAATCGTCACCGACGCCGCGGCTGGAGACTCGAGATTGGGCGGCACCCCTTACCCAGATAGCTGTAGTCTCTGTCCCGTTCGTGATGTACGTCTGGGTCGTCCTTCTCCTGTATGGTTCACACAGGATCAGGATGTCCGCGTCATGTTCGTCGGCTATCTGTGGTAGGAGCATGTCTGCGGTCCTACTTCGGTTCAGGTTTCCCTGAATTATTCTGTCCGTCTTCCGGCCTGCTTCCTGCACTCCTCCAGCGCGGCCCGGAACACGGCGCACTCCCCGGTACCGGCAAGGTGCGCCACGCCCCTGTACCCGGCCTCGGAGCACAGCGGGCAGACCGGTTTGTTTTTGCAGTCCGTCGCGTAGTGTCCGGATGCGCCGCACTTGCGGCAGCATTTCGTCCTGTCCGTGCCTTTGCAGTCGGCCTTCACATGGCCGAAGCCCAGGCATTTGTGGCATTTCGTCACCGTCAGTCGCTTTCGAACGCGGCAATGCACCCAGCCTATGCCGATCCGACCCCGCCGAAGCAGCGCATCGGCTTCCCGCGAATCAAGTTCGCAGACCGCCATGTACTGCTCGGCGCGGTTCGGGCCGAAAATGTGGACTCGGAAGTCCGCGTCTCATCCCGTTTCCCGTTTGAGTGCGTCCGTCACGTCATCTGGGGTCGTAACACAGTCCAGGTCCATGATCTCCAGTTGGGTTTTGGAGGTCATAGTCCTGACACTGCCCGCTTCCCCGATCGCGTCTTGGATCTGTCGTCCAAACTCGTCGCGTCCGTCCGGTTTGCTTGCGTCCGCCTGTAGTTTCAGGAGACACAAGCCGTTTTTCGTTTTTCTCAGAGTCGTCACCTGCACGTGACTCCTCTTTGGATCCACTGTCGTCCGTATTTTCCGTACTATGTCCGAGTACGTGATGTCTGTACCCGGTTTGACCAGAACGGCCAATCCCCTTTGGCGGGGGGCCGGTCCGCTCCGGTCAGCTCGGGTTTTTGCGTCCGTTTTGTTTTTTGTTTTCTCCGTGCCTTTCCGTGTGACGGTCTGCCAGTCTGTGGCCGGTTCCATCGTCGTTGGCCTCTTTTGGGAGGACTCCGGCGTGGTTCCGGTCGACGATCGTTTCCGTTTCGTCCGTGGCGTCTCTTCGTTGTTGTTCGTACCTGTTAACGTCTTATTACTGTCTACAAGACGTCCTTCCGTAGCTGTCTCCATCCGCGTGTGCAGCGCGATGTCCACAGTCTCTAGGATCGTCTTGATTCCCGTCTTTACTGTCATGTTCATGTTTTTCTGTACGTTTGCTGCTTCGGCCATTTTAGTCGCGGTCTCGTGAATGAGCCTCAGCAGTTCTGTCAAGTCCTGTTTGTTACTCGTTGTTGTGGCTGTTTGTCTCGTCGTCGGTGTTTCGTTGTCTACAGCGGAGGCGTAGCTCGCCGCGCTGCTACCGCTTGACACACTGTCTGTCCTGTTTCGTCTTGGTAATTTCAGTAGAGTTCTGTTCGTGTCGTTGTTTCGTGTCGTCCTCCTCTTCACCGTGCACAAATTGCGGCCCTCAAAATCCGTGCCGCTGCCCGTGGCCACCGGGGCTTTCACCCGATCGGAACCCGGGGTGGATTCCCCCTGGGAAGGGGTTGCCACTTGAGGTATGTCCTTGTTTTTCTTGTGCATGTCATGTTTGTCTGTCCCGTCGTGCTAGAGGTCCCTCGTGGTCGCGACTCCACGAACCGCGCTGGGACAACGCACGGCCCCTGAGGTCCCCCCCCCTCCCTGTGTGTTCAGTGTTCCCACCTTGTGGAGTGTGCGTGAGTATGAGTGCCCGTAGTGACAAACCGGGCTTCATTCACGGGGAGAGCCCGTCTATAGGGATCCCCTTCATTCGCTTTCGGGCGACCCCGTTTATAGGGGTCCCCGGACATTCGTTTTTCGGTAGGACCCGTTTATAGGGTCTCCGAGCATTCACCTCCCCGGTTTGTCAAAGGGCGTGTCCGTGTGGGTGTTTGTGTAGTGTTTACTTGAGGGTGTGTGTGTGTAACCATTGCCCTGTTAGCCGTATGAGGAATATACGTTGCCCGCCCTGCACGTGAGAGATCTCGGACGTAGGGTTGGATTTTGCAGAGCGATAAAATTGACATTATAATTAATGTTAATAAAATTATAATATTTAATTTATTAATAAAAATGTTAATAATTGATCATTTTATTATAAATCCTATTAATGGGGGTAGTCTAGCCATAGATATTAAATTTAATATTAAAATAAATTTAATTTTACTTATTTTTATAAAATTAATATGATTTAAGTAAAAAATTTTAAAATTTTTAAATAGTAATATTACGGGGAAGTTTAAAATTATATAGAGTAAAAAATATATAATTATCATATTTTCATTAATTAATAAAATGATTAATATTCAACGTAAATGATTAAGTGATGAGTATCTAATAATAATTCGGATAGATTGATGGTTATTACCCATTATTGCTCTGATTAATGAACTTAAAAGGGATGATAATAATAATAATTTATAAGAATAATTATATATTAATAAAAATAATGGAATGATTTTTTGTCAAATTGATAAGATTATACAATTTATTCAATTTAAGTTATTTATAATATTAATAAATCAATTATGGAAGGGGCTAGCTCCTAGTTTAATAAGAATAGATAAATTAATAATATATATTAATAAATTGTTAAAATTTATATAATTATAATTAATAAATATTATTGATCTAGAAAAAATGATTAATGTTGATCTTGAACCTTGAATGATAAAATATTTTATGGCTGATTCTTTATAAAATTTATTTAAAAAAATAATAATTGGGATAAAAGATATTATGTTTAACTCCAATATTATTCATATTGAAAATCAAGAATTTATAGAAATAGAGATAATAGGGGATAAAATTAATAATGGGAAAATTAATAAGTGAATTAAAGATTGAATTATATATATATACATATATATATATATATATATATATATATTAATGTATGATGCATATTAATTTTTGAAATTAAAAGAAATAGTTTAATTCTATTAATTATAATAAAGGTAGTTATACATTATTTATTCTATCAAAATAATCCTTTTATCAGGCACTTTATTATAAAAAAGATTTTATGTCTATATTTAGGGTATGAACCTAAAAGCTTATTTAGCTTATTTTTATTTCTAAAAAAACTTTTTATTTATATTTGAATTTTAAATTCAATGCACTATTCTGCCATTTTAGAATTAAATTTATAAGAAATTTATATTCAAATAATTAAAACTTTTTTAAAATAATTAACTGAGGTA
The DNA here is from genome assembly GCA_963932345.1 of Ophion ventricosus. NCBI lineage: Eukaryota > Metazoa > Arthropoda > Insecta > Hymenoptera > Ichneumonidae > Ophion > Ophion ventricosus. Next base: position 21,346 of record OZ010723.1, read on the forward strand.
AGTTTGATTTTTAAAAAATTATAATTATTTTGATATTTAGTATAAATGAATTAATGAATTAATTAAATTATTTCAATAAATTATATAATTTTGTTAAAATGTAAATTTAGGGAAATTATATGGAGGTATATTTGAGGTGGGAGGAAGAATAAGATATTAATTTTGGATAAAATATAAGTTGTATAAATTTTATTTAAAATAATAAAATTGAATAAATTTTATTTAAATTAACAAATTTGTATGGGTTTTATTAAAACTAATAAATTTATTAAATTTGAGTTAATTTTAATAAAATTATAAGTTTGTATTAATTTTTAATAAAATTATAAGTTTGTATTAATTTTTAATAAAATTATAAATTTGTATTCATCTTTAATAAAATTATAAATTTGTATTAATTTTTAATAAAATTATAAATTTGTATTAATTTTTAATAAAATTATAAATTTGTATTAAATTTTAATAAAATTATAAATTTGTATTAAATTTTAATAAAATTATAAATTTGTATTAATTTTTAATAAAATTATAAGTTTGTATTAATTTTTAATAAAATTATAAATTTGTATTAATCTTTAATAAAATTATAAATTTGTATTAATTTTTAATAAAATTATAAATTTGTATTAATTTTTAATAAAATTATAAATTTGTATTAAATTTTAATAAAATTATAAATTTGTATTAAATTTTAATAAAATTATAAATTTGTATTAAATTTTAATAAAATTATAAGTTTGTATTAATTTTTCATAAAATTATAAATTTGTATTAATTTTTAATAAAATTATAAATTTGTATTAATTTTTAATAAAATTATAAATTTGTATGAAATTTTATTAAAATTATAAATTTGTATTAAATTTTAATAAAATTATAAATTTGTATTATTTTTTAATAAAATTATAAATTTGTATTAATTTTTAATAAAATTATAAATTTGTATTAATTTTTAATAAAATTATAAATTTGTATTAATTTTTAATAAAATTATAAATTTATATTAATTTTTAATAAAATTATAAATTTGTATTAATTTTTAATAAAATTATAAATTTGTATTAATTTTTAATAAAATTATAAATTTGTATTAATTTTTAATAAAATTATAAATTTGTATTAAATTTTAATAAAATTATACATTTGTATTAAATTTTAATAAAATTATAAATTTGTATTAAATTTTAATAAAATTATAAGTTTGTATTAATTTTTAATAAAATTATAAATTTGTATTAATTTTTAATAAAATTATAAATTTGTATTAATTTTTAATAAAATTATAAATTTGTATTAATTTTTAATAAAATTATAAATTTGTATTAAATTTTAATAAAATTATAAATTTGTATTAAATTTTAATAAAATTATAAATTTGTATTAAATTTTAATAAAATTATAAATTTGCATTAATTTTTAATAAAATTATAAATTTGTATTAATTTTTAATAAAATTATAAATTTGTATTAATTTTTAATAAAATTATAAATTTATATTAATTTTTAATAAAATTATAAATTTGTATTAATTTTTAATAAAATTATAAATTTGTATTAATTTTTAATAAAATTATAAATTTGTATTAATTTTTAATAAAATTATAAATTTGTATTAATTTTTAATAAAATTATAAATTTGTATTAATTTTTAATAAAATTATAAATTTGTATTAATTTTTAATAAAATTATAAATTTGTATTAATTTTTAATAAAATTATAAATTTGTATTAATTTTTAATAAAATTATAAATTTGTATTAATTTTAATAAAGTTATAAATTTGTATTAATTTTTAATAAAATTATAAATTTGTATTAATTTTTAATAGAATTATAAATTTGTATTAATTTTTAATAGAATTATAAATTTGTATTAATTTTAAATAAAATTATAAATTTGTATTAATTTTTAATAAAATTATAAATTTGTATTAATTTTTAATAAAATTATAAATTTGTATTAATTTTAAATAAAATTATAAATTTGTATTAATTTTTAATAAAATTATAAATTTGTATTAATTTTAAATAAAATTATAAATTTGTATTAATTTTTAATAAAATTATAAATTTGTATTAATTTTTAATAAAATTATAAATTTGTATTAATTTTTAATAAAATTATAAATTTGTATTAATTTTTAATAAAATTATAAATTTGTATTAATTTTTAATAAAATTATAAATTTGTATTAATTTTTAATAAAGTTATAAATTTGTATTAATTTTTAATAAAATTATAAATTTGTATTAATTTTTAATAAAATTATAAATTTGTATTAATTTTTAACAAAATTATAAATTTGTATTAATTTTTAATAAAATTATAAATTTGTATTAATTTTTAATAAAATTATAAATTTGTATTAATTTTTAATAAAATTATAAATTTGTATTAATTTTTAATAAAATTATAAATTTGTATTAATTTTTAATAAAATTATAAATTTGTATTAATTTACAATAAAACTATAAATTTGTATTAATTTACAATAAAATTATAAATTTGTATTAATTTACAATAAAATTATAAATTTGTATTAATTTATATTAAAACTATAAATTTGTATTAATTTATAATAAAATTATAAATTTGTATTAATTTTTAATAAAATTATAAATTTGTATTAATTTTAATTTTAAAAATCTTAAAAATTAAAAAAAAAATCGCGTTAATTTAAAATAAAGTGTAATTTGTATTAATTTAAAATATGATTTAAATTTGTATTAATTTAAAATAAGGGGTAATTTGAATAATTTTAAAAATTGATAAATTTATTTAAAATTTAAATAAAATAATAAATTTGTTTGAAATTTAAATAAGTTAACAAAATTGTATTAATTTAATGTAAATTAATAAGATTTTACAAATTATTTAATAATATTAATATTATTAATATCAATAAATCTATTAATTTATTTTATTTAATTATTAATTTATTAATAATAAATTTTTTTTATATAATAAATTGTTAAAATAAACAATATAATAATATTATTTATATAATTATATTATATATGTATATATATATATATTAATTTAATTATATATAATAATAATTAAATAATAATTATTATTTATCATTGATAGTGACATTAATAAAAATAATTATTAAAAATAGAATTTTTAATAATAAATATATGTATATTAGTTTATACATTCATATATTTATATTAATAAATTATTTTTAATATATATATATAGTTATTTACTCAGACTAAATTTTCACTAATTCTAATATTATTAATAAATAATTTATTCATTAATTAAATTTTCTAATATTTTATATAATAATTTAATATTAAATATTTAACGAATTTATTATATATTAAAAATTTAACTATATATAGATGTCTGGCAAACGATCATTAATACTTATTTAAGGTAGTGACATTGTATATATGTGAAGCATTCTATATAGATGCAGAAAAAAAGAGAATCATTGATTATATATAATCATTGAAGTTAAAATTATTATAAATAAATATATTAACATTTTAATCCATAAAATATTTTAGGGCTTTAATTAATGATTACAAATATTAATAAATTTATTATTATTAATTATAAGTTATTATACAGATAATTAAATGTCAGTTTGGTTGATTTATTTTCACTAATTAATATAGTGAAATATTTTTAATGAAAATTATTATTAATATTAATATTAATATTATTAATATTAATAAATTTATTAGTTTATTTTATTTAATTATTAATTTATTAATAATAAATTTTTTTTATATAATAAATTGTTAAAATTAACAATATAATTATATTATTTATAAAATTATATTATATATGTATATATATATAAATTTAATTATATATAATAATAATTAAATAATAATTATTATTTATCATTAATAGTGACATTATTAAAAATAATTATTAAAAATAAAATTTTTAATAATAAATATATGTATATTAGTTTATACATTCATATATTTATATTAATAAATGATTTTTAATATATATATATAGTTATTTACTCAGACTAAATTTTCACTAATTCTAATATTATTAATAAATAATTTATTCATTAATTAAATTTTCTAATATTTTATATAATAATTTAATATTAAATATTTAACGAATTTATTATATATTAAAAATTTAACTATATATAGTGTTGGATATTCAAACTATCCGCGTCCTCCGATTAGTCCAATTCTTACGGGAGCGCTGGAGTCGCGCTACTCGAGCGCCTCAGCGCCTCCTCGAGGCCCCTCGCGAGCGTCACCGGGCTGTTGGTACGACCGAGCTCTCTGTCGACTGACGCGACGCGCCAACAAACGCATTCTTTCTTTCCGACGCAGTTTCTTCGGTTAATTGCCTTTTCTTTTCGTTCAATAAATAATATTGGTTCTGTTATACGTGTGCTCTTAATCTCTCCGTCTCCAAGACTGCCTCCCACTCTAACAGGTTATGGGCCCAGGCGTCCTCTCAACGACGAGAGATCAAAGAGTCTACCGACAACGTTTGTCGAACGAGCTCGATCGCGCGAGAGAACGGAACGACGCGAGAGCGATTATAACAGTGTCGAAAAGTGCGAAAAATAAGTGACAATGGCGAACACCAATATCATAAATTCGACTCGTATCGAACTTCTGACGAAAAACAACTACGACACGTGGGTAATTCAAGTGGAAGCGCTCCTTACAAAGAACGACACGTGGTCGCACGTTCACGGCGATATTCCGAAGCCCGTGATCAGTGGACAAGGAGACACGCGTGCGACGTTGCAGACCGCGTTGAATAATTGGATCATCCAGGATCGCAGGGCTAAAAGCGATCTGATATTGGCCATCAGCCCGAGTGAACTCAAGCACATCCGGAACTGTGACACATCGAAAGAGGTATGGGACAAGTTAAAATCCGTGTACGCGTCCCAAGGACCGATGCGAAAGGCCGCCCTTCTCGAACGATTGTTGACGACGAAAATGCGCGAGGATGACGACGTACGAGACTACTTGCCGCGATTCATGGAGATCGTGGACAAGCTACACGCCATGGAGATCGAAATAAACGGTGACCTGCTCTCTATAATGCTGCTGCACAGCCTGCCGTCCACCTTCGAAAATTTTTGCTGTGCGATCAAGTCGCGTGACAGCTTGCCGAACATCGACGCGCTGATGATAAAAATTATCGAGGAACACGACGGTAAGACTCACAGGAACACCGAGGCAAGTACCAATGTTTTGTTTTCGAAGCATCTGCCGAGAACGTCGAAAGACGCTGCCGACGGCGGTAAGCAGAGTAACAAAAATACTTCTAATGCGCAAAAGATGAAGTGCTTTCATTGTAAGAAACGAGGTCACAAGGCAGCCGACTGCTATAAAAGGAAAAAGGACGCTCAAAACGCAAACGTGGCGAACGACGTCTTTCACGCATATGAAGCTAGGAGTGCTTCTGGAAATGGAACGAGCGGCCAGGCGGCGAGTTCGAGGTGGTGCCTCGACAGTGGGTGCACGTCCCATCTATGTAACGACCCCAGACTTTTTAGGAGCTCACATCAAACCGATACGGGCGTAAAATTGGCAAATGACACGACGGCCCGAGCAACGGCCAAGGGTGACGTGAGTATAAAATCTTCAAATCAAGGAGAAAACAAGGAAATCACGCTCACAAACGCATTATTCGTACCGGATCTTCGAACAAATCTGATGTCGGTAGCCAAAATCGTCGACAAGGCCTACAGCGTTCTGTTTGTAGGTAATCATGCGTACATAAGGAATACAAATGGAGACACACGTGCGATCGCCGATCGTGAAGGCGATTTGTATTACCTGCGTGGTCAAAACGACACGGTATGCTGCACTTCAATGGCATCATCAAGCAGCGCGAAAGAGTGGCATCAACGACTGGGCCATCTGAATTGGGGAGACATGTCGTTCATGCGTCGGAACGATATGGTGTCGGGCCTGACTTTTAAGAGTAACGAGTCACCCCCTGCCTGCGACACGTGTGCCCTGGGAAAACTTACGAAGCTGCCGTTTAAGAGTTGTCGCGGTAGATCGTCTGCGTTGCTGGAAATTGTACATGCGGACGTGTGCGGCCCGATGCGAACTGAATCGCAGAGCGGTGCGCGATACTTCCTCACATTCACGGACGACTACAGCCGATGGACCGCCGTCTACTTCCTCAAGAAGAAATCAGAGGTAATTTCTAAGTTTCAAGAATTCAAAAGCTACGCAGAGACGCACACCGGGAGATGCATCAAGGCATTCCAGTCCGACAACGGAAGGGAGTTTTGCAACTCAACAATGGACCAAATACTAACCAAGGCCGGTATTCAGCGACGATTGACTACACCGTACACGCCCGAGCAGAACGGGATCGCCGAGCGAAAGAACAGAACCCTCGTAGAGTCTGCGCGTTGTCTGCTGATGGACTCGGAGCTTCCAAGGAGTTTTTGGGCCGAGGCTATTGCAGCGGCGAATCATATCAGAAATCGATGCTCGACGAAAATTCTAGGCGTTAAAACGCCCTACGAATTATGGACGGGGAAAAGGCCCGACGTCAGTTACCTACGAAAGTTCGGGGCTAAGGCTTTCGTCTTGGACAAGACCCCGAACAAGGATAAGCTCTCTCCACGAGGAATCGAAGGTAAGCTCGTCGGCTTCTCCGAGGTGTGCAAAGGATACCGGGTATGGATGCCCGCTGACCGAAGAGTTCACGTAACTCGCGATGTGAAGTTCGTGGAGAATTTCGGAGCAGGCGATGCAACGAGGGGTCCAAACCCAGATGGTCAGGACGACCTGATTTCAACCGCGGATGGATCGCCGAACCAGGGATCTATCCGAGAGATCGCAATTGATCGAGGGAGTGGGCCAAATGTGAAACCGACTTCGAGTCCAACGGACGTTCCCCAGGTTCCAGCGAACGACGAGATGTCGAATCCCGAGCAGAGCGCAGAAGGAGCTGTGCGTGACGGATCGACTGAGACGGGAGGCCGAGCACGACGTGGCCGCGGCAGGCCACGAAAGATCCTGACGGGCAGACCGGGCCGACCTGCGAAGCAGTATCACACGTGCCCGACCGTCGACGAACCGAGAGAGGAGGAGGACGACCGCGCCGACTCCGAGAGCGAGGACGTGGCGTTGAATGTCTGCGAAGTGCCATACAACGAGGCCATGTCCGGGCCCGATAAAAGCGAATGGATCGACGCCGTGTATTCGGAAATCAAGAGCCTCGTCCGCAACGATACCTTCAAGATCGTCGAGAAACCGCCAGGAGCGAGAGTCATCAGATGCCGGACCGTCCTGAGAAATAAATTCAATCCCGATGGGACGCTGGATCGAAGGAAGGCGCGTGTAGTCGCCAAGGGATACTCGCAACGACCGGGCATCGAGTATTTTGATACCCATGCACCTGTAGCTCGACTTAGCTCGCTAAGGTTGTTGATAGCGCTGTCCGTGAAGTTGAACCTAAAGATATCTCAACTTGACATCGAGACCGCTTACTTGAACGGGAAGATCGACACGGATGTTTACATGGAACTACCGAACTCGCTGCATGAAGTATTAGAGAAACTCGTGCTTCAAGAAGAGGACGAAGTGATCCTTGGGCGAGCTCGAGTCATGCTCAAGCACATACAAGGGCCAAACAGAGTCTGCAAGCTGAACAGAGCCCTGTATGGTCTGCGCCAGGCTGGCCGGCAGTGGCACATGGAGTTGGACAAGGCATTGCGGGGCATCGGCTTGACCCCCACGGTTGGTGATCCGTGCGTATACGTACGTGAGGGCGGGTTCACCTTCGTACTCGTCTACGTCGACGATATATTGATCGTCTCCGACGATGCGGCCATGGAGGATCGAATCAAGAAAACGCTGACGAGCAAGTTCAGAGTTAGAGATCTGGGCCTCGCGAAGTATTGCCTGGGCATTGAGATTCGAAGCGAGAGCGGAAGGACGAGTCTGTCCCAGAGGGGGTATATCAAGGAAATCCTGAAACGCTTCGGGATGGACGAATGCAAGCCCATATCCACTCCAATTGCGCCCGGTACGAAGCTGACCAAGGACACAGAAGCGGATCAAAATGAGCCTGGCAATTTTCCGTATCGAGAGCTGGTCGGAGCCCTAATATATGTCGCGACAGGAACGCGACCCGACATCGCGCACGCTGTGAGTGCCCTCGGTCAGTTCAATTCCTGCTACAGAAGCGAGCACTGGATAGCTGCGAAGAGAGTACTCCGATATCTGCAACGGTCGCTGAATTTGGAGTTGGTCTACGAGAACAACGGGGATTCGCTGCGGGGCTACGTCGATGCCGATTGGGGTAATTGCATCATGGATAGGCGCTCATATACCGGCTTGGTCTTCACTCTCTGCGGAGGAGCCGTGACATGGGAGTCGCGCAAGCAGAAGACGGTCGCTTTATCTTCAACGGAGGCCGAGTATATGGCCGTTGCTGAGGCTGCGAAAGAGGCAAAATACCTTACTGGCTTCTTGCGTGAACTGGGATGTGCGGACTTCACGGATCTCGTGGTCTTCAATGACAACCGATGCGCTGGGCAGTTGGTGCTCAATCCAGTGCACCATTCGAGGTCGAAACACATCGACATTCGTCACCATTTTGTCCGCCAGGCGGTCCAAGAGGGCATCTTATCGGTGCAATATCTCCCGACGGAGGAGATGATCGCTGACGTTCTCACCAAGGCCTTGGGTGGCGACAAACATTCCCGATGCGTGTCGGGATTGGGACTGCGGCCAAGGGAGTTCCCGGACGCGAATTGAGGGGGAGTGTTGGATATTCAAACTATCCGCGTCCTCCGATTAGTCCAATTCTTACGGGAGCGCTGGAGTCGCGCTACTCGAGCGCCTCAGCGCCTCCTCGAGGCCCCTCGCGAGCGTCACCGGGCTGTTGGTACGACCGAGCTCTCTGTCGACTGACGCGACGCGCCAACAAACGCATTCTTTCTTTGCGACGCAGTTTCTTCGGTTAATTGCCTTTTCTTTTCGTTCAATAAATAATATTGGTTGTGTTATACGTGTGCTCTTAATCTCTCCGTCTCCAAGACTGCCTCCCACTCTAACATATAGATGTCTGGCAAACGATCATTAATACTTATTTAAGGTAGTGACATTGTATATATGTGAAGCATTCTATATAGATGCAGAAAAAAAAGAGAATCATTGATTATATATAATCATTGGAGTTAAAATTATTATAAATAAATATATTAACATTTTAATCTATAAAATATTTTAGGGCTTTAATTAATGATTACAAATATTAATAAATTTATTATTATTAATTATAAGTTATTATACAGATAATTAAATGTCAGTTTGGTTGATTTATTTTCACTAATTAATATAGTGAAATATTTTTAATGAAAATTATTATTAATATTAATATAAACTTATTAATTTATAAAAATTTTATTACTTTAAATATTTATATTAAATTTTAATTTAATGTAAAAAAAAAAAAAAAATTTAATTAATATTAAATAATTATTTAATATAAATAATAATTTTATAAAAAGAATTTTAATAATATAAAATATTTTTATATAGAATTCTTAATTTTTTAAGATTTTTAAAAAGAAATTTAATTGAGAGGATAAATTTTGGGGATCGGCGAAAATATTTTTTTATATAGAATTTTTAATTTTTTTTTAAGATTTTAAAAAGAAATTTAATTGAGAGGATAAATTTTGGGGATCGGCGAAAATATTTTTTTATATAGAATTTTTTAATTTTTAAGATTTTTAAAAAGAAATTTAATTGAGAGGATAAATTTTGGGGATCGGCGAAAATATTTTTTATATAGAATTTTTTAATTTTTAAGATTTTTAAAAAGAAATTTAATTGAGGGGATAAATTTTGGGGATCGGCGAAAATATTTTTTTATATAGAATTTTTAATTTTTAAGATTTTTAAAAAGAAATTTAATTGAGAGGATAAATTTTGGGGATCGGCGAAAATATTTTTTTATATAGAATTTTTAATTTTTAAGATTTTTAAAAAGAAATTTAATTGAGAGGAGAAATTTTGGGGATCGGCGAAAATATTTTTTTTATATAGAATTTTTAATTTTTAAGATTTTTAAAAAGAAATTTAATTGAGAGAATAAATTTAGGGGTCGGTGAAAATATTTTTATATAGAATTTTTTAATTTTTAAGATTTTTGAAAAGAAATTTAATTGAGAGAATAAATTTGGGGTCGGTGAAAATATTTTTATATAGAATTTTTAATTTTTAAGATTTTTTAAAAACAAATTTAATTGAGAGGATAAATTTTGGGGATTGGTGAAAATTTTTTTTAATTTTTAAAAATTTTGGGGATTGGTGAAATTTTTTTTAATTTTTGAGAATTAAAAAATTTTGGGGATTGGTGAAATTTTTTTTAATTTTTGAGAATTTAAAAATTTTGGGGATCGGTGAACATTTTTTTTAATTTTTGAAAATTTAAAAATTTTGGGGATCGGCGAAAATTTTTCTTCATTTTTGAGAATTTAAAAATTTTGGGGATTGGTGAAATTTTTTTTAATTTTTGAGAATTTAAAAATTTTGGGGATTGGTGAAAATTTTTTTTAATTTTTGAGAATTTAAAAATTTTGTGGATCGGTGAAAATTTTTTTAATTTTTGAGAATTTAAAAATTTTGGGGATCGGTTAAATTTTTATTAATTATTGAATTTTTAAGAGAAAATTTAAAATATTTTATTTAATAATAATTTTAAATAATTAATTTGGCAATAATAGATTTTAAATAAAATTTAAAAATAAATTTAAATTATAATTGAAATATTAATTAATAAAGTAAATTAAAATATTATAATAGTTACTAAATTTTATAAATTGAAGTAGGAAAAATATTTTTATTAGATATTTATTATAAATATAAAAAAGTATAAATTAACAATTTGGGAAAAATATTTGTTTTTAAATTTTTTGAATAAGATTAGTTTTTAAAATTGATTTTTTTAATAATTATTTTATGAAATTAAATTTTTATATAGAATTTAATTGAATTTGAAAAAAAAAATTAAAAAAAATTCAGGTCATAGTTATTTGGGTGATTTGTATTAAATTTAAATTGGGCATTTAATTTGATTAAATTTATTAAATAATTTTGATTTAAAATTTATGGAATTTTTAAGTTAGTTATTTTTGGTGTGTTAATTTGAATTTAAATTGGAGTTTATTTAATCAAAAAATTAATTTAAAGGGGTATTTTTTATAATTTGGGGGTTTAATTTAATTGAATTATTAATGAAAAATTAATTTAAAATTATTTACATAGAAATTTAAATTACAGTATTTTTTTTTATAATTTGTATAGAGTTAAATTTGGGGGTTTAATTTAATTGAATTATTAATGAAAAATTAATTTAAAATTATTTGCGTAGAAATTTAAATTACAGTATTTTTTTTAATAATTTGTTGTATAGAGTTAAATTTGGGGGTTTAATTTAATTGAATTATTAATGAAAAATTAATTTAAAATTATTTGCATAGAAATTTAAATTACAGTATTTTTTTATAATTTGTTGTATAGAGTTAAATTTGGGAGTTTAATTTAATTGAATTATTAATGAAAAATTAATTAGAAATTATTTGCATAGAAATTTAAATTACTGTATTTTTTTTAATAATTTGTATAGAGTTAAATTTGGGGGTTTAATTTAATTGAATTATTAATGAAAAATTAATTTGAAATTATTTGCATAGAAATTTAAATTACAGTATTTTTTTTTTATAATTTGTTGTATAGAGTTAAATTTGGGGGTTTAATTTAATTGAATTATAATGAAAAATTAATGTAAAATTATTTGCATAGAAGTTTAAATTACATTATTTTTTTTATAATTTGTATAGAGTTAAATTTGGGGGTTTAATTTAATTGCATTATTAATAAAAAATTAATTTAAAATTATTTGCATAGAAATTTAAATTACAGTATTTTTTTAATAATTTGTATAGAATTAAATTTAGGGGTTTAATTTAATTGAATTATTAATGAAAAATTAATTTAAAATTATTTGCATAGAAATTTAAATTATCATATTTTTTTTATAATTTGTATAGAGTTAAATTTGGTGGTTTAATTTAATTGAATTAATAATAAAAAATTAATTTAGAATTATTTGTATAGAAATTTAAATTACAGTATTTTTTATAATTTGTATAGAGTTAAATTTGGGGGTTTAATTTAATTGAATTATTAATGAAAATTAATTTGAAATTATTTGCATAGAAATTTAAATTACCGTATTTTTTTTATAATTTGTATAGAGTTAAATTTGGTGGTGTAATTTAATTGAATTATTAATGAAAAATTAATTTAATATTATTGATAGAGAAGCTTAAATTATGAATATTTTATTAATAGGTTGTTAGGTTAAAATTTAAGAATTCAATTTAATTAAAGGGAAAGTTAATTTAAAATTGTTTAGAAATAGATTAGAGTTAATGAGAATTTAAATTTTTTTTTGTGTTAAGGTTAGAAATGTGATTAAATTAGGTTTATTAATAAAAAATAATATAAATTAGGCATTTGATTTAATTTTATTGTGATTTTTTTTTTACCTATATTTTATTAATTAAAAAAAATTTAAGCGGTTAAATATGTTTGGGGAAGTTTAATAGATAATAATTGTTAGTAAAAAAGATAAATTTATATTTTATATTTTTATAATTTGTAATGGGGCATTTTTTATAAAATTTTCTAACAAAAAAAAAATTAATTTTTTAGTCATTTGTTGGGCAGCAACCGAAATTAATGTTTAGTCTTAAAATGTTTTTTATTTATATTAGATTATAATAGGGATAATTTAATCTAATAAAATTTTCTAACAAAAAAAAATTAATTTTTAATCATTTGTTGGGCAGTAACTGAAATTAATATTTAGTCTTAAAATGTTTTTTATTTATATTAGATTATAATAGGGATAATTTAATCTAATAAAATTTTCTAACAAAAAAAAATTAATTTTTTAGTCATTTGCTAGGCAGTAATCGAAATTAATGTTTAGCCTTAAAATGTTTTTAATTTATATTAGATTACAATAGAGATAATTTAATCTAATAAAATTTTCTAATAAAAAAATTAATTTTTTAGTCATTTGTTGGGCAGCAACCGAAATTAATGTTTAGTCTTAAAATGTTTTTTATTTATATTAGATTACAATAGGGATAATTTAATCTAATAAAATTTTCTAAAAAAAAAATTAATTTTTTAGTCATTTGTTGGGCAGCAACCGAAATTAATGTTTAGTCTTAAAATGTTTTTTATTTATATTAGATTACAATAGGGATAACTTAATCTAATAAAATTGAAAAAAAAAAAAAATTAATTTTTTAGTCATTTGTTGGGCAGCAACCGAAATTAATGTTTAGCCTTAAAATGTTTTTTATTTATATTAGATTACAATAGGGATAATTTAATCTAATAAAATTTTCTCTTAAAAAAAATTAATTTTTTTGTCATTTGTTGGGCAGCAACCGAAATTAATGTTTAGCCTTAAAATGTTTTTTATTTATATTAGATTACAATAGGGATAATTTAATCTAATAAAATTTTCTAATAAAAAATTAATTTTTTAGCCATTTGCTGGGCAGTAACCGAAATTAATGTTTAGTTTTAAAATGTTTTTTATTTATATTAAATTATAATAGGGATAAATTAATCTAATAAAATTTTCTAATAAAAAAAAAATTAATTTTTTTAGCCATTTGCTGGGCAGCAACTGAAATTAATGTTTAGCCTTAAAATGTTTTTTATTTATATTAGATTATAATAGGGATAATTTAATCTAATAAAATTTTCTAATAGAAAAAATTAATTTTTTAGTCATTTGCTGGGCAGCAACCGAAATTAATGTTTAGCTTTAAAATGTTTTTTATTTATATTAGATTATAATAGGGATAATTTAATCTAATAAAATTTTCTAATAAAAAATTTAATTTTTTAGTCATTTGCTGGGCAGCAACCGAAATTGTTTAGTCTTAAAATGTTTTTTATTTATATTAAATTATAATAGGGATAATTTAATCTAATAAAATTTTCTAATAAAAAAAAATTAATTTTTTAGCCATTTGCTGGGCAGTAATCGAAATTAATGTTTAGTCTTAAAATGTTTTTTATTGATATTAAATTATAATAGGGATAATTTAATCTAATAAAATTTTCTAATAAAAAAAATTAATTTTTTAGTCATTTGCTGGGCAGCAACCGAAATTAATGTTTAGTCTTAAAATGTTTTTTATTTATATTAGATTATAATAGGGATAATTTAATCTAATAAAATTTTCTAATAAAAAAATTAATTTTTTAGTCATTTGCTGGGCAGTAACCGAAATTAATGTTTAGTCTTAAAATGTTTTTTATTTATATTAGATTATAATAGGGATAATTTAATCTAATAAAATTTTCTAATAAAAAAATTAATTTTTTAGTCATTTGCTGGGCAGCAACCGAAATTAATGTTTAGTCGTAAAATGTTTTTTTATTTATATTAGATTATAATAGGGATAATTTAATCCAATAAAATTTTCTAATAAAAAAAATTAATTTTTTAGCCATTTATTGGGCAGCAACCGAAATTAATGTTTAGTCTTAAAATGTTTTTTATTTATATTAAATTATAATAGGGATAATTTAATCTAATAAAATTTTCTAATAGAAAAAATTAATTTTTTAGTCATTTGCTGGGCAGCAATCGAAATTGATGTTTAGTCTTAAAATGTTTTTTATTTATATTAGATTATAATAGAGATAATTTAATTTAATAAAATTTTCTAATAAAAAAAAATTAATTTTTTAGCCATTTGCTGGGCAGCAACCGAAATTAATGTTTAGTCTTAAAATGTTTTTTATTTAGATTAGATTATAATAGGGATAATTTAATCTAATAAAATTTTCTAATAAAAAAATTAATTTTTTAGTTATTTGCGGGGCAGCAACTGAAATTAATGTTTAGCCTTAAAATGTTTTTTATTTATATTATATTATAATAGGGATAATTTAATCCAATAAAATTTTCTAATAAAAAAAAATTAATTATTTAGCCATTTGCTGGGCAGCAACCGAAATTAATGTTAAGTCTTAAAATGTTTTTTATTTATATTAGATTATAATAGAGATAATTTAATTTAATAAAATTTTATTGTCATTTGCTGGGCAGCAACCGAACTTAGAGTTTAGCCTTAAAATGTTTTTTATTTATAATAGATTATAATAGGGATAATTTAATCTAATAAAATTTTCTAATAAAAAAAATTAATTTTTTAGCCATTTGCTGGGCAGTAACCGAAATTAATGTTTAGTCTTAAAATGTTTTTTATTTATGTTAAATTATAATAGGGATAATTTAATTTAATAAAATTTTCTAATAAAAAAAAATAATTTTTTAGTCATTTGCTGGGCAGCAATCGAAATTAATGTTTAATCTTAAAATGTTTTTTATTTATATTAGATTGTAATAGAGATAATTTAATTTAATAAAATTTTCTAATAAAAAAAAATTAATTTTTTTAGCCATTTGCTGGGCAGCAACCGAAATTAATGTTAAGTCTTAAAATGCTTTTTATTTACATTAGATTATAATAGAGATAATTTAATTTAATAAAACTTTATTGTCATTTGTTGGGTAGCAACCGAAATTAATGTTAAGTTTTAAAATGTTTTTTATTTATATTAGATTATAATAGAGATAATTTAATTTAATAAAATTTTTTAGCCATTTATTGGGCAGCAACTTAAATTAATGCTAAGTCTTAGAATGTTTTTTATTTATATTAGATTATAATAGAGATAATTTAATCTAATAAAATTTTCTAACGAAAAATTAATTTTTTTTTAGTTATTTGCTGGGCAGCAATCGAAATTAATGCTAAGTTTTAAAATGTTTTTTATTTATATTAGATTATAATAGAAATAATTTAATTTAATCAAAATTTTTTTTGGTTATTTGTGGGCAGCAAACTGAAATTAATGTTTAGTCTTAAAATGTTTTTTATTTATATTAGATTATAATAGAGATAATTTAATTTAATAAAAATTTTTAGTCATTTGCTGTGCAGTAATTGAAATTAATGCTAAGTTTTAAAATGTTTTTTATTTATATTAGATTATAATAGGGATAATTTAATTTAATACAATTTTTTAGCCATTTATTGGGCAGCAACCGAAATTAATGCTAAGTTTTAAAATGTTTTTTATTTATATTAGATTATAGTAGAGATAATTTAATTTAATAAAATTTTATTATCATTTGTTGGGCAGCAACCGAAATTAATGCTAAGTCTTAAAATGTTTTTTATTTATATTAGATTATAATAGAGATAATTTAATTTAATAAATTTTATTGTCATTTGCTGGGCAGCAACCGAAATTAATGCTAAGTCTTAAAATGTTTTTTATTTATATTAGATTATAATAGAGATAATTTAATCTAATAAAAGTTTTTAGCCATTTATTGGGCAGCAACTGAAATTAATGCTAAGTCTTAAAATGTTTTTTATTTATATTAGATTATAATAGAGATAATTTAATCTAATAAAATTTTCTAACAAAAAATTAATTTTTTTAGTTATTTGTGGGGAGTAATTGAAATTAATGTTAAGTCTTAAAATGTTTTTTATTTATATTAGATTATAATAGAAATAATTTAATTTAATAAAAATTTTTTTTTAGTTATTTGTGGGCAGCAAACTGAAATTAATATTTATTCTTAATAGTTAATGGTTTTATTTATATTAGATTATAATAGGGATAGTTTAATTTAATAAAATTTTTTAACAAAAAAAAAATTAATTTTTCAGCTGTTTGTTGGGTAGTAATCGAAATTAATGTTAAGTTTAAAAATGTTTTTTATTTATATTAGATTATAATAGAGATAATTTAATCTAATAAAATTTTCTAATAAAAAAAAAATTAATTTTTAGTCATTTGTTGGGCCGCTGCTAAATTAATATTTAGTTTTAATAGTTAATGTTTTTATTTATATTAGATTATAATAGGGATAATTTAATTTAATAAAATTTTCTAATAAAAAAAATTAATTTTTCAGCTATTTGCTGGGCAGCAATTGAAATTAATGCTAAGTTTTAAAATGTTTTTTATTTATATTAGATTATAATAGAGATAATTTAATCTAATAAAATTTTTTAGTCATTTGCTGGGCAGCAACCGAAATTAATGCTAAGTCTTAAAATGTTTTTTATTTATATTAAATTATAATAGAGATAATTTAATTTAATAAAATTTTTTAGTCATTTCCTGGGCAGTAATTGAAATTAATGCTAAGTTTTAAAATGTTTTTTATTTATATTAGATTATAATAGAGATAATTTAATCTAATAAAAATTTTTAGTAATTTTTCGGGCAGCAACCGAAATTAATGCTAAGTCTTAAAATGTTTTTTATTTATATTAGATTATAATAGAGATAATTTAATTTAATAAAATTTTATTGTCATTTGCTGGGCAGCAATTGAAATTAATGCTAAGTTTTAAAATGTTTTTTATTTATATTAGATTATAATAGAGATAATTTAATCTAATAAAAAATTTTAGTCATTTGCTGGGCAGCAACCGAAATTAATGCTAAGTCTTAAAATGTTTTTTATTTATATTAAATTATAATACAGATAATTTAATTTAATAAAATTTTTTAGTCATTTGCTGGGCAGTAATTGAAATTAATGTTAAGTTTTAAAATGTTTTTAATTTATATTAGATTATAATAGAGATAATTTAATCTAATAAAATTTTTTAGTCATTTGTTGGGTAGCAACCGAAATTAATGCTAAGGCTTATAATGTTTTTTATTTATATTAGATTACAATAGGGATAATTTAATCTAATCAAATTTTCTAATAAAAAAAATTAATTTTATTGTCATTTGTTGGGCAGCAACCGAAATTAATGGTTAGTCTTAAAATGTTTTTTTATTTATATTAGATTTTTTTTTTTTTTTTATCGTGGTGAAAAGGGGGAAAAATCTGTTAAAGACCGTGGGCGTCTCCGCTGCGCCAGGGGTTAGGGGTTGCCCCTTAAAACCCGGAGCGGCGTCGACACCCGTGTGCCGGGCTCTCATCCTGCTTCATAGGGTCGGAGGGGGTCATCCCTCTCGGCCACAAATTCCGCGAGATGCATACCGGCTAAAACCCCCCCTCCCCTGGCCAAGAAGTCGAAATTCCTTGGTCAGAACGGGGGAACCACTTCTGTCTGATGCCCGGCCGTGGACTGCGTTAGCATTACTTCCGGCCGGACATCCTGTCCGTGTACTCTTATCTGGTTCGTATCGTATCGTCGTGGTCTTGGCTACTGAGTGCCGGCCCTCCTCATTCGCTCAGTCACCCAAGCATCCGTCTGCATTTTTTCTCCTAAGGACAGTCTCTACGAAGGTGGACACGAGGGCCCACCGTTCGCTGTCCTGGGTCATCACGCCAACGATGTTGTCTGGCGTGATTTCTCCAGCTGTCGCCTCTAGTCGTCGTCTCGTCTCGGTCCAACGGTCGCATGTGAAGAACGTGTGTTCCGCGTCGTCTCGGTCGTGTCCACAGTATTTGCAGTCTGCAGTCCGTACCCTCCCCATTTTGTGTAGGTATCGTCTAAAGTATCCGTGTCCCGTCAGAAACTGTGTGAGGTAAAAGTTTACCTCGCCGCCGCTCCTTTCGATCCACGGTTTCAGTTCCGGTATCAGTCGTTTTGTCCACGTCCCAGATGTCTCGTTCGTCCATCTGATCTGCCATTGTCGTATCGTCGTCTCCCGTTCCCTTCTTGCCGCATCTGCCCGTCCCGTCCGTGTACTCTGAAGGTAGATTCTCCTCCGCTCGAAAGCTAGGAGGTCCACCGGGATCACACCCGCCACAACCAGGACTGCCCCTGCCGAGACAGTCCTGTACGCACACGCGATCCTGAGCGCACCTTGTCTCTGTACCATCGTCATGGCATGTCTGTATTTTGCTACGTGGAGTGCTTCCCCCCATATCTCGGCGCCGTATAGGAGGATCGAGTGGGTCGTCGACATGAGTAGCCGACGTTTGCTCGGTCTCGGTCCTATTGTATTTGCCATCAGGCGGCTCAGAGATTTTACTCTCTCCGCCGCCCTCTCGGCCGTCCGTCTTATGTGGGGCCAGAAAGTCATCTTCGTATCCAGGGTGACCCCCAGATACTTGATTTCATTCCTGGTCTCCATCGTCTCTGTCCCAACAGTCATCGGTATGATCGTCTGTATCCTCTTTCGCGTTAGTAGCATCAGTTCTGTCTTGGCTGTGGTCAGTCGGAGTCCGTGTTCCGTCATCCATCCGTCCACCCGTGTCATTACTTGGTTAAGTCGCAGCTGGGCCAGAGATGGATCGCGTTCGACGATCACGGCTGCCACGTCGTCGGCGTAAGCAACCAAGAAAGTATCCGGCGGCATCTCCAGCCGCAGCAAACTGTCGTAGAGTCCGTTCCAAAAGTCCGGTCCGAGAATTGATCCCTGTGCGACCCCCGCCGTGATCGCGCGAGTTTCTCGTCCGTCCGTCGTTTCGTAAGTAATACGTCTGTTTCGTAAGTAATCGCTCAACACTCGGAGTAGGTACGGCGGGACTCCGAAGACGCCTCTCAGCGCCCCCAGGATGTCCACCCACCTCGCCGAGTTGAAGGCGTTCTGTACGTCCAGTGTCATCAGTAGCACCATTGGGCGAGCCCTATGGCAGTGCTGTTGGGTTCGTTGGAAGGCCGTCACGACGTCTTGGATTGCTCCAATTGTCGATCGTCCCTTCCTGAAACCGTGCTGTCTGTCCGATAGTCCTCCAGCGGCTGCTATTGCGTCCGTAAGTCTAGGTCTTAACAGTTGTTCGTACAATTTTCCTGTCGTGTCGAGGAGGCTCAGTGGGCGGTAAGCCGACGGCGAGTGAGGGTCCCCCTTGCCTTTGGCGATGAGCACCAGTCTCGCCACCTTCCACCGCTCCCCGAAAATGCCCGTCGTCAAGCAGGTGTTGTACATATCCAGGAGGACCCGCGGCCTCAGGTTGCCCAACAGCCGCAGAATCTCCCCCGGAATGCCGTCCGGTCCCGGGGCCTTCCCGGCCTTCATCGAGGCGGTCGCTCTCGCGAGCTCCTGCCCGGTAAAGAGCGGTATCTCCCCAGGTTCGTCGACGTCTTCCGTCTCCGTTCTCGTCTCGTGCGTCGGGAAGAGTCCGTCGATGATCGTCCGTGTAGTTGGAGGGTCCATCGCGCAGGTCGGCGTCCGAGCCCCAAGTCTACCGGTTACTAGCTTGTAGCCGGTGCCCCAGGGGTCCCGATCCACCTCGTCGCACAGTTCCCTCCAACACTTCCGTTTTGTGTCCTTGATCGTCATCGTCAGTTTCTTTCGTGCCGTCCGGTAAGCTGTTCTATGCGTCTCTGCTTCGGGTCCCCCCCTCGCCCGAGTGAGTTTCCTCCTACAGGCGAAGCAGGCCCTCCGTAGTTCCGCGATTTCGTCCGTCCACCAGTATTGTTGTTGCCGGTTTCGTCGGTAGCGTTTCTGTGGCATCGTGTCCTTGCAGAGCCGCTGGACGAGTTTCGTCGTCTCGTCGATCAGTCGTTCAGCGCTTTGTCGTCCTGTCAGTCCGTCGGGTATGTTTCCCTTTGGAGCTGGTGCTGCCAGCAGCTCTTCAGAGAATCTCTCCCTGTCGAGTCTTTTGAGGTTCCACCGCGGCGGCGGTGTACTCCGTCGGGGTCGAGTTGTCTCGTCGCCTCCCACTTCAAAGGCTATGTACTGATGGTCGCTGGCATTATAGCCCTCGACCACCCGCCAGCGCCTGATCTGTGAGAGGGTTCCGTCCGACGTCAGCGTCACGTCAGGGATGGAGTCCCCAAAGCCTGGTCTTCTGTATGTCGGCGTGTTTCCTGTGTTAACCACTGCCAGATCCAGCCTCGCAGCCATCTCCAGCAGGAGCCGTCCCCGTTTGTTCGTCGTGGTCATCCCCCACTCGGTCGCTCTGGCGTTAAAGTCACCGGCGACGACTACGGGCCCCTGTCGAAGCCGGAGCTCATCCTCGAGGGAAGACAACCTCTCCCCGAATTCCCCCACGGTGCAGTTTGGCGTTAGGTACACGCTGACGTATGTGGTAGCGCCCACCGTTGCCCAGACGAAATCGTCTGCCACACCGCGAGAAGGTACCCGAGAAGCGGCGTCCCCCCTAAGCCAGATGGCGGCGGTGCCCCTGGTGTTGGTGAGCCACGTCGGCGTTGTCTCGTCTCTGCACTGTTCTGACAGTATGAGTATCGTCGCGTCGAGTTCGTCAGCTATTTGCGGTAACAGTAACTGTGCCGTCTGACTCCGGTTCACATTGCCCTGAAGGACCTTCGTCATGTATTTGTCTTGTTCCTGCTCTCTCCCAGCGCGGCCCTGAAGACAGCGCACGCACCGGTGCCCGGCCGATGCGTCACCTCCAGTTTTTTGGCCTCGGTGCACAGGAAGCAGGCCGGTCGGTTTTGACACGTCTTGCCGACGTGGCCCCCGCCCCCGCACTTCCAGCAGCAGTCCATCCTGTCTTGTCCTTTGCAGTTCCGTCTCGTGTGTCCGTAGCCAAGGCACCGGTAGCACCTTGGTACTGTCGTCCTGAGTCTGATGCGGCAATTGACCCACCCAATTTTGAGTCGCTGTCGCTGCAGTAAGTGCATGGCTCTCTGCGATTCTAGCTCGCACACCGCCATACACTGTCCGGATCGGTTGGGGCCGAAGATATGCACCTTCAGGTCCCCTTCCTGTCCTGTCTCCTGTTTGAGGATTGCCGCGACCTCCTCGGGAGTCGTGACGCAGTCCAGGTCCATGATTTCCAGCGACGTACTGGGCGTCATGGCCCGGACGCTCCCCTCCTGCCCGACTGCGCTCTGGAGAGAGCGCTGGAAGCTTTGGCTCCCCTCTTGTCGCGTCTGTACCTTGAGGAGCAGACCGCCGTCCTTTGTTTTGCGGTAGGCCCTGATCGTCACGTTATCAGTCGCAGGGTCTACCTTCGTCTTCACTTGTCGCAGTAGGTCTGCGTACGTCTTTCCGTGTTGGGGCTTGACGAGGACAGCCGTCCCCCGTGGTAAGGGGGCCGGTCTGTCCCGCCTTACCCGTTTTTTGTCCTCGTTCGTCTGCTTGTTTTGTACTGTTTTTTGTTTTTTATTCTGTTTCCTTTTGTTCGTTTGTACTTGCCAGCTCCCCTCTGGCAATTGCGTGTCGTCAGTCGCCGTCGGTCTTTTCGCCGGCTGTTGGGGAGGGCTGGCGTCGGACTCGTCACGTTTCCGTTTCGGCGTTGGGCCCCGTTTTGTCTTTTCGTCCTGTCTGGCTGTCCTTAGTTTCCTGAGTCTTTCGCATTTGCCCAGGGCGATCTCAGCAACCTCTGTGATGATTTTAATCCCGTCTTTTGTCTCTTTGTTAACGTTTTTTTCTATGCTCGTCTTTTCCTGCATGAGTCTGACTCGCTTGAGGATTATCCGCAGATGATCCTTAAGTTCGTCCATCGTCTGCATTTCCAGACACTTCGTCGTCACGTTCGTCAGTAGACTGTCGCCTGTTGCGCTCTTAAAGCTCGCCAGGCTCGCATTGCTGGAAACGCTACTGCGTCTCGTCCGGCTCGTGTGAGCCTCCAGCAAGTGGCTGTCCCTGTTCGTCTTGTCTTCGTCTGTCTTGTCGCCTGTTGTTGTCTTGCATGTTCTGCAGCCCCCAGAATCCTTGCTGCAGCCATGAGCCACCGGGGCTTGCACCCGGTCGGAGCTCAGGGTGGATTCCCCCCTACTGGGGGTAACCACCTGGGGTATTTTATTTTGACCATGCCCACTCATATTTATTTGTGTCTGTCGCCTCCGTCGTGTGTAAGTTAGGTGTGTGATGGCCAGAGCTCCCACCAGGGTGCCCTGCGTTGTCTCTTCACGTCCCGCCAGGAGGAGCCCCGTGGGCTCATTCTCTCTTGGGCGGTACCCGTTTATAGGGCCCCCTCCGTCCATGACCCGCTTGGAAAAAATACCCGTTTATAGGGTTCCCTTTCAGCCGTGGATGATACCCGTTCACAGGGTCCCCAGACTCATTCCGCCACGGAGCCTCTGCCGGGCCGCTCAGAGGTGTAAGTGTGCTTGTGTGTGAGTGGTCGTCTAGCAGTCGCCTACCACGATGGGCGGCTACAGCCAGAGCTTCCATTAGCCGCCTCTGTTATTGCGTTGTCGCGAGGGACATTGACGCGACATGACAGGGACGTTTCCAGCGGGCGCGACGTGGACGCAGGAAGATAGCGTTTTCCCCTTTGCGGCTGTTACCCACACAAAGGAGCTGCCCGCCTTATTTATATTAGATTACAATAGGGATAATTTAATCTAATAAAATTTTCTAATAAAAAATTAATTTTTTAGCCATTTGCTGGGCAGTAATCGAAATTAATGTTTAGTCTTAAAATGTTTTTTATTTATATTAGATTACAATAGGGATAATTTAATCTAATAAAATTTTCTAATAAAAAATTAATTTTTTAGCCATTTGCTGGGCAGTAATCGAAATTAATGTTTAGTCTTAAAATGTTTTTTATTTATATTAGATTACAATAGGGATAATTGACTCTAATAAAATTTTCTAATAAAAAATTAATTTTTTAGCCATTTGCTGGGCAGTAACTGAAATTAATGTTTAGTCTTAAAATGTTTTTTATTTATATTAGATTATAATAGGGATAATTTAATCTAATAAAATTTTCTAATAAAAAAAATTAATTTTTTAGTCATTTGCTGGGCAGCAACCGAAATTAATGTTTAGCCTTAAAATGTTTTTTATTTATATTAGATTATAATAGGGATAATTTAATCTAATAAAATTTTCTAATAAAAAATTTAATTTTTTAGTCATTTGCTGGGCAGCAATCGAAATTAATGTTTAGTCTTAAAATGTTTTTTATTTATATTAAATTATAATAGGGATAATTTAATCTAATAATATTTTCTAACAAAAAAATTAATTTTTTTTAGTTATTTGTGGGTAGTAATTGAAATTAATGGTTAGGCTTAATAATATTTTTATTTTATACTAGGGTATATAGGGGTATTTTTTTTTATTTAAATTTTAATATAAAAAAAAATTAACTTATTAAATTATTTATAATTAATAAAAAGAAATAGGATAAAATTTTAATTTGCAATTAACAAGAGTTTATACATTTAAACTTATCTTATGGATGTAATTGTTTATAATTACTTACTAAATATTTTTTTATTAATTTATTAAAATTTTAATTAGTGGGTTAATTATATTATAAAAGAATAATAAAATAATTTAATTTTGGTTATAGTATTGATAATTCCTTTTTAATTTTTAATAAATAATAATTTATTAATAGATATAAATTAATTTTTGTAAAATTTTAATTTAAATAATTTAAATTTTTTAATAGTGAGTATTATTGGTTAAATAGATTTATATATAGAATAAGGTATAATAAAAATAAATTTTGTGCCACCAATTGCGGTTAAACAAATTTTGTAAATTAATAAATTTAATTTTAATAAATTTAATTTTGAGGTGATAAAAATAAATATATTTTATGGTGAAATATAAATATTTTAGATTTTTCATTTTATATAAAATGAAAATTAAATATTAATAGAATAAACTAGGATTAGATACCCTATTATAATTAATTGAAACTTGGTAAATTAAATATTAATTGATAAATCAATAAACTTAAGAAATTTGACGGTATTTTTTTTTATATTCAGAGGAATTTGTCCTGTAAGTGATACTACACGATAAGAATAACTTTATTAAAAAATTTATGTATTGTCGTTATATAAAAATGTTTAGAAAATATTTTTATTATTAATATAAATATACAATTTCAGATCAAAATGTAGTTATAATTAAGAAGAGATGAATTACAGGGATTTAATAGGGAATTACAGGGAATTACAGGGAATTAATAGGGATAATTTAATTTAATAAAATTTTCTAACAAAAAATTAATTTTTAGCCATTTGCTGGGCAGTAATTGAAATTAATGCTAAGTCTTAAAATGTTTTTTATTTGTATTAGATTATAATAGGGATAATTTAATCTAATAAAATTTTTTAATAAAAAAGTTAATTTTTTAGCCATTTGTTGGGTAGTAATTGAAATTAATGCTAAGTCTTAAAATATTTTTTATTTATATTAGATTATAATAGGGATAATTTAATCTAATAAAATTTTCTAATAAAAAAAATTAATTTTTTAGTCATTTGTTGGGCAGTAATAGAAATTAATGCTAAGTTTTAAAATGTTTTTTATTTATATTAGATTACAATAAGGATAATTTAATCTAATAAAATTTTCTAATAAAAAAGTTAATTTTTTAGCCATTTGTTGGGCAGTAATTGAAATTAATGCTAAGTCTTAGAATGTTTTTAATTTATATTAGATTATAATAGGGATAATTCAATCTGATAAAATTTTCTAATAAAAAATTAATTTTTAGCCATTTGTTGGGCAGTAATTGAAATTAATGCTAAGTCTTAAAATGTTTTTTATTTATATTAGATTATAATAGGGATAATTTAATCTAATAAAATTTTCTAATAAAATAATTAATTTTAGTCATTTGTTGGGCAGTAATTGAAATTAATGCTAAGTTTTAAAATGTTTTTTATTTATATTAGATTATAATAGGGATAATTTAATCTAATAAAATTTTCTACTAAAAAAGTTAATTTTTTAGCCATTTGTTGGGCAGTAACCGAAATTAATGCTAAGTCTTAAAATGTTTTTTATTTATATTAGATTATAATAGGGATAATTCAATCTGATAAAATTTTCTAATAAAAAATTAATTTTTAGTCATTTGTTGGGCAGTAATTTAAATTAATGCTAAGTCTTAAAATGTTTTTTATTTATATTAGATTATAATAGGGATAATTTAATCTAATAAAATTTTCTAATAAAATAATTAATTTTAGTCATTTGTTGGGTAGCAACCGAAATTAATGCTAAGTCTTAAAATATTTTTTATTTATATTAGATTATAATAGGGATAATTTAATTTAATAAAATTTTCTAACAAAAAATTAATTTTTTAGTCATTTGTTTGGCAGTAACTGAAATTAATGCTAAGTCTTAAAATGTTTTTTATTTATATTAGATTATAATAGGGATAATTTAATTTAATAAAATTTTTTAATAAAAAAATTAATTTTTTATTCATTTGTTGGGCAGTAATCGAAATTAATGCTAAGTCTTAAAATATTTTTTATTTATATTAGATTATAATAGGGATAATTTAATCTAATAAAATTTTCTAACAAAAAATTAATTTTTAGTCATTTGTTGGGCAGTAACTGAAATTAATGCTAAGTCTTAAAATGTTTTTTATTTATATTAGATTATAATAGGGATAATACAATCTAATAAAAAATTTTAATAAAAAAAATTAATTTTTTATTCATTTGTTGGGCAGTAATCGAAATTAATGCTAAGTCATTAGAATGTTTTTTTTATTTATATTAGATTATAATAGGGGTAATTCAATCTGATAAATTTTTCTAATAAAAAATTAATTTTTAGGCATTTGTTGGGCAGTAATTGAAATTAATGCTAAGTCTTAAAATGTTTTTTATTTATAATAGATTATAATAGGGATAATTTAATTTAATAAAATTTTCTAACAAAAAATTAATTTTTTTTAGTTATTTGTGGGTATTAATTGAAATTAATGGTTAGGTTTAATAATATTTTATTCTATATTAGGATATAAGGGGTATTTTTTTATTTAAATTTTAATATAAAAAAAAATTAATTTATTACATTATTTATAATTAATAAAAAGAAATAGGATAAAATTTTAATTTGCAATTAAAAAGGGTTTATACATTTAAACTTATCTTATGGATGTAATTGTTTATAATTACTTACTAATCATTTATTTTTATTAATTTATTAAAATTTTAATTAGTGGGTTAATTCTATTATAAATGAATAATAAAATAATTTAATTTTGGTTATAGTATTGATAATTCCTTTTTAATTTTTAATAAATAATAATTTATTAATAGATATAAATTAATTTTTGTAAAATTTTAATTTAAATAATTTAAATTTTTTAATAGTGAATATTATTAGTTAAATAGATTTATACATAGAATAAGGTATAATAAAAATAAATTTTGTGCCAGCAATTGCGGTTAAACAAATTTTGTAAATTAATAAATTTAATTTTAATAAATTTAATTTTGAGGTGATAAAAATAAATATATTTTATGGTGAAATATAAATATCTTAGATTTTTCATTTTATATAAAATGAAAATTAAATATTAATAGCATAAACTAGGATTAGATACCCTATTATAATTAATTGAAACTTGGTAAATTAAATATTAATTGATAAATCAATAAACTTAAGAAATTTGACGGTATTTTTTTTATATTCAGAGGAATTTGTCCTGTAAGTGATACTACACGATAAGAATAACTTTATTAAAAAATTTATGTATTGTCGTTATATAAAAATTTTTAGAAAATATTTTTATTATTAATATAAATATGTAATTTCAGATCAAAATGTAGTTATAATTAAGAAGAGATGAATTACAATAAAATTTATTTAGATGAATTAATAAATTTAATTTTATTATGAAAGTGGATTTGAAAGTAAATTTAATTAATTAATTAATTTGATATTATATTAAAATATGTACATATTGCCCGTCATTTTCACTTAAAGTGAAACAAGTCGTAACAAAGTAAATTTACTGGAAAGTAAATTTAGAATTTTAAATTTAGTTTATATTTATAAAATATATTATTTACAATAATAGGAATTATTAAAAAAAAATTTTAATTAAATAAATATATTAAATTATTAATTGTTGATTTTGTAATAAAGAAAAAATAGTTTTAAGTTTATTAATTTAAGCCATAATAATTAAGCCATCATTGGAAAGATGTTAGGGTTGTTCTTAAAACTCCAATAATAAATAAATTAGAATTTGATTCATGAAGAATTTTAATGCCACCTGATAATATAATTATTAATCTTATAGATATTAATAAAGGTCAAGGGCTTAAGGTTACTATATGGAATGGGTGGTTATGGGTGATTATATTTTTTAATGATTTTTTCATATTTAATTAGTTTCCTTAGTGTATAAAGTCCTTAAAATTGTAAATACATAAGATTGAATTAGTGATACACTAAATTCTAGGATTAATAGCAGTATTTGTGCTAAAATAATTATTAATGATAATAATAGAATAGGGGTTCTTGCAGACTCTCTTATTAATGTTAAAAGTAAGTGACCGGCAATTATATTCGCTGTTAAACGGATTGATAGGGTTAGAGGACGGATAATGTTTCTGATTGTTTCAATTAACACTATAAAAGGTATTAAAATAAGGGGGGTACCTTGGGGGATTATATGGGCGAAGGCAAAGTTAGTGTTGTTAATTCAAATAAAAATTATTAACCCAAGTCATATCGGCAAAGAAATAGATATAGAGAAAATTAAATGTCTAGATCTAGTAAAAATATATGGGAATATCCCTATAAAATTATTACTTAAAATAAAAATAAATAAAGCAATAAAATAAATTATGTTAATATAGTTAAATTTATTTAATAAAATAATTTTAAATTCTTTTGATAGAAGGGATAAGATTAAATTAAAAAATTTAGTTGCCCGGGATTCTGATAATCAGAATGATATCGGAATGATTAAAAAATTAAAAATTGAAGAAAATCAATTTAGATCTATATTAGAATTTGTATGAGGGTCAAAAATTGAAAATAAGTTTCTTATCATTTTAAAGTGAAATTTCTTAAAGGACTTACAGATGTATGAGGTAATTTATGAGATTTATCAGTAATATTAAAGTAGCATAAAATTATGTACATTATGAAAATTATAATGAATATTATATTTATAAATAACCAATTATAAGGAGATATTTGGGGAATTTTGTAAAAAATATTATTTTTAATAATTTTAAAATGACATTTTAATGTTATATTTTTAACTAATTTTTTTCATTAGAAGTATTTTTAATACTATATATTGGTTTAAGAGACCAAGACTTTAATCAGCCATCTAATGATAAAGGATATGACATTACTCATTGTATAAAATTTTGATGATCAGTTCTTTCAATTGTAATTGGTATGAATCTATGATTTATCCCACAAATTTCGGAGCATTGTCCATAATAAAGACCCGGTCGATTTAAATTTATAAGGGTTTGATTAATTCGTCCTGGGATTGAGTCAATTTTTACTCCTAAGGAGGGTACAGTTCATGAATGAATAACGTCTGCAGAATTAATTAATATGCGAATTTGATTTTTTGAAGGTGAAATTAAATTATTATCGACATCTAATAAACGAAAATTATTTAATTTTATTTCATTATTTTTAATTATAAAAGAATTAAATTTAATATTATTAAAATCGGAATATTCATATGATCAATATCATTGGTGTCCAATTGATTTAATTGTAAGATTGGGGTTGTAAATTTCATCAGTTAAGTATAAAATTTTTAAAGATGGGATAGCCATATAAATTAGAATTAATATAGGAATTAAAGTTCAAATAATTTCGATATTTTGATTTTGTTGGATGAACTTGTTGTTTAAGTTATTAATAAGTAATGAAATGATAATATAAATAATTATAATTGTAATTATTAATAAAATTATTAATGAGTAATCGTGGAAGAATTTTAAATTTTCTATGATAGGGGAATTTGAGTCTTGTATATTAATTATAGATCAAGTTGAAATTTCATTTAAAATTTAAATGAATTTTAATTTAAATGAGATTAATGGAATTTCATTAAATCTATGATTTAATGGCGGATAATATATACTTATTCATTCAATTGATGAAATTATGAATATTGAAAATAAGTTTAATCGTTGGGATGATATTCTTTCTCATATTAAAAAAATAAAGTATGTAATTCTTAATATAGAAATTATAGAGCCTATAGAAGATAAAATATTTCATGTTATATATGAATCAGGATAATCTGAATATCGTCGTGGCATACCCTTTAATCCCAGAAAATGTTGGGGGAAAAAGGTTAGATTTACTCCAAAAAATATTCTGTAGAATTGAATTTTCAATCATTTTTTATGTAATCTTAAACCAGTTATTAATGGATATCAATAAATAAATCCTCCTATAATTGCAAAGACTGCTCCTATAGAGAGTACATAATGAAAATGTGCTACTACATAATATGTATCATGTAAGATGATATCAATTGAAGAATTAGCTAAGATTACCCCCGTTAATCCTCCGATTGTGAATAGGAAAACAAATCCTAAGCTTCATAAATTGGATGGGTTGAATTTAATTTTTGAACCATGAATTGTGGCTAATCATCTAAAAACTTTAATTCCTGTGGGGATTGCAATAATTATAGTAGCTGATGTAAAATAGGCTCGAGTGTCTACATCTATGCCAATAGTAAATATATGATGGGCTCATACAATAAATCCAAGAAATCCAATTGTTAATATTGCGTAAATTATACCAATGGATCCAAAAGTTTCTTTTTTTCCATTTTGATTAAAAATTATATGTGAGATTATTCCGAATCCAGGTAAAATTAAAATATAGACTTCTGGGTGACCAAAAAATCAAAATAGGTGTTGGTATAAAATTGGATCTCCCCCTCCTGATGGGTCAAAAAATGTGGTATTGAGATTTCGATCAGTTAAAAGTATAGTAATAGCCCCCGCTAGAACTGGGACAGCTAATAATAATAGGATTGTTGTAATTAATATAGATCAAGTAAATAAAGTTAGTTTTTCAAAACTTATTCTTAAATTTTTTATGTTTATAATTGTGGTAATAAAATTAATGGCACCTATAATAGAGGATAGTCCTGCTAAGTGGAGGGAGAAAATTGCTATGTCTAAGGATATACCTTCGTGATTTAAATTTAGGGACAAGGGAGGATAAACAGTTCAACCTGTCCCTACTCCTTGATTAATAATATTTCTTAAAATTAATAGGTTAATTGAGGGGGGCAGCAATCAGAATCTTATATTATTTATTCGAGGGAAAGCTATATCAGGGGCCCCTAGTATTAGGGGGATTATTCAATTACCAAAGCCTCCAATTATAATTGGTATTACCATAAAAAAAATTATAATGACAGCATGTGATGTAATGATAGAATTATATAATTGATCATTATTAATTAGATAGCCAGGGTTTCCTAATTCTATCCGAATCAATAATCTTAGTGATGATCCCAGTATTCCGGATCATATTCCAAAAATAAAATATAAAATTCCAATATCTTTGTGATTAGTTGAAAAGAATCATTTTTGTATAAATTTTTAGTTTAATTAAAATTTTAAATTGCAAATTTAACGATATATTAATAATATAAAATTTTAAGTAATGTGTCTGATTAAAGTAATAAATTGTAAATTTATTAAAAAGATTAAATTTCTTCTTTACTATTAAGATTTAAAATAAATTTTATTTTTAATTTTGAAGATTAATAGTTTTAATTAACTTAAAATCTTATATAATTCAATTATTTATGATTCATAAATTTAAAGGAGATAGGAAAAAAATTATATAAAAAAAATTAATACAATTTAATTTAAAGTTTTTGTAAAATAAATTAATTTTTAAATTAATTTTATTGGTTAATATTAGTGTTAAGATAATACGAGTATAAAATATAAATGATAAAATTGACATTATAATTAATGTTAATAAAATTATAATATTTAATTTATTAATAAAAATGTTAATAATTGATCATTTTATTGTAAATCCTATTAAGGGGGGTAGTCTAGCCATAGATATTAAATTTAATATTAAAATAAATTTAATTTTATTTATTTTTATAAAATTAGTATGATTTAAGTAAAAAATTTTAAAATTTTTAAATAGTAATATTACAGGGAAGTTTAAAATTATATAGAGTAAAAAATATATAATTATTATATTTTCATTAATTAATAAAATGATTAATATTCAACTTAAATGATTAAGTGATGAGTATCTAATAATAATTCGGATAGATTGATGGTTATTACCTATTATTGTTCTGATTAATGAACTTAAAAGGGACGATAATAATAATAATTTATAAGAATAATTATATATTAATAAAAATAATGGAATGATTTTTTGTCAAATTGATAAGATTATACAATTTATTCAATTTAAGTTATTTATGATATTAATAAATCAATTATGGAAGGGGCTAGCCCCTAGTTTAATAAGAATAGATAAATTAATAATATATATTAATAAATTATTAAAATTTATATAATTATAATTAATAAATATTATTGATCTAGAAAAAATGATTAATGTTGATCTTGAACTTTGAATGATAAAATATTTTATGGCTGAATCTTTATAAAATTTATTAAAAAAAATAATAATTGGGATAAAAGATATTATGTTTAATTCCAATATTATTCATATTGAAAATCAAGAATTTATAGAAATAGAGATAATAGGGGATAAAATTAATATTGGGAAAATTAATAAGTGAATTAAAGATTGAATTATATATATATATATATATATATATATATATATATATATAAATATATATTAATGTATGATGCATATTAATTTTTGAAATTAAAAGAAATAGTTTAATTCTATTAATTATAATAAAGGTAGTTATACATTATTTATTCTATCAAAATAATCCTTTTATCAGGCACTTTATTATAAAAAAGATTTTATGTCTATATTTAGGGTATGAACCTAAAAGCTTACTTAGCTTATTTTTATTTCTAAAAAAATTTTTTATTTATATTTGAATTTTAAATTCAATGCACTATTCTGCCATCTTAGAATTAAATTTATAAGAAATTTATATTCAAATAATTAAATTTTTTTTAAATAATTAATTGAGGTAAGGTTGATTTTTAAATAATTATAATTATTTCGATATTTAGTATAAGTTAATTAATGAATTAATTAATTTAATATATATATATATATATATATATATATATATATATATATATAATTAATTAAGTTATTTTAATAAATTATACAATTTTGTTAAAATGTAAATTTAGGGGGATTTTAAAGGAGATATTTGGGGAAGGAGGAAGAATAAGATATTAATTTTGGATAAAATATAGGTTGTATAAATTTTATTTAAAATAATAAAATTGAATAAATTTTAATTAATAAATTTGTATAGATTTTATTGAAATTAATAAATTTATTAAATTTGAGTTAATTTTTATAAAATTATAAGTATATATTAATTTTAAATAAAATTATAAGGCTGTATTAATTTTTAATAAAATTATAAGTTTGTATTAATTTTTAATAAAATTACAAGTTTGTATTAATTTTCCATAAAATTATAAGGTTGTATTAATTTTTAATAAAATTATAAGGTTGTATTGATTTTTAATAAAATTATAAGTTTGTATTAATTTTTAATAAAATTATAAGTCTATATTAATTTTTAATAAAATTATAAGTTTATATTAATTTTTAATAAAATTATAAGTTTATATTAATTTTTAATAAAATTATAAGTTTATATTAATTTTTAATAAAATTATAAGTCTATATTAATTTTTAATAAAATTATAAGTTTAAATTAATTTTTAATAAAATTATAAGTTTAAATTAATTTTTAATAAAATTATAAGTTTGTATTAATTTTAAAAAAATCATAAATTTGTATTAATTTTTAATAAAATTATAAGTTTGTATTAATTTTAATAAAATCATAAATTTGTATTAATTTTTAATAAAATTATAAATTTGTATTAATTTTTAATAAAATTATAAATTTGTATTAATTTTTAATAAAATTATAAATTTGTATTAATTTTTAATAAAGTTATAATTTTGTATTAATTTTTAATAAAGTTATAACTTTGTATTAATTTTTAATAAAGTTATAAATTTGCATTAATTTTTAATCAAGTTATAAATTTGCATTAATTTTAAATCAAGTTATAAATTTGTATTAATTTTTAATAAAGTTATAAATTTGAATTAATTTTTAATAAAGTTATAAATTTGTATTAATTTTTAATAAAGTTATAAATTTGTATTAATTTTTAATAAAATTATAAGTTTGTATTAATTTTTAATAAAATTATAAGTTTGTATTAATTTTTAATAAAGTTATAAATTTGTATTAATTTTAAATAAAGTTATAAATTTGCATTAATTTTTAATCAAGTTATAAATTTGCATTAATTTTAAATCACGTTATAAATTTGTATTAATTTTTAATAAAGTTATAAATTTGAATTAATTTTTAATAAAGTTATAAATTTGTATTAATTTTTAATAAAGTTATAAATTTGTATTAATTTTTAATAAAATTATAAGTTTGTATTAATTTTTAATAAAATTATAAGTTTGTATTAATTTTTAATAAAGTTATAAATTTGTATTAATTTTAAATAAAGTTATAAATTTGCATTAATTTTTAATAAAGTTATAAATTTGTATTAATTTTTAATAAAATTATAAATTTGTATTAATTTTTAATAAAGTTATAAATTTGTATTAATTTTTAATAAAATTATAAATTTGTATTAATTTTTAATAAAATTATAAATTTGTATTAATTTTTAATAAAATTATAAATTTGTATTAATTTTTAATAAAATTATAAATTTGTATTAATTTTTAATAAAATTATAAATTTGTATTAATTTTTAATAAAATTATAAATTTGTATTAATTTTTAATAAAATTATAAATTTGTATTAATTTTTAATAAAATTATAAATTTGTATTAATTTTTAATAAAATTATAAATTTGTATTAATTTTTAATAAAATTATAAATTTGTATTAATTTTTAATAAAATTATAAATTTTTATTAATTTTTAATAAAATTATAAGTTTGTATTAATTTTTAATAAAATTATAAATTTGTATTAATTTTTAATAAAATTATAAATTTGTATTAATTTTTAATAAAATTATAAATTTGTATTAATTTTTAATAAAATTATAAATTTGTATTAATTTTTAATAAAATTATAAATTTGTATTAATTTTTAATAAAATTATAAATTTGTATTAATTTTTAATAAAATTATAAATTTGTATTAATTTTTAATAAATTTGTATTAATTTTTAATAAAATTATAAATTTGTATTAATTTTTAATAAAATTATAAATTTGTATTAATTTTTAATAAAATTATAAATTTGTATTAATTTTTAATAAAATTATAAATTTGTATTAATTTTTAATAAAATTATAAATTTGTATTAATTTTTAATAAAATTATAAATTTGTATTAATTTTCTAATAAAATTATAAATTTGTATTAATTTTTAATAAAATTATAAATTTGTATTAATTTTTAATAAAATTATAAATTTGTATTAATTTTTAATAAAATTATAAATTTGTATTAATTTTTAATAAAATTATAAATTTGTATTAATTTTTAATAAAATTACAAATTTGTATTAATTTTTAATAAAATTACAAATTTGTATTAATTTTTAATAAAATTATAAATTTGTATTAATTTTTAATAAAATTATAAATTTGTATTAATTTTTAATAAAATTACAAAT
Organism: Ophion ventricosus; assembly: GCA_963932345.1. NCBI lineage: Eukaryota > Metazoa > Arthropoda > Insecta > Hymenoptera > Ichneumonidae > Ophion > Ophion ventricosus. Next base: position 56,838 of record OZ010723.1, read on the forward strand.
TTGTATTAATTTTTAATAAAATTATAAATTTGTATTAATTTTTAATAAAATTATAAATTTGTATTAATTTTTAATAAAATTATAAATTTGTATTAATTTTTAATAAAATTATAAATTTGTATTAATTTTTAATAAAATTATAAATTTGTATATATTTTTAATAAAATTATAAATTTGTATTAATTTTTAATAAAATTATAAATTTGTATTAATTTTTAATAAAATTATAAATTTGTATTAATTTTTAATACAATTACAAATTTGTATTAATTTTAATAAAATTATAAATTTGTATTAATTTATAATGAAACTATAAATTTGTATTAATTTTTAATAAAATTATAAATTTGTATTAATTTTTAATGAAATTATAAATTTGTACCAATTTTTAATGAAATTATAAATTTGTATTAATTTTTAATGAAATTATAAATTTGTATTAATTTTTAATGAAATTACAAATTTGTATTAATTTTTAATGAAATTATAAATTTGTATTAATTTTTAATGAAATTATAAATTTGTATTAATTTTTAATGAAATTATAAATTTGTATTAATTTTTAATGAAATTATAAATTTGAATTAATTTATAATGAGATTATAGATTTGTATTAATTTTTAATGAGATTATAGATTTGTATTAATTTTTAATAAAATTATTAATTTGTATTAATTTTTAATTAAATTATAGATTTGTATTAATTTATAATAAAATTATAAATTTATATTAATTTTTAATAAAATTATTAATTTGTATTAATTTTAATTTTAAAAATTAAAAAAAAATTTTGTGTTAATTTAAAATAAGGTATAATTTGTATTAATTTAAAATAAAAAGAAATTTGCATTAATTTAAGATATGAATTAAATTTTTATTGGCTTAAAATAAGATGTAATTTGTATTAGTTTAAAATAAGACTTAAATTTGGGGGTAATTTAAATAATTTTAAAAATTGATAAATTTATTTAAATTATAAATAAAATAATAAATTTGTTTTAAATTTAGATAAATTAACAAAATTGTATTAATTTAATGTAAATTAATAAGATTTTATAAATTATTTAATAATATTAATATTATTAATATTAATAAATTTATTAGTTTATTTTATTTAATTATTAATTTATTAATAATAAATTTTTTTTATACAATAAATTGTTAAAATAAACAATATAATTATATTATTTATAAAATTATATTATATATGTATATACATATGTATTAATTTAATTAAATATAATAATAATTAAATAATAATTATTATTTATCATCAATAGTGACATTAATAAAAATAATTATTAAAAATAAAATTTTTAATAATAAATATATTTATATTAGTTTATAAATTCATATATTTATATTAATAAATTATTTTTAATATATATATATAGTTATTTACTCAGACTAAATTTTCACTAATTCTAATATTATTAATAAATAATTTATTCATTAATTAAATTTTGTATTATTTTATATAATAATTTAATATTAAATATTTAACGAATTTATTATATATTAAAAATTTAACTATATATAGATGTCTGGCAAACGATCATTAATACTTATTTAAGGTAGTGACATTGTATATATGTGAAGCATTCTATATAGATGCAGAAAAAAAAGAGAATCATTGATTATATATAATCATTGAAGTTAGAATTATTATAAATAAATATATTAACATTTTAATCTATAAAATATTTTAGGGCTTTAATTAATGATTACAAATATTAATAAATTTATTATTATTAATTATAAGTTATTATACAAATAATTAAATGTCAGTCTGGTTGATTTATTTTCACTAATTAATATGATGAAATATTTTTAATAAAAATTATTTTTAATATTAATATAAATATTATTAATATCGATATTAATATTATTAATATTAATAAATTTATTAGTTTATTTTATTTAATTATTAATTTATTAATAATAAATTTTTTTTATATAATAAATTGTTAAAATAAACAATATAATTATATTATTTATAAAATTATATTATATATGTATATATATATATATTAATTTAATTAAATATAATAATAATTAAATAATAATTATTATTTATCATCAATAGTGACATTAATAAAAATAATTATTAAAAATAAAATTTTTAATAATAAATATATTTATATTAGTTTATAAATTCATATATTTATATTAATAAATTATTTTTAATATATATATATAGTTATTTACTCATACTAAATTTCCACTAATTCTAATATTATTAATAAATAATTTATTCATTAATTAAATTTTGTATTATTTTATATAATAATTTAATATTAAATATTTAACGAATTTATTATATATTAAAAATTTAACTATATATAGATGTCTGGCAAACGATCATTAATACTTATTTAAGGTAGTGACATTGTATATATGTGAAGCATTCTATATAGATGCAGAAAAAAAAGAGAATCATTGATTATATATAATCATTGAAGTTAGAATTATTATAAATAAATATATTAACATTTTAATCTATAAAATATTTTAGGGCTTTAATTAATGATTACAAATATTAATAAATTTATTATTATTAATTATAAGTTATTATACAAATAATTAAATGTCAGTCCGGTTGATTTATTTTCACTAATTAATATGCTGAAATATTTTTAATGAAAATTATTTTTAATATTAATATAAATATTATTAATATCGATATTAATATTATTAATATTAATAAATTTATTAGTTTATTTTATTTAATTATTAATTTATTAATAATAAATTTTTTTTATATAATAAATTGTTAAAATAAACAATATAATTATATTATTTATAAAATTATATTATATATGTATATATATATATATTAATTTAATTAAATATAATAATAATTAAATAATAATTATTATTTATCATTAATAGTGACATTAATAAAAATAATTATTAAAAATAAAATTTTTAATAATAAATATATTTATATTAGTTTATAAATTCATATATTTATATTAATAAATTATTTTTAATATATATATATAGTTATTTACTCAGACTAAATTTTCACTAATTCTAATATTATTAATAAATAATTTATTCATTAATTAAATTTTCTATTATTTTATATAATAATTTAATATTAAATATTTAACGAATTTATTATATATTAAAAATTTAACTATATATAGATGTCTGGCAAACGATCATTAATACTTATTTAAGGTAGTGACATTGTATATATGTGAAGCATTCTATATAGATGCAGAAAAAAAGAGAATCATTGATTATATATAATCATTGAAGTTAGAATTATTATAAATAAATATATTAACATTTTAATCTATAAAATATTTTAGGGCTTTAATTAATGATTACAAATATTAATAAATTTATTATTATTAATTATAAGTTATTATACAAATAATTAAATATCAGTTTGGTTGATTTATTTTCACTAATTAATATGATGAAATATTTTTAATGAAAATTATTTTTAATATTAATATAAGCTTATTAATTTATAAAAATTTTATTACTTTAAATATTTATATTAAATTTTAATTTAATGTAAAAAAAAAAAAAAAAAAATTTAATTAATATTAAATAATTATTTAATATAAATAATAATTTTATTAAAAAAATTTTAATAATATAAAAAAATTTTTATATAGAAGTTTTAATTTTTTTTAAGATTTTTAAAGAGAAATTTAATTGAGAGAGCTAAATTTGGAGGAGCCGGTAAAATTTTTTTTTACATAGAAGTTTTAATTTTTTTTTAAGATTTTTAAAGAGAAATTTAATCGAGAGAGTTAAATTCGGGGGAGTCGGTAAAATTTTTTTTTACATAGAAGTTTTAATTTTTTTTAAGATTTTTAAAGAGAAATTTAATCGAGAGAGTTAAATTTGGGGAAGCCGGTAAAATTTTTTTTTACATAGAAGTTTTAATTTTTTTTAAGATTTTTAAAGAGAAATTTAATCGAGAGAGTTAAATTTGGGGAAGCCGGTAAAATTTTTTTTACATAGAAGTTTTAATTTTTTTTAAGATTTTTAAAGAGAAATTTAATTGAGAGAGTTAAGTTTAGGGAAGCCGGCAAATTTTTTTTTATATAGAAGTTTTAATTTTTTAAGATTTTTAAAGAGAAATTTAATTGAGAGGATAGAGTTTGGGGGACTGGTAAAAATTTATTTTATATAGAATTTTTAATTTTTAAGATTTTTAAAAATAAATTTAATTGAGAGGATAAATTTTGTGGGTTGGTGAATTTTTTTTAATTTTTGATAATTTAAAAATTTTGTGGATTAGTGAATTTTTTTTTTTTTATTTCTGAGAATTTAAAAATTTTGTGGGTTGACGAATTTTTTTTTAATTTTTGAGAATTTAAAAATCTTGTGGGTCGGTGAAAATTTTTTTTTAATTTTTGAGAATTTAAAAATCTTGTGGGTCAGTGAAAATTTTTTTTTAATTTTTGAGAATTTAAAAATTTTGTGGGTTGGTGAATTTTTTTAATTTTTGAGAATTTAAAAATCTTGGGGGTTGGTGAATTTTTTTAATTTTTGAGAATTTAAAATTTTTGGAGGTTGGGGAATTTTTAACGATTTTAATTTTTGTGAATTTTAAAATTGATAGGGTTAGGAAATTTTTTTTATTATTAAAAAATCTAATAATTTTAAAAGTTAATGGAATTTTTTTATTAATTTAAAAATTTTAATTATTATTAATTATTGAATTTTTAAGAGAAATTTTAAAATATTTTATTTAATAATAATTTTAAATAATTAGTTTGGCAATAATAGATTTTAAATAAAATTTAAAAATATATTTGAATTATAATTGAAATATTATTTAATAATGTAAATTAAAATAATATAATAGTTACTAAATTTTATAAATTGAATTAGAAAAAATATTTTTTATTTAATATTCATTATAAATATAAAAAAGTATAAATTAAACATTTGGGAAAAATATTTGTTTTTAAATTTTTTGAATAAAATTAGTTTTAAAATTTATTTTTAAACAATTATTTTATGAGATTAAATTTTTACGGAGAATTTAATTTAATTTTAAAAATCAAAAAAATTTTGGCTAGCATTATTTGTATAATTTGTATTAAATTTAAATTGTGCGGTTAATTTAATTAGATTTGTTAGATCATTTTGATTTAAAATTAATGTAATTTTTAATTTGGTTATTTTTGGCGTGTTAATTTGAATTTAAATTGGGTTTATTTAATCAAAAAATTAATTTAAAATAATATTTTTTATAGTTTGGGGGGAGTTTAATTTAATTGAATTATTAATGGAAAAATTAATTTAAAATTATTTGTATAGGAATTATTGTATTTTTTTATAATTTGATAGAGTTAAATTTGGGGGAGTTTAATTTAATTGAATTATTAATGGAAAAATTAATTTAAAATTATTTGTATAGGAATTATTGTATTTTTTTATAATTTGAGAGAGTTAAATTTGGGGAGTTCAATTTAATTGAATTATTAATGGGAAAATTAATTTAAAATTATTTGCATAGGAATTATTATATTTTTATAATTTGAGAGAGTTAAATTTGGGCATTAATTTAATTATTAATAAAAAGTTAATTTGATTTTATTGATAGGGGGTTTAAATTATGAATATTTTATTAATAAATTGTTAAGTTAAAATTTAAGAATTTAATTAAAAGGAAAGTTAATTTAAAATTGTTTAGAAATAGGTTAAAGTTAAAAATTTAAATTTTTTTGTGTTAAGGGTAAAAAATTTGATTAAATTGGGTTTATTAATTAAAGTTAATATAAATTAGACATTTGATTTAATTTTATTATGATTTTACTATGATTTTTTTATTATCTATATTTTATTAATTAAAAAAAATTTAGGTGGTTAAATATGTTTAAAAAAGTTTAATAGAAAATAATTGTTAGTAAAAAAGATAAATTTATATATTATATTTTTGTAATTTATATCGGGATATTTTTATAAAATTTTTTAACAATAAAAAAAATTAATTTTTTAGTCATTTGCTGGGCAGTAACCGAAATTAGTGTTTAGCCTTGAAATATTTTTTATTTCAATTAGATTGTAATAGGGATATTTTAACTTAATAAAATTTTCTAATAAAAAAAATTAATTTTTTAGTCATTTGCTGGGCAGTAATCGAAATTAGTGTTTAGCCTTAAAATATTTTTTATTTCTATTAGATTGTAATAGGGATATTTTAATTTAATAAAATTTTCTAATAAAAATAATTAATTTTTTAGCCATTTGCTGGGCAGCAACCGAAATTAGTGTTTAGCCTTAAAATATTTTTTATTTCTATTAGATTGTAATAGGGATATTTTAACTTAATAAAATTTTCTAATAAAAATAATTAATTTTTTAGACATTTGCTGGGCAGTAATCGAAATTAGTGTTTAGTCTTAAAATGGTTTTTATTTATATTAGATTATAATAGAGATATTTCAATCTAATAAAATTTTCTAATAAAAAAAATTAATTTTTTAGTCATTTGTTGGGCAGTAATTGAAATTGGTGCTTAGTCTTAAAATATTTTTTATTTCTATTAGATTGTAATAGGGATATTTTAACTTAATAAAATTTTCTAATAAAAATAAGTAATTTTTTAGCCATCTGCTGGGCAGTAACCGAAATTGGTGCTTAGTCTTAAAATATTTTTTATTTTTATTAGATTATAATAGAGATATTTCAATCTAATAAAATTTTCTAATAAAAAAAATTAATTTTTTAGTCATTTGCTGGGCAGTAACCGAAATTAGTGTTTAGCCTTAAAATATTTTTTATTTTTATTAGATTGTAATAGGGATATTTTAACTTAATAAAATTTTCTAATAAAAATAATTAATTTTTTAGTCATTTGCTGGGCAGTAACCGAAATTAGTGTTTAGTCTTAAAATGGTTTTTATTTATATTAGATTATAACAGAGATATTTCAATCTAATAAAATTTTCTAATAAAAAAAATTAATTTTTTAGTCATTTGCTGGGCAGTAACTGAAATTAGTGTTTAGCCTTAAAATATTTTTTATTTCTATTAGATTGTAATAGGGATATTTTAACTTAATAAAATTTTCTAATAAAAATAATTAATTTTTTAGTCATTTGCTGGGCAGCAACCGAAATTAGTGTTTAGTCTTAAAATGGTTTTTATTTATATTAGGTTATAATAGAGATATTTCAATCTAATAAAATTTTCTAATAAAAATAATTAATTTTTTAGTCATTTGCTGGGCAGTAATTGAAATTAGTGTTTAGCCTTAAAATATTTTTTATTTCAATTAGATTGTAATAGGGATATTTTAACTTAATAAAATTTTCTAATAAAAAAAATTAATTTTTTAGTTATTTGCTGGACAGTAATCGAAATTAGTGTTTAGCCTTAAAATATTTTTTATTTCTATTAGATTGTAATAGGGATATTTCAATCTAATAAAATTTTCTAATAAAAATAATTAATTTTTTAGTCATTTGCTGGGCAGCACCCGAAATTAGTGTTTAGTCTTAAAATGGTTTTTATTTATGTTAGATTATAATAGAGATATTTCAATCTAATAAAATTTTCTAATAAAAAAAATTAATTTTTTAGTCATTTGCTGGGCAGTAACCGAAATTAGTGTTTAGTCTTAAAATATTTTTTATTTCTATTAGATTGTAATAGGGATATTTTAACTTAATAAAATTTTCTAACAAAAATAATTAATTTTTTAGCCATTTGCTGGGCAGTAATCGAAATTAGTGTTTAGTCTTAAAATATTTTTTATTTCTATTGGGGTATAATAGGTTAATTTAATCTAATAAAATTTTCTAATAAAAATAATTAATTTTTTAGCCATTTGCTGGGCAGCAACCGAAATTAGTGTTTAGTCTTAAAATATTTTTTATTCCTATTAGATTGTAGTAGGGATAACTTAATTTAATAAAATTTTCTAATAAAAATAATTAATTTTTTAGCCATTTGTTGGGCAGTAACCGAAATTAGTGTTTAGTCTTAAAATATTTTTTATTTCTATTAGATTGTAGTAGGGATAACTTAATTTAATAAAATTTTCTAATAAAAAATAATAAATTTTTAGTCATTTGCTGGGCAGTAATCGAAATTAGTGGTTAGTCTTAAAATATTTTTTATTTCTATTAGATTGAAATAGGGATATATTAATTTAATAAAATTTTCTAATAAAAATAATTAATTTTTTAGTCATTTGCTGGGCAGTAACTGAAATTGATGCTTAGTCTTTAAATATTTTTTATTTCTATTAGATTGTAATAGGGATATATTATTAATAAAATTTTCTAACAAAAATAATTAATTTTTTAGCCATTTGTTGGGCAGTAACCGAAATTGGTGCTTAGTCTTAAAATATTTTTTATTTCTATTAGATTGTAACAGGGATATTTTAACTTAATAAAATTTTCTAATAAAAATAATTAATTTTTTAGCCATCTGCTGGGCAGTAACCGAAATTGGTGCTTAGTCTTAAAATATTTTTTATTTCTATTAGATTGTAATAGGGATATTTTAACTTAATAAAATTTTCTAATAAAAATAATTAATTTTTTAGTCATTTGCTGGGCAGTAACCGAAATTAGTGTTTAGTCTTAAAATGGTTTTTATTTATATTAGATTATAATAGAGATATTTCAATCTAATAAAATTTTCTAATAAAAAAAATTAATTTTTTAGTCATTTGCTGGGCAGTAACTGAAATTAGTGTTTAGCCTTAAAATATTTTTTATTTCTATTAGATTGTAATAAAGATATTTTAACTTAATAAAATTTTCTAATAAAAATAATTAATTTTTTAGTCATTTGCTGGGCAGCAACCGAAATTAGTGTTTAGTCTTAAAATGGTTTTTATTTATATTAGGTTATAATAGAGATATTTCAATCTAATAAAATTTTCTAATAAAAATAATTAATTTTTTAGTCATTTGCTGGGCAGTAATTGAAATTAGTGTTTAGCCTTAAAATATTTTTTATTTCAATTAGATTGTAATAGGGATATTTTAACTTAATAAAATTTTCTAATAAAAAAAATTAATTTTTTAGTTATTTGCTGGGCAGTAATCGAAATTAGTGTTTAGCCTTAAAATATTTTTTATTTCTATTAGATTGTAATAGGGATATTTTAATTTAATAAAATTTTCTAATAAAAAAAATTAATTTTTTAGTCATTTGCTGGGCAGTAACTGAAATTAGTGTTTAGCCTTAAAATATTTTTTATTTCTATTAGATTGTAATAAAGATATTTTAACTTAATAAAATTTTCTAATAAAAATAATTAATTTTTTAGTCATTTGCTGGGCAGCAAACGAAATTAGTGTTTAGTCTTAAAATGGTTTTTATTTATATTAGGTTATAATAGAGATATTTCAATCTAATAAAATTTTCTAATAAAAATAATTAATTTTTTAGTCATTTGCTGGGCAGTAATTGAAATTAGTGTTTAGCCTTAAAATATTTTTTATTTCAATTAGATTGTAATAGGGATATTTTAACTTAATAAAATTTTCTAATAAAAAAAATTAATTTTTTAGTTATTTGCTGGGCAGTAATCGAAATTAGTGTTTAGCCTTAAAATATTTTTTATTTCTATTAGATTGTAATAGGGATATTTTAATTTAATAAAATTTTCTAATAAAAATAATTAATTTTTTAGCCATTTGCTGGGCAGCAACCGAAATTAGTGTTTAGTCTTAAAATGGTTTTTATTTATGTTAGATTATAATAGAGATATTTCAATCTAATAAAATTTTCTAATAAAAAAAATTAATTTTTTAGTCATTTGCTGGGCAGTAACCGAAATTAGTGTTTAGTCTTAAAATATTTTTTATTTCTATTAGATTGTAATAGGGATATTTTAACTTAATAAAATTTTCTAACAAAAATAATTAATTTTTTAGTCATTTGCTGGGCAGTAATCGAAATTAGTGTTTAGTCTTAAAATATTTTTTATTTCTATTGGGGTATAATAGGTTAATTTAATCTAATAAAATTTTCTAATAAAAAAAATTAATTTTTTAGCCATTTGTTGGGCAGTAACCGAAATTAGTGTTTAGTCTTAAAATATTTTTTATTTCTATTAGGGTATAATAGGTTAATTTAATCTAATAAAATTTTCTAATAAAAAAATTAATTTTTTAGTCATTTGCTGGGCAGTAAACTGAAATTAGTGTTTAGCCTTAAAATATTTTTTATTTCTATTAGATTGTAATAGGGATATTTTAACTTAATAAAATTTTCTAATAAAAAAAATTAATTTTTTAGTCATTTGCTGGGCAGTAACCGAAATTAGTGTTTAGCCTTAAAATATTTTTTATTTCTATTAGATTGTAATAGGGATATTTTAACTTAATAAAATTTTCTAATAAAAATAATTAATTTTTTAGTCATTTGCTGGGCAGTAATCGAAATTAGTGTTTAGTCTTAAAATGGTTTTTATTTATATTAGATTATAATAGAGATATTTCAATCTAATAAAATTTTCTAATAAAAAAAATTAATTTTTTAGTCATTTGCTGGGCAGTAACCGAAATTAGTGTTTAGCTTTAAAATATTTTTTATTTCAATTAGATTGTAATAGGGATATTTTAACTTAATAAAATTTTCTAATAAAAAAAATTAATTTTTTAGTCATTTGCTGGGCAGTAATCGAAATTAGTGTTTAGCCTTAAAATATTTTTTATTTCTATTAGATTGTAATAGGGATATTTTAATTTAATAAAATTTTCTAATAAAAATAATTAATTTTTAGCCATTTGCTGGGCAGCAACCGAAATTAGTGTTTAGTCTTAAAATGGTTTTTATTTATATTAGATTATAATAGAGATATTTCAATCTAATAAACTTTTCTAATAAAAAAAATTAATTTTTTTAGTCATTTGTTGGGCATTAATTGAAATTAATGCTAAGTCTTAAAATGTTTTTTATTTATATTAGATTATAATAAGGGTAATTTAATCTAATAAAATTTTTTAACGAAAAATTAATTTTTAGTCATTTGTTGGGCAGTAATTTAAATTAATGTTAAGTCTTAAAATGTTTTTTATTTATATTAGATTATAACAGGGATAATTTAACTTAATAAAATTTTTTAATAAAAAAAAAATTAATTTTTTAGTCATTTGCTGAGCAGAAACCGAAATTAATGTTAAGTCTTAAAATATTTTTTATTTATATTAGATTATAATAGGGATAATTTAATTTAATAAAATTTTCTAATAAAAAATTAATTTTTAGTCATTTGTTGGGCAGTAATTTAAATTAACGTTAAGTTTAAAAATGTTTTTTATTTATATTAGATTATAATAGGGATAATTTAACTTAATAAAATTTTTTAATAAAAAAATAATTAATTTTTTAGCCATTTGCTGGGCAGCAACTGAAATTAATGTTAAGTCTTAAAATATTTTTTATTTATATTAGATAATAGGAATAACTTAATTTAATAAGTTTTTTCAATTTAAAAAAAAATTAATTTTTATTCATTTGTTGAGCAGTAACTGAAATTAATGTTAAGGTTTAAAATATTTTTTATTTGTATTAGATTATAATAGGGGTAAATTAATTTAATAAAATTTTTTAACAAAAAATTAATTTTTGGCCATTTGTTGGGCAGTAATTGAAATTAATGTTGAGTTTAAAAATTTTTTTTATTTATATTAGATTATAATAGGGATGAATTAATTTAATCAAATTTTCTAACAAAAAATTAATTTTAGTCATTTGTTGGGCAGTAATTGAAATTAATGTTGAGTCTTAAATTTTTTTTATTTATATTAGATTATAATAGGGATGAATTAATTTAATAAAATTTTCTAACTAAAAAAATTAATTTTTAGCTATTTGTTGGGCAGTAATTGAAATTAATGTTAAGTCTTAAAATTTTTTTTATTTATATTAGATTATAATAGGGATAATTTAATTTAATAAAATTTTCTAACAAAAAATTATTTTTTTTTTAGTTATTTGCGGGTATTAATTGAAATTAATGGTTAGGTTTAATAATATTTTATTTTATATTAGGGTATAGGGGGTATTTTTTTATTTAAATTTTAATATAAAAAAAAAATTAATTTATTAAATTATTAATAATTAATAAAAAAGAAATAGGATAAAATTTTAATTTGCAATTAAAAAGGGTTTATACATTTAAACTTATCTTATGGATGTAATTGTTTATAATTATTTACTAAATACTTTTTTTATTAATTTATTAAAATTTTAATTAGTGGGTTAATTATATTATAAATGAATAATAAAATAATTTAATTTTGGTTATAGTATTGATAATTCCTTTTTAATTTTTAATAAATAATAATTTATTAATAGATATAAATTAATTTTTGTAAAATTTTAATTTAAATAATTTAAATTTTTTAATAGTGAGTATTATTAATTAAATAGATTTATATATAGAATAAGGTGTAATAAAAATAAATTTTGTGCCAGCAATTGCGGTTAAACAAATTTTGTAAATTAATAAATTTAATTTTAATAAATTTAATTTTAAGGTGATAAAAATAAATATATTTTATGGTGAAATATTAGATTCACTAATATATTTTAATGGTGTATATATATTGTATATACATTATGTATATACATGTATACATTATGTATATATATTGTATATACATTATGTACATTATGTATATACATTATGTATATACATAATGGTGTATATGGTGTATATATATTTAATGGTGTATATGGTCTAAATATATTTTATGGTGAAATATTAGATTCACAATATTAGATTATAATAGAGATATTTCAATCTAATAAAATTTTCTAATAAAAATAATTAATTTTTGGTCATTTGTTGGGCAGTAACCGAAATTAGTGTTTAGTCTTAAAATGGGTTTCATTTATATTAAATTATAATAGAGATATTTCAATCTAATAAAATTTTCTAATAAAAATAATTAATTTTTTAGTCATTTGCTGGGCAGCAACCGAAATTAGTGTTTAGTCTTAAAATGGTTTTTATTTATATTAGATTATAATAGAGATATTTCAATCTAATAAAATTTTCTAATAAAAATAATTAATTTTTTTAGTCATTTGCTGGGCAGCAACCGAAATTAGTGTTTAGGCTTAAAATGGTTTTATTTATATTAGGTTTCAATAGAGATATTTTAACTTAATAAAATTTTCTAATAAAAATAATTAATTTTTAGTCATTTGTTGGGCAGTAACCGAAATTAGTGTTTAGTCTTAAAATGGGTTTTATTTATATTAGGTTTCAATAGAGATATTTTAACTTAATAAAATTTTCTAACAAAAATAATTAATTTTTAGCCATTTGCTGGGCAGCAACCGAAATTAGTGGTTAGTCTTAAAATGGTTTTTATTAATATTAGATTATAATAGAGATATTCCAATCTAATAAAATTTTCTAATAAAATAATTAATTTTTTAGTCATTTGCTGGGTAGCAAACCGAAATTAGTGGTTAGTCTTAAAATGGGTTTTATTAATATTAGATTATAATAGAGATATTTCAATCTAATAAAATTTTCTAATAAAAATAATTAATTTTTTAGTCATTTGCTGGGCAGCAACCGAAATTAATGCTAAGTCTTAAAATGGGTTTTATTAATATTAGATTATAATAGAGATATTTCAATCTAATAAAATTTTCTAATAAAAATAATTAATTTTTTAGTCATTTGCTGGGCAGCAACCGAAATTAGTGTTTAGTCTTAAAATGGGGTTTATTTATATTAGGTTTCAATAGAGATATTTTAACTTAATAAAATTTTCTAATAAAAATAATAATTTTTAGCCATTTGCTGGGCAGCAACCGAAATTAGTGTTTAGGCTTAAAATGGTTTTTATTTATATTAGGTTTCAAAAGAGATATTTTAATTTAATAAAATTTTCTAATAAAAATAATTAATTTTTAGTCATTTGCTGGGCAGCAATTGAAATTAGAGTTTAGTCTTAAAATGGTTTTTATTTATATTAGGTTATAATAGAGATATTTCAATCTAATAAAATTTTCTAACAAAAAAATTAATTTTTTAGCCATTTGCTGGGCAGTAACCTAAATTAGTGTTTAGTCTTAAAATGGTTTTTATTTATATTAGATTATAATAGAGATATTTCAATCTAATAAAATTTTCTAGCAAAAAAAATTAATTTTTAGTCATTTGCTGGGCAGCAACCGAAATTAGTGTTTAGGCTTAAAATGGTTTTATTTATATTAGATTTCAATAGAGATATTTTAACTTAATAAAATTTTCTAATAAAAATAATTAATTTTTAGTCATTTGTTGGGCAGTAACCGAAATTAGTGTTTAGTCTTAAAATGGTTTTTATTTATATTAGGTTCAATAGAGATATTTTAACTTAATAAAATTTTCTAACAAAAATAATTAATTTTTGGCCATTTGCTGGGCAGCAACCGAAATTAGTGTTTAGTCTTAAAATGGTTTTTATTTATATTAAATTATAATAGAGATACTTCAATCTAATAAAATTTTCTAATAAAAATAATTAATTTTTAGTCATTTGCTGGGCAGCAACCGAAATTAGTGTTTAGTCTTAAAATGGTTTTTATTTATATTAGATTATAATAGAGATATTTCAATCTAATAAAATTTTCTAATAAAAATAATTAATTTTTTAGTCATTTGCTGGGCAGCAACCGAAATTAGTGTTTAGTTTTAAAATGGTTTTTATTTATATTAGATTATAATAGAGATATTTCAATCTAATAAAATTTTCTAATAAAAATAATTAATTTTTTTAGTCATTTGCTGGGCAGCAACTGAAACTAGTGGGTAGCTTTAAAATATTTTTTATTCCTATTAGATTGTAATAGGGATTTTAACTTAATAAAATTTTCTAATAAAAATAATTAATTTTTTAGTCATTTGCTGGGCAGCAACCGAAATTAGTGTTTAGGCTTAAAATGGTTTTTATTTATATTAGGTTTCAATAGAGATATTTTAACTTAATAAAATTTTCTAATAAAAATAATTAATTTTTAGTCATTTGTTGGGCAGCAACCGAAATTAGTGTTTAGGCTTAAAATGGTTTTTATTTATATTAGGGTTCAATAGAGATATTTTAACTTAATAAAATTTTCTAATAAAAAAATTAATTTTTTAGCCATTTGCTGGGCAGTAATCGAAATTAGTGTTTAGTCTTAAAATGGTTTTTATTTATATTAGATTATAATAGAGATATTTCAATCTAATAAAATTTTCTAACAAAAAAATTAATTTTTAGTCATTTGCTGGGCAGCAACCGAAATTAGTGTTTAGTCTTAAAATGGGGTTTATTTATATAAGGTTTCAATAGAGATATATTAACTTAATAAAATTTTCTAATAAAAATAATAATTTTTAGCCATTTGCTGGGCAGCAACCGAAATTAGTGTTTAGGCTTAAAATGGTTTTTATTTATATTAGGTTTCAATAGAGATATTTTAACTTAATAAAATTTTCTAATACAAATAATTAATTTTTAGTCATTTGCTAGGCAGCAATTGAAATTAGAGTTTAGTCTTAAAATGGTTTTTATTTATATTAGGCTATAATAGAGATATTTCAATCTAATAAAATTTTCTAATAAAAAAATTAATTTTTTAGCCATTTGCTGGGCAGTAACCTAAATTAGTGTTTAGTCTTAAAATGGTTTTTATTTATATTAGATTATAATAGAGATATTTCAATCTAATAAAATTTTCTAGCAAAAAAATTAATTTTTAGCCATTTGCTGGGCAGCAACCGAAATTAGTGTTTAGGCTTAAAATGGGTTTTATTTATATTAGGTTTCAATAGAGATATTTTAACTTAATAAAATTTTCTAATAAAAAAATTAATTTTTTAGTCATTTGCTGGGCAGTAACCGAAATTAGTGTTTAGTCTTAAAATGGTTTTTATTTACATTAGATTATAATAGAGATATTTCAATCTAATAAAATTTTCTAACAAAAAAATTAATTTTTAGTCATTTGCTGGGCAGCAACCGAAATTAGTGTTTAGTCTTAAAATGGGGTTTATTTATATAAGGTTTCAATAGAGATATATTAACTTAATAAAATTTTCTAATAAAAATAATAATTTTTAGCCATTTGCTGGGCAGCAACCGAAATTAGTGTTTAGGCTTAAAATGGTTTTTATTTATATTAGGTTTCAATAGAGATATTTTAACTTAATAAAATTTTCTAATAAAAATAATTAATTTTTAGTCATTTGCTGGGCAGCAATTGAAATTAGTGTTTAGTCTTAAAATGATTTTTATTTATATTAGGTTATAATAGAGATGTTTCAATCTAATAAAATTTTCTAATAAAAAAATTAATTTTTTAGCCATTTGCTGGGCAGTAACCGAAATTAGTGTTTAGTCTTAAAATGGTTTTTATTTATATTAGATTATAATAGAGATATTTCAATCTAATAAAATTTTCTAATAAAATAATTAATTTTTTAGTCATTTGCTGGGTAGTAACCGAAATTAGTGGTTAGTCTTAAAATGGGTTTTATTAATATTAAATTATAATAGAGATATTTCAATCTAATAAAATTTTCTAATAAAAATAATTAATTTTTTAGTCATTTGCTGGGCAGCAACCGAAATTAATGCTAAGTCTTAAAACGGGGTTTATTAATATTAGATTATAATAGAGATATTTCAATCTAATAAAATTTTCTAATAAAAATAATTAATTTTTTAGTCATTTGCTGGGCAGCAACCGAAATTAATGCTAAGTCTTAAAATATTTTTTATTTAAATTAGATTATAATAGGGATAATTTAATTTAATAAGTTTTTTTAATTAAAAAAAAAAATTAATTTTTATTCATTCGTTGAGCACGAACTGAAATTAATGCTAAGTTTTAAAATATTTTTTATTTGTATCAAGTTATAATAGGGATAGTTTAATTTAATAAAATTTTCTAACAAAAAAAATAATTTTTTTAGTTACTTGTAGGTATTGATTTAAATTAGTGGTTAGGTTAAATAATATTTTATTTTAAATTAGGATATAGGGGGTATTTTTTTATTTAAATTTTAATATGAAAAAAAATTATTTATTAAACTATTTATAATTAATAAAAAAGAAATAGGATAAAATTTTAATTTGCAATTAAAAAGGGTTTATATATTTAAACTTATCTTATGAATGTAATTGTTTATAATTATTTACTAAATACTTTTTTTATTAATTTATTAAAATTTTAGTTAGAGGGGTAATTATATTAAAAATTAATAATAAAATAATTTAATTTTGGTTATAGTATTGATAATTCCTTTTTAATTTTTAATAAATAATAATTTATTAACAGATATAAATTAATTTTTGTAAAATTTTAATTTAAATAATTTAAATTTTTTAATAGTGAGTATTATTAATTAAATAGATTTATATATAGAATAAGGTGTAATAAAAATAAATTTTGTGCCAGCAATTGCGGTTAAACAAATTTTGTAAATTAATAAATTTAATTTTAATAAATTTAATTTTAAGGTGATAAAAATAAATATATTTTATGGTGAAATATAAATATCTTAGATTTTTCATTTTATAAAAAATGAAAATTAAATATTAATAGAATAAACTAGGATTAGATACCCTATTATAATTAATTGAAACTTGATAAATTAAATATTAATTGATAAATCAATAAACTTAAGAAATTTGACGGTATTTTTTTTATATTCAGAGGAATTTGTCCTATAAGTGATATTACACGATAAGAATAACTTTATTAAAAAATTTATGTATTGTCGTTATATAAAAATTTTTAGAAAATATTTTTATTATTAATATAAATATGTAATTTCAGATCAAAATGTAGTTATAATTAAGAAGAGATGAATTACAATAAAATTTATTTAAATGAATTAATAAATTTAATTTTATTATGAAAGTGGATTTGAAAGTAAATTTAATAAATTAATTAATTTGATATTATATTAAAATATGTACATATTGCCCGTCATTTTCATTTAAAGTGAAACAAGTCGTAACAAAGTAAATTTACTGGAAAGTAAATTTAGAATTTTAAATTTAGTTTATATTTATAAAATATATTATTTACAATAATAGGAATTATTAAAAAAAAATTTAAATTAAATAAATATATTAAATTATTAATTGTTGATTTTGTAATAAAAAAAAAAATAGTTTTAAGTTTATTAATTTTAGTTAATTTTATAAAAAATATTTAATTTATATTTAAGTAATGTAAGTGAATTTTAATTTTATTTAAAAATTTTAAATAAGTATTTAATTTGTTTTACCTTTTGTATCAGGGTTAATTAAAATTTAATTTATAAATAATTATTTCTCGAATTAATAAGATTTAATTAAATAATTTATTTAATGTGGAATAATTATTAAAGATATTTAATTTGTAAAGAGATTTTATTCGATTATTAAGATATCTAGTTTTTTAATAAATAAATTTAATTTAGATAATTATTTCTATTTTAATTAAATTTTTAATTAAATAGTTATTAAAATTTTTGGGGCTAATCTCAATAATTTTTTTATATTTTATTAATTTTAAATAATGTTAATATTATAAAATTAATAGTATTTATTAACTTAAAAAATGTTATAATTTATTTATGTTAAATAAAAATTTAAATTTTAATTAATATTTTATTAAAATAATTTTTTAAATTAAATTTAAATTTAAATAATGATTAAATTAGTATAAAAATATTAATATTGTTAATTTAATGGGCAAATTAATTATTAATAATTAGGCAAATTTAATTTAATTATGATTTATTCACCTGTTTAACAAAAACATGGTTTTTTGAATTTAATTTAAAATTTGGCCTGCTCAATGAAGTTTATTTAAATAGCTGCGGTATTTTGACCGTACAAAGGTAGCATAATCAATAGTTTTTTAATTGAAAGCTAGAATGAATGGTTTAATGAGATAAATACTTTTTTATAATTAAAGTTTAAAATTTTTTTATTAGTTAAAAAACTAATATTTAATTAAAAGACGAGAAGACCCTATAGACTTTAATTTTGTAAATAAATAATATAAATTTAATTTTATAATTTTATTTTTTATAAAATTAGGTTGGGGAGATTTTTAAATTAAATTAACTTTAATATAATATAAACATTAATTATTGAATAAATGATCCTTAATTTTAGATCAATAGAATAAATTACCTTAGGGATAACAGTATAATTTTTTTAGAGAGATCATATTGATAAAAAAGATTATAACCTCGATGTTGAATTAAGATAAAATTTAAACGGAAAATTTTAAAATTTTTGGTCTGTTCGACCATTAAAATCTTACATGATTTGAGTTCAGATCGGTGTGAGCCAGATCGGTTTCTATCTTTAATAGTGATGATTTATTTGTACGAAAGGACTTTATATCTTAAACATTTTATATGAGAAGGAGTAATTTTATTAATTTGGCAGAATAGTGCGGTAAATTTAGAATTTACCTAAGTAATTATATTACATTTAATAATTAAACAAATTTTTATGTATATATGGATTTCTATAGGTATGATGATTGTGGTAATTCTTTTAATTTTATTAGCGGTAGCTTTTTTAACTTTAATAGAGCGTAAAGTTTTAAGATACATACAGTTACGTAAGGGCCCCAATAAAGTTGGGTATATCGGGATTTTTCAGCCTTTTAGAGATGCTATTAAGTTATTGTCGAAAGAAATAATTATGTTAAAGCAGTTTAATTATCTATATTATATATTGTCTCCAATATTTATATTAATATTAATTTTAATAATATGGTTAGTTTACCCTTTTTTAAGGAATATAATTTCTTTAGAGTTAGGGTTTATATATTTAATTTTTTGTTTAAGATTAGGGGGGTATGGTTTATTAATTTCTGGGTGATCTTCTAATTCTTCATATTCAATATTAGGGTCAATTCGGGCTTTATCCCAATCAATTTCTTATGAAGTAAGATTATCTTTAATTTTTATAATTTTAATTATTTTAGTTGAAAGATTTAATATAATTATATTAAATATTATTCAAAAAAATGTATGGTTCATTATTTTTATGTTTCCTTTAATATTAATAATATTTATTAGGTTAATAGCTGAGATAAATCGTACTCCTTTTGATTTTTCTGAGGGGGAATCTGAGTTAGTTTCAGGGTTTAATGTAGAGTATATAAGAGGGGGGTTTGTGTTAATTTTTTTATCGGAGTATGCTAGAATTTTGTTTATAAGTTTTATTTTAAGTTTAATATTTACTGGGCTAAGGTTGGGTAGATTTATATTTTATTTATTTACAATAATTTTAATTTTTATAATTATTTGAATACGTGGCACATTTCCTCGATTTCGTTATGATTTATTAATGTATTTATGTTGATTAATTATTTGACCATTTATTTTAAATTATATATTTTTTATTATTTTAATTAAAATAATAGTTTAAATAAGTAAGATAATAAAATTTTTAATTTTATGTTATGTTTTCAAGACATATACTTATTCAAGTTCATTATCTATGTTAAAAGTTTATTTCACAATATAAATATAATTCTGTTTATAAAGTAGTAGATAAAATAAGTAGCACTAAATAATTGTCTTACGACAGTAAAGGGTATTTCTACGGGCTGAGCCCCCAATCAAGTTAATATTAGGAAATTATTAATAAAAAATCAAAATATAATTTGATTTATAGGGTAAAATATCATTGAATAATATGTAATATTTATAATAGGTAAAATTAAGAGAATTAAAATAGATAATAGTAAAGCGATTACACCCCCTATTTTATTAGGGATTGCCCGAAGAATAGTGTACGCAAATAGGAAATATCATTCAGGTTGAATATGAATAGGGGTGATTATAGGATTTGCTAAAATATAATTTTCTGGGTCTCTTAATATAAATGGAAATTTTAAACATATAAAAATTATTATATAAATTAATAGTAGGAATCCCACAGTATCTTTGAGTGTAAAATAATTATGAAAATTAATTATAAATCATTTTCTATTAATTCCTAAAGGGTTATTAGACCCGTATTCATGGATAAAAAATAAATGGATAATTACTATGGCTAAGATAATGAATGGTAAAAAGAAATGTAATCTAAAAAAACGATTTAAGGTTGGGTTATTAACTGAAAATCCTCCTCAAATTCATTCTACAGTTATTTGGCCAATATAGGGAATTGTTGAAATTAAATTTGTGATTACAGTGGCCCCTCAAAAAGATATTTGGCCTCAGGGTAATACATAGCCTATAAAGGCAGTTGCTATTGTAATTATAAAAATTATTACCCCTATAGTTCAAACTGTAATAAGTTTATATGAGGTATAATAAATTCCTCGCCCAATATGAATATATATACATAAAAAAAAAAATGAGGCTCCATTTATATGAATTAGTTGATAAAATCATCCTTTATTAACATCCTGAATAATATGGATTATTCTGTTAAAGGCTATATTAATATTGGCACAATAATGTATTGATAATATGATCCCTGTGATAATTTGAATAATTAGACATAGGCCTAGTAAGGATCCAAAATTTCATCAAATATTGATATTAATTGGGGTAGGCAAAAAAATTAGGGAATCATTTAAGATTTTTAATAATTTAATTTTTTTTAAAATAGATTTATTCATAAAAATATATTTGTCGCAAGGGTCTTTTTAATTTATAACAAATGTTTATGATTATAATTAAAGAAAAATAAAGGTAAAGTATCAGGAATGTTAATGTAAATTTATTAAAATTAAAAAGTTCATTTAATTTAATTTCATTGTATTCCTCAAAGGTATTAAAATTTAAATTTCACAATTCTTGATTATTTAAATTTGGTTTGTTAAATATTAATATTAATACAATAAATAATATTATTATAGGAAATTTTATTAAATTTAATATAATATTATTATAATTAATTTTAAATAAGTTATTGTTAGTTAATCTTGTAACATACATAAATATAATTATTAACCCCCCAATTATTATTAAAGGGAAAATAAATATTATTCAAGATTTGAATAGAATATTTATTTTTAATGAAATTAAAAAAATTACAAAAATTAAAATCGTTAAAAATTTTATGGGATGGAAATTATAAAATTTTATTGGGATTATTAATATAATAATAAGACAAAAATTTAATAGTAATGGGATATTGATAATAATTAATATTATAGAGTCGTAAATTCATGGGAGGATAGATTTTATCATCAAAAAATAGTTTAATAAAATATTAATTTTGGAGATTAATGATATATAATAAGTTATATTTTTTTGAAGCTTTAAAATATTATTTAATTTTAATTTACAAAATTAATGTTTTATTTAAACTATAAAGCTTATTGATAATATAAGTATATTTGTTTATATATATATGTATATATTAGTTTCTTTTATATTATTTTATTTTTTTAAACATTTGTTATTAATTTTAATTAGGTTGGAATTTGTAATAACTATTATTTCATATTTAATATACAGTATGCTAGTTTTAGGAGAGGTGAATTTTATTTATATAATTTATTTTTTTGTAATGATAGTTTGTGAGGGGGTTTTAGGCTTGTCTTTAATTGTGGTAATTATTCGATTGTATGGGAATGATAATTTAAATTCGTTAAATTTAATTAAATGGTAGTAGTAATATTTAGTTTAATTTTTATAATTTTTAATAATATTAATAAAAATTTTAAAATAATATATTTTCAAAGTATTATATTTGTTTATGTAATATTTTTATTTATTAGATACCTATTGAATAGATTAATTTTATTTATAAATTTATATTATAGTTTAGGGGTGGATTTTTATTCATGGGGTTTAATTATATTAAGTTTGTGAATTGTTACAATAATAATTATGACTAGCGAAAAATTTATTTATCAAGGTAAATATTACATAGGTTTAATTTATTTGATTTTGATTTTTTTATTTATAAGATTTTACTCTATAAATATTATATGATTTTATATTTATTTTGAATCTAGGTTAATTCCTGTATTTTTATTAATTTTAGGGTGGGGGTATCAGATTAATCGAATTCAAGCTGGGTTATATATAATATTATATACATTATTTGGTTCAATACCTTTATTATTAATAATTTTTAGTTGGTATAAAATAAATTTTTCACTAGACATAAATATTTGATACAGTAATTATGTATCTTTTTATACTTATTTAATAATAATTATAGGATTTTTAATTAAAATACCAATATATTTTTTACATTTATGGCTACCAAAAGCTCATGTAGAAGCTCCTGTGATAGGTTCTATAGTTTTAGCTGGTGTGATATTAAAATTAGGGAGATACGGCTTACTACGAGTTATATTAATATTGAGAATGAATTATTCGTATAATAAATTTTTTATTGTTTTTAGGGTATTAGGAGGACTTTATTCTAGATTTATTTGTTTAAATCAAGTAGATATAAAAATTTTAGTTGCGTATTCGTCTGTAGTTCATATAAGTTTATTAATAGCAGGTTTATTCACTATAATAAATTTTGGATTTTTAGGGGGTTATTTGATGATAATTAGTCACGGGTTATGTTCCTCTGGGTTATTTTATTTAGTGAATATTAATTATGAGCGGTTAATATCTCGAAGGTTGTATATTAATAAGGGGATAATTAATTATTTACCCTCTCTTAGATTATTATGGTTTCTATTAATTTCTTCAAATTTATCTTTCCCCCCCTCTTTAAATTTATTTTCTGAAATTTTTTTAGTTATTTCAATTATTGGGTGGATGGAAAATATATGAGTATTAATAATTTTTTTAATATTTTTTAGAGCCTTATATTCTTTATATTTATATTCATTTAGACAACAGGGGAAATTTATTAAAGTAAGATTTTTTATGGGGGTAAAATTGAATGAATTTATAATTTTATTATTGCATTGGGTTCCATTAAATGTTATATTTATTATAATTAATATTTTTTTATAATTTTAATAGTTTAAGTTTAAAACATTGATTTGTGGAGTCAAAATTATATAAAATATTTAAAATTATTATCTTTTATTTATATATTTATTTTATGTTTAATTTTATATTATTTAGAGTAATTATTTCTTTATTTTTTTTAATGAATAAATTGATATTTTTAATAGAGTGAGAAATTATTAAAATTTTATCTGTTAGGGTTGAGTATATTATTTTTTTTGATTGAATTAATTTGATATTTATTAGGTTAGTTTTAATTATTTCTATAAGGGTAATTTTATACAGAGTTGAATACATAGGTGAGGATAAAAATTTAGGTCGATTTATTGGGTTAGTTTTATTATTTGTAGTTTCAATAATCTTTATAATTATTAGTCCCAATATAATTAGAATTTTATTAGGTTGGGATGGGTTGGGCCTAGTTTCTTACTGTTTAGTGATTTATTACCAAAATGAATCCAGGTTTAATTCAGGGATAGTTACTGTTCTTTTAAATCGGATTGGGGATATTTTTATTTTAATATCAATTGGATTATTTATAATTATAGGGTCGTGAAATTTTATATTTTTTAATAGAGTTAATAGTTTAATAATAATAATAATTATTTTGATTTCTTTTACGAAGAGAGCTCAAATTCCCTTTTCATCTTGGTTGCCTAAGGCTATAGCTGCCCCAACACCTGTTTCTTCTTTAGTTCATTCGTCAACTTTAGTTACTGCGGGAGTGTATCTTTTAATTCGTTTCAATTATTTAATTAATAGAAATTATAAATTAATAAATTTTATTATATATATATCTTTATTAACTATATTTATAGCGGGGATGGTTGCAAGGATTGAGTTTGATTTAAAAAAGATTATTGCCTTATCTACTTTAAGGCAGTTAGGTGTTATAATATTTAGTTTGTCCATTAATATAAGAAATGTTTCATTTTTTCATTTAATGACTCATGCTTTATTTAAGTCAATATTATTTATATGTGCGGGTATTATCATTCACAATATAATTTTAAATCAGGATATCCGGTTTATTAGAATAATTTTTTTTAACATGCCAATAGTTAGAATAATTTTTAATTGCTCATCTTTTTCGTTAATAGGTTTGCCCTTTTTATCAGGATTTTTTTCAAAAGATAAAATTTTAGATTTATATTTGATAGGGTATTTAAATCCATTGATATTTTTAATTTTATTTATATCAATAGGGTTAACTAGTGGGTATTCTATGCGGTTAATTTATTATTCTTTTATTAAATTTCCTGTGGTAAATATTTATTTTAAATTTAATAGGTTTATAAGGGTGATAGTTTACTCTATATTAATTTTATTTATATATACAATTTTTATAGGATTTATTTTAAGGTGATTAATTTTTTCAATAAAAAGGGTAATTTTTTTAAAAATTGAATTGAAATTAATAATTTTTATTTTTATAATTATAGGGATTTTGGTGAGATTAGGTCTATCAAAAAATTTTATAAACATTTTTATATTAATTAATTTGATTAATTATATTAATATATATTATTATATATGGTTTTTGTCTTTATTATATAAATTTGAAGTTATAAAAAAAATATTATTTTTTAATAATTTTAATTATTATTTAGAGAGGGGGTGGAATGATTATTTATTTGGGTCAAATTTAATTAGGTATATTGTATTTATATATAAATACGATTTTATAGACAAAATTATTATATATGTAATAATTATAATTTATTATTTTATTTTAATTTTATTATATTTATAAATTTAAATAGCTTATAATAAAGTTTAATATTGAAGATATTAAGATGGATTATTCCTTTAGATATTTATAAATAAATTAATTATTATTTTTATAATGAAAATATAATGTTTTTTTTAAACTATGTAAATAAAAATAATAATGGATTTAAACCATAAATTAGGAAGTTAGAAATTTCCTTAGTTCATACTTATTTTATTAGTTGGAGTATCAATCTCAATTTAATTATTAACAATAATTTACCTCTTTTTTGGTTTCAGCTAAGAGATTTAATTCTATATTTCAAGTCGAAATTGAAATCATTTATTATGATACAAAAAAAAGATTAATTTAATAAATTTTATTTTAGTCATTTTAAAGCTCCGTCATTTCATTCTAAGTAAAGCCCTATCAATAAAATAATTAAGAATAAAAAAGCTATTATAATATTAGTCTCAACTGAGTAGTATAAATATGAGGGGATAAACGGGAAAAAGATAATGATTTCAATATCAAAAATTAAAAAAATTAGGCTAATTGTATAGAATTGGATTGAGAATGGTAAACGAGATGAATTGAAAGGGTCAAACCCGCATTCAAATGGAGATAATTTTTCTCGTATTATTTTTTTTATAGGGGACAATATGAAGTTAATTATTATTAAAATTATTATAATTATTATTAGGATTATAGTTATTAATAATATTAATATCATTTATTTAATCTAGATGAATAGGCTTTTTAATTGGAAGTTAAATGTACTTTTTATACTAATAAAATAATAAGATCATCAATATAGGAATGTATAGACGAATAATCATACAACATCTACAAAATGTCAATATCAGGCTCTTGCTTCAAAACAAAAGTGGTGAGAGTTAGAAAAATGGTCATAATAGATTCGGGCTAAGGTAATTATAATAAATATTGTCCCGATTAAAACATGAATTCCGTGGAAACCAGTGAGTAAAAAAAAAATTCTTCCGTAAACAGAATCTGCGATAGTAAATATTGATTCATTATATTCTTCATATTGGAGGAAGGAAAAATATATACCTAATATAATTGTTAAACAAGTGGTTAAATATCCTTTGTATCAATTTTGGTTAATTAAACAGTAATGGGCTCATGTAATTGAAATTCCTGAGGATAATAAAACAATAGTGTTTAATAATGGAGTTTTATAGGGGTCAAATGCTTCAATTATTTTAGGGGGTCATTTTATACCAATTTCAATTCTGGGGGATAGAGATATGTGGAAAAAAGTTCAAAATATTGAGATAAAAAAGAAAATTTCTCTAACAATGAATAAAATTATGCCCCATCGTAGTATTTTTGTAACATAGGAGTTATGAGCCCCTTGAAAGGTACTTTCACGAATGATATCCCGCCATCATTGGAAAGATGTTAGGGTTGTCCTTAAAACACCAATAATAAATAAATTAGAATTTGATTCATGAAGAATTTTAATGCCACCCGATAATATAATTATTAATCTTATAGATATTAATAAAGGTCAAGGGCTTAAGGTTACTATATGGAATGGGTGGTTATGGGTGATTATATTTTTTAATGATTTTTTCATATTTAATTAGTTTCCTTAGTGTATAAAGTTGTTAAAATTGTAAATACATATGATTGAATTAGTGATACACTAAATTCTAGGATTAATAACAGTATTTGTGCTAAAATAATTATTAATGATAATAATAGAATAGGGGTTCTTGCAGATTCTCTTATTAATGTTAAAAGTAAGTGACCAGCAATTATATTTGCTGTCAAACGGATTGATAGGGTTAGAGGACGGATAATGTTTCTGATTGTTTCTATTAACACTATAAAAGGTATTAAAATAAGGGGAGTACCTTGGGGGATTATATGGGCAAAGGCAAAGTTAGTGTTGTTAATTCAAATAAAAATTATTAATCCAAGTCATATTGGTAAAGAAATAGATATAGAGAAAATTAAATGTCTAGACCTAGTAAAAATATATGGGAATATTCCTATAAAATTATTACTTAAAATAAAAATAAATAAAGCGATAAAATAAATTATGTTAATATAGTTAAATTTATTTGATAAAATGATTTTAAACTCTTTTGATAGAAGGGATAAGATTAAACTAAAAAATTTAGTTGCCCGGGATTCTGATAATCAGAATGATATTGGAATGATTAAAAAGTTAAAAATTGAAGAAAATCAATTCAGATCTATATTAGAATTTGTATGAGGGTCAAAAATTGAAAATAAGTTTCTTATCATTTTAAAGTGAAATTTCTTAAAGGACTTACAGATGTATGAGGTAATTTATGAGATTTATCAGTAATATTAAAGTAGCATAAAATTATGTACATTATGAAAATTATAATGAATATTAGATTTATAAACAACCAATTATAAGGAGATATTTGGGGAATTTTGTAAAAAAAATATTATTGTTAATAATTTTAAAATGACATTTTAATGTTATATTTTTAACTAATTTTTTTCATTAGAAGTATTTTTAATACTATATATTGGTTTAAGAGACCAAGACTTTAATCAGCCATCTAATGATAAAGGATATGACATTACTCATCGTATAAAATTTTGATGATCAGTTCTTTCAATTGTAATTGGTATGAATCTATGATTTATCCCACAAATTTCGGAGCATTGTCCATAATAAAGACCCGGTCGATTCAAATTTATAAGGGTTTGATTAATCCGTCCTGGGATTAAGTCAATTTTTACTCCTAAGGAGGGTACAGTTCATGAATGAATAACGTCTGCAGAATTAATTAATATGCGAATTTGATTTTTTAAAGGTGAAATTAAATTATTATCGACATCTAATAAACGAAAATTATTTAATTTTATTTCATTATTTTTAATTATAAAAGAATTAAATTTAATATTGTTAAAATCGGAATATTCATATGATCAATATCATTGGTGTCCAATTGATTTAATTGTAAGATTGGGGTTGTAAATTTCATCAGTTAAGTATAAAATTTTTAAAGATGGGATAGCCATATAAATTAGAATTAATATAGGAATTAAAGTTCAAATAATTTCGATATTTTGATTTTGTTGGATGAACTTATTGTTTAAGTTATTAATAAGTAATGAAATGATAATATAAATAATTATAATTGTAATTATTAATAAAATTATTAATGAGTAATCGTGGAAGAATTTTAAATTTTCTATGATAGGAGAATTTGAGTCTTGTATATTAATTATAGATCAAGTTGAAATTTCATTTAAAATTTAAATGAATTTTAATTTAAATGAAATTAATGGAATTTCATTAAATCTATGGTTTAATGGCGGATAATATATACTTATTCATTCAATTGATGAAATTATGAATATTGAAAATAAGTTTAATCGTTGGGATGATATTCTTTCTCATATTAAAAAAATAAAGTATATAATTCTTAATATAGAAATTATAGAGCCTATAGAAGATAAAATATTTCATGTTATATATGAATCAGGATAATCTGAATATCGTCGTGGTATACCATTTAATCCTAGAAAATGTTGGGGGAAAAAGGTTAGATTTACTCCAAAAAATATTCTGTAGAATTGAATTTTCAATCATTTTTTATGTAATCTTAAACCAGTTATTAATGGATATCAATAAATAAATCCTCCTATAATTGCAAAGACTGCTCCTATAGAGAGTACATAATGAAAATGTGCTACTACATAATATGTATCATGTAAGATGATATCAATTGAAGAATTAGCTAAGATTACTCCCGTTAATCCTCCAATTGTGAATAGAAAAACAAATCCCAAGCTTCATAAATTGGATGGGTTGAATTTAATTTTTGAACCATGAATTGTGGCTAATCATCTAAAAACTTTAATTCCTGTGGGGATTGCAATAATTATAGTAGCTGATGTAAAATAGGCTCGAGTGTCTACATCTATGCCAATAGTAAATATATGATGGGCTCATACAATAAATCCAAGAAATCCAATTGTTAATATTGCGTAAATTATACCAATGGATCCAAAAGTTTCTTTTTTTCCATTTTGATTAAAAATTATATGTGAGATTATTCCGAATCCAGGTAAAATTAAAATATAGACTTCTGGGTGACCAAAAAATCAAAATAGGTGTTGGTATAAAATTGGATCTCCCCCCCCCCCGATGGATCAAAAAATGTAGTATTGAGATTTCGATCAGTTAAAAGTATAGTAATAGCTCCTGCTAGAAGTGGGACAGCCAATAATAATAGGATTGTTGTAATTAATATAGATCAAGTAAATAAAGTTAGTTTTTCAAAACTTATTCTTAAATTTTTTATGTTTATAATTGTGGTAATAAAATTAATGGCACCTATAATAGAGGATAGTCCTGCTAAGTGGAGGGAGAAAATTGCTATGTCTAAAGATATTCCTTCATGATTTAAATTTAGGGACAAGGGAGGGTAAACAGTTCAACCTGTTCCTACTCCTTGATTAATAATATTTCTTAAAATTAATAGGTTAATTGAGGGGGGCAGCAATCAGAATCTTATATTATTTATTCGAGGGAAAGCTATATCAGGGGCCCCTAGTATTAAGGGGATTATTCAATTACCAAAGCCTCCAATTATAATTGGTATTACCATAAAAAAAATTATAATGAAAGCATGTGATGTAATGATAGAATTATATAATTGATCATTATTAATTAGATAGCCAGGGTTTCCTAATTCTATTCGAATTAACAATCTTAGTGATGATCCTAGTATTCCGGATCATATTCCAAAAATAAAATATAAAATTCCAATATTTTTGTGATTAGTTGAAAAGAATCATTTTTGTATAAATTTTTAGTTTAATTAAAATTTTAAATTGCAAATTTAACGATATATTAATAATATAAAATTTTAAGTAATGTGTCTGATTAAAGTAATAAATTGTAAATTTATTAAAAAGATTAAATTTCTTCTTTACTATTAAGATTTAAAATAAATTTTATTTTTAATTTTGAAGATTAATAGTTTGAATTAACTTAAAATCTTATATAATTCAATTATTTATGATTCATAAATTTAAAGGAGATAGGAAAAAAATTATTAAAAAAAAATTAATACAGTTTAATTTAAAGTTTTTGTAAAATAAATTAATTTTTAAATTCATTTTATTGGTTAATATTAGTGTTAAGATAATACGAGTATAAAATATAAATGATAAAATTGACATTATAATTAATGTTAATAAAATTATAATATTTAATTTATTAATAAAAATGCTAATAATTGATCATTTTATTATAAATCCTATTAAGGGGGGTAGTCTAGCCATAGATATTAAATTTAATATTAAAATAAATTTAATTTTATTTATTTTTATAAAATTAATATGATTTAAGTAAAAAATTTTAAAATTTTTAAATAGTAATATTACAGGGAAGTTTAAAATTATATAGAGTAAAAAATATATAATTATTATATTTTCATTAATTAATAAAATGATTAATATTCAACTTAAATGATTAAGTGATGAGTATCTAATAATAATTCGGATAGATTGATGGTTATTACCTATTATTGTTCTGATTAATGAACTTAAAAGGGATGATAATAATAATAATTTATAAGAATAATTATATATTAATAAAAATAATGGAATGATTTTTTGTCAAATTGATAAGATTATACAATTTATTCAATTTAAGTTATTTATGATATTAACAAATCAATTATGGAAGGGGCTAGCCCCTAGTTTAATAAGAATAGATAAATTAATAATATATATTAATAAATTATTAAAATTTATATAATTATAATTAATAAATATTATTGATCTAGAAAAAATGATTAATGTTGATCTTGAACTTTGAATGATAAAATATTTTATGGCTGATTCTTTATAAAATTTATTTAAAAAAATAATAATTGGGATAAAAGATATTATGTTAAATTCCAATATTATTCATATTGAAAATCAAGAATTTATAGAAATAGAGATAATAGGGGATAAAATTAATATTGGAAAAATTAATAAGTGAATTAAAGATTGAATTATATATATATATTAATGTATGATGCATATTAATTTTTGAAATTAAAAGAAATAGTTTAATTCTATTAATTATAATAAAGGTAGTTATACATTATTTATTCTATCAAAATAATCCTTTTATCAGGCACTTTATTATAAAAAAGATTTTATGTCTATATTTAGGGTATGAACCTAAAAGCTTATTTAGCTTATTTTTATTTCTAAAAAAAACTTTTATTTATATTTGAATTTTAAATTCAA
The DNA here is from genome assembly GCA_963932345.1 of Ophion ventricosus. Classification (NCBI taxonomy): domain Eukaryota; kingdom Metazoa; phylum Arthropoda; class Insecta; order Hymenoptera; family Ichneumonidae; genus Ophion; species Ophion ventricosus. The sequence goes on from OZ010723.1 coordinate 88,715, forward strand.
TGCACTATTCTGCCATTTTAGAATTAAATTTATAAGCAATTTATATTCAAATAATAAAAATTTTTTTTAAAATAATTAATTGAGGTGAGTTTGATTTTTAAAAAATTATAATTATTTTGATATTTAGTATAAGTTAATTAATTTAAAGTATATATATATATATATATATATATATATATATATATATATATATATATATTAGATTAATTAAATTATTCCAATAAATTATATAATTTTGTTAAAATGTAAATTTAGGGAAATTATATGGAGGAATACTTGGGGAAGGGGGGAGAATAAGATATTAATTTTGGATCAAATATAAGTTGTATAAATTTTATTTAAAATAATAAAATTGAATAAATTTTATTTAAATTAACAAATTTGTATAGGTTTTATTAAAACTAATAAATTTATTAAATTTGAGTTAATTTTAATAAAATTATAAGTGTATATTAATTTTTAATAAAATTATAAGTTTGAATTAATTTTTAATAAAATTATAAGTTTTATAAGTAAAACTTTTATAAGTTTTATAAGTAAAATTATAAGTTTTATAAGTAATTTTATAAGTAAAATTATAAATTTGTATTAATTTTTAATAAAATTATAAATTTGTATTAATTTTTAATAAAATTATAAATTTGTATTAATTTTTAATAAAATTATAAATTTGTATTGATTTTTAATAAAATTATAAATTTGTATTAATTTTTAATAAAATTATAAATTTGTATTAATTTTTAATAAAATTATAAATTTGTATTAATTTTTAATAAAATTATAAATTTGTATTAATTTTCAATAAAATTATAAATTTGTATTAATTTTTAATAAAACTATAAATTTGTATTAATTTTTAATAAAATTATAAATTTGTATTAATTTTTAATAAAATTATAAGTTTGTATTAATTTTTAATAAAATTATAAGTTTGTATTAATTGTAAATAAAATTATAAATTTGTATTAATTTTTAATAAAATTATAAATTTGTATTAATTTTTAATAAAATTATAAATTTGTATTAATTTTTAATAAAATTATAAGTTTGTATTAATTTTTAATAAAATTATAAGTTTGTATTAATTGTAAATAAAATTATAAATTTGTATTAATTTTTAATAAAATTATAAATTTGTATTAATTTTTAATAAAATTATAAATTTGTATTAATTTTTAATAAAATTATAAATTTGTATTAATTTTTAATAAAATTATAAATTTATATTAATTTTTAATAAAATTATAAATTTGTATTAATTATTAATAAAATTATAAATTTGTATTAATTTTTAATAAAATTATAAATTTGTATTAATTTTTAATAAAATTATAAATTTGTATTAATTTTTAATAAAATTATAAATTTCTATCAATTTTTAATAAAATTATAAATTTGTATTAATTTTAAATAAAATTATAAATTTGTATTAATTTTTAATAAAATTATAAATTTGTATTGATTTTTAATAAAATTATAAATTTGTATTAATTTTTAATAAAATTATAAGTTTGTATTAATTTTAAATAAAATTATAAATTTGTATTAATTTTTAATAAAATTATAAATTTGTATTAATTTTAAATAAAATTATAAATTTGTATTAATTTTTAATAAAATTATAAATTTGTATTAATTTTTAATAAAATTATAAATTTGTATTAATTTTTAATAAAATTATAAATTTGTATTAATTTTTAATAAAATTATAAATTTGTATTAATTTTTAATAAAATTATCAATTTGTATTAATTTTTAATAAAATTATACATTTGTATTAATTTTTAATAAAATTATAAATTTATATTAATTTTTAATAAAATTATAAATTTGTATTAATTTTTAATAAAATTATAAATTTATATTAATTTTTAATAAAATTATAAATTTGTATTAATTTTTAATAAAATTATAAATTTGTATTAATTTTTAATAAAATTATAAATTTGTATTAATTTTTAATAAAATTATAAATTTGTATTAATTTTTAATAAAATTATAAATTTGTATTAATTTTTAATAAAATTATAAATTTGTATTAATTTTTAATAAAATTATAAATTTGTATTAATTTTTAATAAAATTATAAATTTGTATTAATTTTTAATAAAATTATAAATTTGTATTAATTTTTAATAAAATTATAAATTTGTATTAATTTTTAATAAAATTATAAATTTGTATTAATTTTTAATAAAATTATAAATTTGTATTAATTTTTAATAAAATTATAAATTCGTATTAATTTTTAATAAAATTATAAATTTATATTAATTTTTAATAAAATAATAAATTTGTGTTAATTTTTAATAAAATTATAAATTTGTATTAATTTTTAATAAAATTATAAATTTGTGTTAATTTTTAATAAAATTATAAATTTGTATTAATTTTTAATAAAATTATAAATTTGTATTAATTTTTAATAAAAATTATAAATTTGTATTAGTTTCAATAAAAATTATAAATTTGTATTAATTTTTAATAAAATTATAAATTTGTATTAATTTATAATGAAACTGTAAATTTGTATTAATTTATAATGAAATTATAAATTTGTATTAATTTCAAATGAAATTATAAATTTGTATTAATTTATAATGAAACTATAAATTTGTATTAATTTTAATAAAATTATTAATTTGTATTAATTTTAATTTTAAAAATCTTAAAAATTAAAAAAAAATTTGCGTTAATCTAAAATAAGGTGTAATTTGTATTAATTTAAAATATGATTTAAATTTATACTAATTTAAAATAAGGGGTAATTTGAATAATTTTAAAAATTAATAAATTTATTTAAAATTTAAATAAAATAATAAATGCGTTTGAAATTTAAATAAGTTAATAAAATTGTATTAATTTAATGTAAATTAATAAGATTTTACACGTTATTTAATAATATTAATATTATTAATATTAATAAATTCATTAATTTATTTTATTTAATTATTAATTTATTAATAATACATTTTTTTTATATAGTAAATTGTTAAAATAAACAATATAATTATATTATTTATAAAATTATATTATATATGTATATATATATATATATTAATTTAATTATATATAATAATAATTAAATAATAATTATTATTTACCATTAATAGTGACATTAATAAAAATAATTATTAAAAATAAAATTTTTAATAATAAATATATGTATATCAGTTTATACATTCATATATTTATATTAATAAATTATTTTTAATATATATATATATAGTTATTTACTCAGACTAAATTTTCACTAATTCTAATATTATTAATAAATAATTTATTCATTAATTAAATTATCTAATATTTTATATAATAATTTAATATTAAATATTTAACGAATTTATTATATATTAAAAATTTAACTATATATAGATGTCTGGCAAACGATCATTAATACTTATTTAAGGTAGTGACATTGTATATATGTGAAGCATTCTATATAGATGCAGAAAAAAAAGAGAATCATTGATTATATATAATCATTGAAGTTAAAATTATTATAAATAAATATATTAACATTTTAATCCATAAAATATTTTAGGGCTTTAATTAATGATTACAAATATTAATAAATTTATTATTATTAATTATAAGTTATTATACAGATAATTAAATGTCAGTTTGGTTGATTTATTTTCACTAATTAATATAGTGAAATATTTTTAATGAAAATTATTATTAATATTAATATAAGCTTATTAATTTATAAAAATTTTATTACTTTAAATATTTATATTAAATTTTAATTTAATGTAAAAAAAAAAAAAATTTAATTAATATTAAATAATTATTTAATATAAATAATAATTTTATTAAAAGAATTTTAATAATATAAAAAAATGTTATATAGAATTTTTAATTTTTTTAAGATTTTTAAAAAGAAATTTAATTGAGAGGATAAATTTTGGGGATCGGTGAAAATATTTTTTTTATATAGAATTTTTAATTTTTAAGATTTTTAAAAAGAAATTTCATGAGGAGGATAAATTTGGGGGGTCGGTGAAATATTTTTATATAGAATTTTTTAATTTTTAAGATTTTTAAAAAGAAATTTAATTGAGAGAATAAATTTGGGGGTCGGTGAAAATATTTTTTATATAGGATTTTTAATTTTTTTAAGATTTTTAAGAAGAAATTTAATTGAGAGAATAAGTTTGGGGGTCGGTGAAAATATTTTTATATCGAATTTTTTAATTTTTAAGATTTTTAAAAAGAAATTTAATTGAGAGAATAAATTTGGGGGTCGGTGAAAATATTTTTATATAGAATTTTTAATTTTTAAGATTTTTAAAAAGAAATTTAATTGAGAGGATAAATTTTGGGGGATTTGTGGAATTTTTTTAATTTTAAAAAATTTTGGGGATTGGTGAAATTTTTTTTAATTTTTGAGAATTTAAAAATTTTGGGGATTGGGGAATTTTTTTTTTAATTTTTGAGAATTTAAAAATTTTGTGGATCGGTGAAAATGTTTTTAATTTTTGAGTATTTAAAAATTTTGGGGATTGGTGAAAATTTTTTTTAATTTTTGAGAATTTAAAAATTTTGGGGATTGGGGAATTTTTTTTAAATTTTTGAGAATTTAAAAATTTTGTGGATCGGTGAAAATTTTTTTTAATTTTTGAGAATTTAAAAATTTTGGGGATTGGTGACAATTTTTTTTAATTTTTGAGAATTTAAAAATTTTGTGGATCGGCGAAATTTTTTTTTAATTTTTGAGAATTTAAAAATTTTGGGGATTGGTGAAATTTTTTTTTAATTTTTGAGAATTTAAAAATTTTGGGGATTGGTGAAATTTTTTTTAATTTTTGAGAATTTAAAAATTTTGGGGATCGGTTAAATTTTTTTAATTTTTGAGAATTTCAAAATTTTGGAGGTTGGCAAATTTTTTTGATTTTAATTTTTGTGAATTTTAAAATTATTAGGGTTGGTGAATTTTTTTTATGATTTTAATTTTTTTATTATTAAAAAATCTAAGAATTTTTAAAGTCAATAGAATTTTTTTATTTAATTTAAAAATTTTAATTTTTATTAATTATTGAATTTTTAAGAGAAAATTTAAAATATTTTATTTAATAATAATTTTAAATAATTAATTTGCAATAAGAGATTTTAAATAAAATTTAAAAATAAATTTAAATTATAATTGAAATATTAATTAATAAAGTAAATTAAAATAATATAATAGTTACTAAATTTTATAAATTGAAGCAGGAAAAATATTTTTATTAGATATTTATTATAAATATAAAAAAGTATAAATTAAAAATTTGGGAAAAATATTTGTTTTTAAATTTTTTGAATAAGATTAGTTTTTAGAATTGATTTTTTCAATAATTATTCTATGAAATGAAATTTTTATATAGAATTTAATTGAATTTGAAAAAAAAAATTAAAAAAATTTAGGCTATAGTCATTTGGGTGATTTGTATTAAATTTAAATTGGGCATTTAATTTGATTAAATTTATTAAATAATTTTGATTTAAAATTTATGGAATTTTTAAGTTAGTTATTTTTGGTGTGTTAATCTGAATTTAATTTGGAGTTTATTTAATCAAAAAATTAATTTAAAGGGGTATTTTTTATAATTTGGGGATTTAATTTAATTGAATTATCAATAAAAAATTAATTTAAAATTATTTGTATAGAAATTTAAATTACAGTATTTTTTTTATAATTTGTTGTATAGAGTTAAATTTGGGGGTTTAATTTAATTGAATTATTAATGAAAAATTAATTTGAAATTATTTGCATAGAAATTTAAATTACCGTATTTTTTAATAATTTGTATAGAGTTAAATTTGGGGGTTTAATTTAATTGAATTATTGATGAAAAATTAATTTAGAATTATTTGCATAGAAATTTAAATTACAGGGTTTTTTTATAATTTGTATAGAGTTAGATTTGGGGGTTTAATTTGATTGAATTATTAATGAAAAATTAATTTGAAATTATTTGCATGGAAATTTAAATTACAGTATTTTTTAAAATAATTTGTTGTATAGGGTTAAATTTGGGGGTTTAATTTAATTGAATTATTAATGAAAAATTAATTTGAAATTATTTGCATAGAAATTTAAATTACCGTATTTTTTTATAATTTGTATAGAGTTAAATTTGGGCGTTTAATTTAATTGAATTATTAATGAAAAATTAATTTAAAATTATTTGTATAGAAATTTAAATTACAGTATTTTTTTTATAATTTGTTGTATAGAGTTAAATTTGGGGGTTTAATTTAATTGAATTATTAATGAAAAATTAATTTGAAATTATTTGCATAGAAATTTAAATTACAGTATTTTTTTAATAATTTGTTGTATAGAGTTAAATTTGGGGTTTAATTTAATTGAATTATTAATGGAAAATTAATTTAAAATTATTTGTATAAAAATTTAAATTACAGTATTTTTTTTATAATTTGTATAGAGTTAAATTTGGGGGTTTAATTTAATTGAATTATTAATGAAAAATTAATTTGAAATTATTTGCATAGAAATTTAATTTACCGTATTTTTTTATAATTTGTATAGAGTTAGATTTGGGGGTTTAATTTAATTGAATTATTAATGAAAAATTAATTTGATATTATTGATAGAGAAGCTTAAATTATGAATATTTTATTAATAGGTTGTTAGGTTAAAATTTAAGAATTTAATTTAATTAAAGAGAAAGTTAATTTAAAATTGTTTAGAAATAGATTAGAGTTAGTAAGAATTAAAAAAAATTTTTTTGCGCTAAGGTTAGAAATTTGATTAAATTAGGTTTATTAATAAAAATTAATATAAATTAGGCATTTGATTTAATTTTATTGTGATTTTTTTTTAACCTATATTTTATTAATTAAAAAAAATTTAAGCGGTTAAATATGTTTGAGAAAGTTTAATAGATAATAATTATTAGTAAAAAAGATAATTTTATATTTTATATTTTTATAATTTGTATTGGGGCATTTTTTATAAAATTTTCTAACAAAAAAAAATAAATTTTTTTAGTCATTTGCTGGGCAGTAACCGAAATTAATGTTTAGTCTTAAAATGTTTTTTATTTATATTAGATTATAATAGGGATAATTTAATCTAATAAAATTTTCTAATAAAAAAATTAATTTTTTAGTCATTTGCTGGGTAGTAACCGAAATTAATGTTTAGTCTTAAAATGTTTTTTATTTATATTAAATTATAATAGGGATAATTTAATCTAATAAAATTTTCTAATAAAAAAAATTAATTTTTTAGTCATTTGCTGGGCAGTAACCGAAATTAATGTTTAGTCTTAAAATGTTTTTTATTTATATTAGATTATAATAGGGATAATTTAATCTAATAAAATTTTCTAATAAAAAAATTAATTTTTTAGTCATTTGCTGGGCAGCAACCGAAATTAATGTTTAGTCTTAAAATGTTTTTTATTTATATTAAATTATAATAGGGATAATTTAATCTAATAAAATTTTCTAATAAAAAAAATTAATCTAATAAAATCTTCTAATAAAAAAAAATTAATTTTTTAGCCATGTGGTGGGCAGTAACCGAAATTAATGTTTAGTCTTAAAATGTTTTTTATTTATATTAAATTATAATAGGGATAATTTAATCTAATAAAATTTTCTAATAAAAAAAATAATTTTTTTAGCCATTTGCTGGGCAGTAACCGAAATTAATGTTTGGTCTTAAAATGTTTTTTATTTATATTAAATTATAATAGGGATAATTTAATCTAATAAAATTTTCTAATAAAAAAAAATTAATTTTTTTTAGCCATTTGCTGGGCACCAACCGAAATTAATGTTTAGTCTTAAAATGTTTTTTATTTATATTAGATTATAATAGGGATAATTTAATCCAATAAAATTTTCTAATAAAAAAAAATAATTTTTTAGCCATTTGCTGGGCAGCAACCGAAATTAATGTTTAGTCTTAAAATGTTTTTTATTTATATTAAATTATAATAGGGATAATTTAATCTAATAAAATTTTCTAATAAAAAAAATTAATTTTTTAGCCATTTGCTGGGCAGCAATCGAAATTAATGTTTAGTCTTAGAATGTTTTTTATTTATATTAGATTACAATAGGGATAATTTAATCTAATAAAATTTTCTAATAAAAAAATTAATCTAATAAAATTTTCTAATAAAAAAAAATTAATTTTTTAGCCATTTGGGGGGCAGTAACCGAAATTAATGTTTAGTCTTAAAATGTTTTTTATTTATATTAAATTATAATAGGGATAATTTAATCTAATAAAATTTTCTAATAAAAAAAATTAATTTTTTTAGCCATTTGCTGGGCAGTAACCGAAATTAATGTTTAGTCTTAAAATGTTTTTTATTTATATTAAATTATAATAGGGATAATTTAATCTAATAAAATTTTCTAATAAAACAAAATTAATTTTTTTTAGCCATTTGCTGGGCAGCAACCGAAATTAATGTTTAGTCTTAAAATGTTTTTTATTTATATTAGATTATAATAGGGATAATTTAATCTAATAAAATTTCCTAATAAAAAATTAATTTTTTAGCCATATGCTGGGCAGCAACCGAAATTAATGTTTAGCCTTAAAATGTTTTTTATTTATATTAGATTATAATAGCGATAATTTAATCCAATAAAATTTTCTAATAAAAAAATTAATTTTTTAGCCATTTGCTGGGCAGCAACCGAAATTAATGTTTAGTCTTAAAATGTTTTTTATTTATATTAAATTATAATAGGGATAATTTAATCTAATAAAATTTTCTAATAAAAAAAATTAATTTTTTAGCCATTTGCTGGGCAGCAATCGAAATTAATGTTTAGTCTTAGAATGTTTTTTATTTATATTAGATTACAATAGAGATAATTTAATTTAATAAAATTTTCTAATAAAAAATTAATTTTTTAGCCATTTGTTGGGTAGTAACCGAAATTAATGTTTAGTCTTAAAATGTTTTTTATTTATATTAGATTATAATAGGGATAATTTAATCTAATAAAATTTTCTAATAAAAAAAATTAATTTTTTTAGCCATTTGCTGGGCAGCAACCGAAATTAATGTTAAGTTTTAAAATGTTTTTTATTTATATTAGATTATAATAGAGATAATTTAATCTAATAAAATTTTTTAGCCATTTGCTGGGCAGCAACCGAAATTAATGTTTAGTCTTAAAATGTTTTTTATTTATATTAGATTATAATAGGGATAATTTAATCTAATAAAATTTCCTAATAAAAAATTAATTTTTTAGCCATATGCTGGGCAGCAACCGAAATTAATGTTTAGCCTTAAAATGTTTTTTATTTATATTAGATTATAATAGCGATAATTTAATCCAATAAAATTTTCTAATAAAAAAATTAATTTTTTAGCCATTTGCTGGGCAGCAACCGAAATTAATGTTTAGTCTTAAAATGTTTTTTATTTATATTAAATTATAATAGGGATAATTTAATCGAATAAAATTTTCTAATAAAAAAAATTAATTTTTTAGCCATTTGCTGGGCAGCAATCGAAATTAATGTTTAGTCTTAGAATGTTTTTTATTTATATTAGATTACAATAGAGATAATTTAATTTAATAAAATTTTCTAATAAAAAATTAATTTTTTAGCCATTTGTTGGGTAGTAACCGAAATTAATGTTTAGTCTTAAAATGTTTTTTATTTATATTAGATTATAATAGGGATAATTTAATCTAATAAAATTTTCTAATAAAAAAAATTAATTTTTTTAGCCATTTGCTGGGCAGCAACCGAAATTAATGCTAAGTCTTAAAATGTTTTTATTTATATTAGCTTATAATAGAGATAATTTAATTTAATAAAATTTTCTAACAAAAAATTAATTTTTTTTAGTTATTTGTGGGTAGTAATTGAAATTAATGCTAAGTTTTAAAATGTTTTTTATTTATATTAGATTATAATAGAGATAATTTAATCTAATAAAATTTTTTAGTCATTTGCTGGGCAGTAATCGAAATTAATGTTAAGTTTTAAAATGTTTTTTATTTATATTAAATTATAATAGAGATAGTTTAATCCAATAAATTTTTTTAGTCATTTGTTGGGCAGTTGTCAAATTAATATTTAGTTTTAATAGTTAATGTTTTTATTTATATTAGATTATAATAGGGGTAATTTAATTTAATATGCTCTGCAAAATCCAACCCTACGTCCGAGATCTCTCACGTGCAGGGCGGGCAACGTATATTCCTCATACGGCTAACAGGGCAATGGTTACACACACACACCCTCACGTAAACACTACACAAACACCCACACGGACACGCCCTTTGACAAACCGGGGAGGTGAATGCTCGGAGACCCTATAAACGGGTCCTACCGAAAAACGAATGTCCGGGGACCCCTATAAACGGGGTCGCCCGAAAGTGAATGAAGGGGATCCCTATAGACGGGCTCTCCCCGTGATTGAAGCCCGGTTTGTCACTACGGGCACTCATACTCACGCACACTCCACAAGGTGGGAACACTGAACACACAGGGAGGGGGGGGGGACCTCAGGGGCCGTGCGTTGTCCCAGCGCGGTTCGTGGAGTCGCGACCACGAGGGACCTCTAGCACGACGGGACAGACAAACATGACATGCACAAGAAAAACAAGGACATACCTCAAGTGGTAACCCCTTCCCAGGGGGAATCCACCGCGGGTTCCGATCGGGTGAAAGCCCCGGCGGCCACGGGCAGCGGCACGGATTTTGAGGGCCGCAATTTGTGCACGGTGAAGAGGAGGACGACACGAAACAACGACACGAACAGAACTCTACTGAAATTACCAAGACGAAACAGGACAGACAGTGTGTCAAGCGGTAGCAGCGCGGCGAGCTACGCCTCCGCTGTAGACAACGAAACACCGACGACGAGACAAACAGCCACAACAACGAGTAACAAACAGGACTTGACAGAACTGCTGAGGCTCATTCACGAGACCGCGACTAAAATGGCCGAAGCAGCAAACGTACAGAAAAACATGAACATGACAGTAAAGACGGGAATCAAGACGATCCTAGAGACTGTGGACATCGCGCTGCACACGCGGATGGAGACAGCTACGGAAGGACGTCTTGTAGACAGTAATAAGACGTTAACAGGTACGAACAACAACGAAGAGACGCCACGGCCGAAACGGAAACGATCGTCGACCGGAACCACGCCGGAGTCCTCCCAAAAGAGGCCAACGACGATGGAACCGGCCACAGACTGGCAGACCGTCACACGGAAAGGCACGGAGAAAACAAAAAACAAAACGGACGCAAAAACCCGAGCTGACCGGCCCCCCGCCAAAGGGGATTGGCCGTTCTGGTCAAACCGGGTACAGACATCACGTACTCGGACATAGTACGGAAAATACGGACGACAGTGGATCCAAAGAGGAGTCACGTGCAGGTAACGACTCTGAGAAAAACGAAAAACGGCTTGTGTCTCCTGAAACTACAGGCGGACGCAAGCAAACCGGACGGACGCGACGAGTTTGGACGACAGATCCAAGACGCGATCGGGGAAGCGGGCAGTGTCAGGACTATGACCTCCAAAACCCAACTGGAGATCATGGACCTGGACTGTGTTACGACCCCAGATGACGTGACGGACGCACTCAAACGGGAAACGGGACGAGACGCGGACTTCCGAGTCCACATTTTCGGCCCGAACCGCGCCGAGCAGTACATGGCGGTCTGCGAACTTGATTCGCGGGAAGTCGATGCGCTGCTTCGGCGGGGTCGGATCGGCATAGACTGGGTGCATTGCCGCGTTCGAAAGCGACTGACGGTGACGAAATGCCACAAATGCCTGGGCTTCGGCCATGTGAAGGCCGACTGCAAAGGCACGGACAGGACGAAATGCTGCCGCAAGTGCGGCGCATCCGGACACTACGCGACGGACTGCAAAAACAAACCGGTCTGCCCGCTGTGCTCCGAGGCCGGGTACAGGGGCGTGGCGCACCTTGCCGGTACCGGGGAGTGCGCCGTGTTCCGGGCCGCGCTGGAGGAGTGCAGGAAGCAGGCGGGAAGACGGACAGAATAATTCAGGGAAACCTGAACCGAAGTAGGACCGCAGACATGCTCCTACCACAGATAGCCGACGAACATGACGCGGACATCCTGATCCTGTGTGAACCATACAGGAGAAGGACGACCCAGACGTACATCACGAACGGGACAGAGACTACAGCTATCTGGGTAAGGGGTGCCGCCCAATCTCGAGTCTCCAGCCGCGGCGTCGGTGACGATTACGTCTGGGCCAGAGTCGGCGCTGTCATTTATGTCAGCGTCTACTTGACGCCCAACTGCGCCGCGGCGGAGTTCGAGAGGAAGGTGGCCCTTCTAGAAGACGGTATCAGGGCCCTGCCCGGGGATGTCATCGTTGCGGGGGACTTCAACGCGAGGGCGATCGAGTGGGGAATGACAGAAACGAACAGACGCGGACGACTGCTGCTGGAAATGGCCGCAAGGCTGGACCTAACAGTAGTAAACACGGGAAATACGCCGACGTACAGACGACCAGGGTGCGGAGACTCCATCCCTGACGTGACGATGACGTCGGACAGAACCCTGTCACAGCTGAGGGGGTGGCGGGTGATCGAGGACTATACAGCCAGCGATCACCAGTACATTGCCTTCGAAGTGGCAGGACAGACAGAAACAAGACGAACAAGAACCCACCAACCCCCGCGGTGGAACCTTAACAAACTCAACGCACAGAAATTTTCCGAGGAGTTGATGGCATCACCAGCTCCTGTGACGAAAATCCCCCCCGAGCTAACTGGCCGGCGAAGGGCGGAAAGACCGGCAGACGAGACGGCCAAACTGATAGACGGTTTGTGCAATAGCACAATGCCGAAGCGACGACAAAGACAAAACAGACGACCACAATACTGGTGGACGGACGAGATAGCCGCATTGCGCAGGATATGCCTGGCAAATCGGCGACGAGTCACGAGGGCTGGGGGCAGACCCGAAAGGGAAAACCTCCAAGCCATATACAAAACATCACGAAAGACGCTGACGAAGGTAATACGAGACAGCAAGACGCGATGCTGGAGGAAGCTCTGCGAGGAGGTGAACGAGGATCCCTGGGGAACCGGTTACAAGATTGTGACCGGCAAACTAGGGGCCCGAGTTCCACCGGAACTCAAAGACGCCGAAACAGCAGGGCGGATTGTTGGCGGATTGTTTCCGACGCACCCGACTCGGACGAACGTGACGGACGATACCGCTGTGCCGGCGCCCCCCGTCTTTGCCGCAGAGGAGCTCACCAGAGCAACGAACGCGATGAAGACTGGTAAGGCGCCGGGACCAGACGGAGTACCGGCCGAGATCCTGCGGCTCGTGGCTCGCCTACGGCCGGAGATGCTTCTCGACCTGTACAATACGTGCTTGACGACAGGAACGTTCAGCGATCGATGGAAGGTGGCCAGGCTCGTCCTTATCCCAAAAGGTAAGGGCGATCCTAATACGCCGTCGGCCTACCGACCGCTGAGTTTACTTGACACGACAGGTAAACTCTTTGAACAACTACTGAGACCAAGACTAACGGACGCGATGCACGCCGGGGGGGGGGGGCTATCAGACCTGCAGTTCGGTTTCAGGAGGGGTCGATCAACGATCGGAGCGATCCAAAAGGTGGTCGACTCCTTTCTGGAACTGGACAGACACTGCCACGCGGCACGACCTATCGTGCTGCTGGCGACACTCGACATCAGGAATGCTTTCAATTCGGCCAGGTGGGTGGATATCTTGGAGGCGCTGAAAAGCAACTTCGGGATCCCATCTTACCTGGTACGGGTCGTGGAGGATTACCTGAAAAACAGACGGATAACCTACGAAACGATCGAAGGACAGGTGACTAGACAAGTCACCGCTGGGGTTGCGCAAGGGTCGATACTGGGACCTGACTTCTGGAACGGTTTATACGACAGCCTGCTTCGGCTGGAGATGCCGCTCGGAGTGCTCCTTGTCGCCTACGCTGATGACGTGGCGGCGGTGATCACGGAGCGGTCTCCTGAGCTGGCGCAGCTGAAGTTGAACCAGACCATGAGACGAGTTGGACGTTGGATGACAGACCACGGACTACAACTCGCAACAGAAAAGACGGAACTAACGTTTCTTACGAGAAGACGCATACAGACAATACTACCAATGAGAGTGGGGACATACGAGACGGTGACCAGGGGGGAAGTCAAGTACCTAGGGGTGACCCTCGATACGAAGATGACCTTCTGGCCTCACATACAGAAGACGGCCCGGAGGGCGGCCGAGAGGATAGCATCCTTGAGCCGCCTGATGGCAAACACGACGGGACCGAGACCGGGGAAACGGCGACTGTTAATGGCGACAGCTCACTCGATCCTCCTATACGGCGCGGAAATATGGGCGGACTCCCTAAAGACAAAGAAATACTGTAAGACAATGACGATGGTACAGAGACAAGGTGCGCTGAGAATCGCTTGCGCCTACCGAACAGTCTCTGCACAAGCTGTCTTGGTGGTGGCAGGCGTTATACCCGTGGATCTCCTTGCCTTTGAGCGCAAGAGGATCTACGGGAGCAGCGCGGACATAGGACGACAGAATGCGGCAATCGCCGAGCGCGAAAGGACGATCGACACGTGGCAAGGACGATGGACAGAAGAACGCGGCGGAAACTGGACGAGACGACTTATACAGGACCTGAGGCCGTGGCTCGGAAGGAAGTTTGGCGACGTAAATTTTTACGTCACCCAGCTCTTAACGGGGCACGGTTACTTCCGACGGTACCTCCACAACATGAACAGAGTACGGACACCGGACTGTAAGTACTGTGGACACGAACGAGACGACGCGGAACACACGTTTTTCGTGTGCGACCGCTGGACAGGACTCAGACAAGAACTCGAGACGACGGTCGGCAGCATCACCCCAGGCAACATCGTTGAGGTGATGCTGCATGAATCCGAATGGTGGCGCTTAGTCGCCACCTATACGGAAAACATACTGAGACGTAAGAACGCGGACGGCTGCCTAGCAGATGACTGAGCAGACGAAGTGACACGACGTTACGTAACACGGATGGACAGCACGAACGGACGAACAAGGACAGAACCCCCAGTCAGAAGTAATATCAACATAGTCCCTGGCTGGGGGAGGACAGTAAGGAGATGCCGGTTTAGTGGGTAGGCCTACTTTTTTGGGAGTCCCACATACCCCCTTGGTTCGCAAGGCCAAAGGTCATCCGTAAAAAGGATTCCGCAACTCCTTGTAAAAAAAAAAAAAAAAAAAAAATATTAATAATAATTTTTATTAAAAATATTTCACTATATTAATTAGTGAAAATAAATCAACCAGACTGACATTTAATTATCTGTATAATAACTTATAATTAATAATAATAAATTTATTAATATTTGTAATAATTAATTAAAGCCCTAAAATATTTTATAGATTAAAATGTTAATATATTTATTTATAATAATTTTAACTCCAATGATTATATATAATCAATGATTCTCTTTTTTCTCTGCATCTATTTAGAATGCTTCACATATATACAATGTCACTACCTTAAATAAGTATTAATGATCGTTTGCCATGCATCTATATATAGTTAAATTTTTAATATATAATAAATTCGTTAAATATTTAATATTAAATTATTATATAAAATATTAGAAAATTTAATTAAGGAATAAATTATTTATTAATAATATTAGAATTAGTGAAAATTTAGTCTGAGTAAATAACTATATATATATATTAAAAATCATTTATTAATATAAATATATGAATGTATAAACTAATATACATATATTTATTATTAAAAATTTTATTTTTAATAATTATTTTTAATAATGTCACTATTAATGATAAATAATAATTATTATTTAATTATTATTATATATAATTAAATTAATATATACATATATACATATATAATATAATTTTATAAATAATATAATTATATTGTTAATTTTAACAATTTATTATATAAAAAAAATTTATTATTAATAAATTAATAATTAAATAAAATAAACTAATAAATTTATTAATATTAATAATATTAATATTAATATTAATAATAATTTTCATTAAAAATATTTCACTATATTAATTAGTGAAAATAAATCAACCAAACTGACATTTAATTATCTGTATAATAACTTATAATTAATAATAATAAATTTATTAATATTTGTAATCATTAATTAAAGCCCTAAAATATTTTATGGATTAAAATGTTAATATATTTATTTATAATAATTTTAACTTCAATGATTATATATAATCAATGATTCTCTTTTTTTTCTGCATCTATAGAGAATGCTTCACATATATACAATGTCACTACCTTAAATAAGTATTAATGATCGTTTGCCAGACATCTATATATAGTTAAATTTTTAATATATAATAAATTCGTTAAATATTTAATATTAAATTATTATATAAAATATTAGAAAATTTAATTAATGAATAAATTATTTATTAATAATATTAGAATTAGTGAAAATTTAGTCTGAGTAAATAACTATATATATGTATTAGAAATAATTTATTAATATAAATATATGAATGTATAAACTAATATACATATATTTATTATTAAAAATTCTATTTTTAATAATTATTTTTATTAATGTCACTATCAATGATAAATAATAATTATTATTTAATTATTATTATATATAATTAAATTAATATATATATATATACATATATAATATAATTATATAAATAATATTATTATATTGTTTATTTTAACAATTTATTCTATAAAAAATTTTTATTATTAATAAATTGATAATTAAATAAAATAAATTAATAAATTTATTGATATTAATAATATTAATATTATTAAATAATTTGTAAAATCTTATTAATTTACATTAAATTAATACAATTTTGTTAACTTATTTAAATTTCAAACAAATTTATTATTTTATTTAAATTTTAAATAAATTTATCAATTTTTAAAATTATTCAAATTACCCCTTATTTTAAATTAATACAAATTTAAATCATATTTTAAATTAATACAAATTACACCTTATTTTAAATTAACGCGAATTTTTTTTTAATTTTTAAGATTTTTAAAATTAAAATTAATACAAATTTATAATTTTATTAAAAATTAATACAAATTTATAGTTCTAATATAAATTAATACAAATTTATAATTTTATTGTAAATTAATACAAATTTATAATTTTATTGTAAATTAATACAAATTTATAGTTTTATTGTAAATTAATACAAATTTATAATTTTATTAAAAATTAATACAAATTTATAATTTTATTAAAAATTAATACAAATTTATAATTTTATTAAAAATTAATACAAATTTATAATTTTATTAAAAATTAATACAAATTTATAATTTTATTAAAAATTAATACAAATTTATAATTTTATTAAAAATTAATACAAATTTATAATTTTATTAAAAATTAATCCAAATTTATAATTTTGTTAAAAATTAATACAAATTTATAATTTTATTAAAAATTAATACAAATTTATAATTTTATTAAAAATTAATACAAATTTATAATTTTATTAAAAATTAATACAAATTTATAATTTTATTAAAAATTAATACAACATTATAATTTTATTAAAAATTAATACAAACTTAAAATTTTATTAAAAATTAACACAAATTTATAATTTTATTAAAAATGAATACAAATTTATAATTTTATTAAAAATTAATACAAATTTATAATTTTATTAAAAGTTAATACAAATTTATAATTTTATTAAAAATTAATACAAATTTATAATTTTATTAAGAATTAATACAAATTTATAATTTTATTAAAAATTAATACAAATTTATAATTTTATTAAAAATTAATACAAATTTATAATTTTATTAAAAATTAATACAAACTTATAATTTTATTAAAATTTAATACAAATTTATAATTTTATTAAAAATTAATACAAACTTATAATTTTATTAAAGTTTAATACAAATTTATAATTTTATTAAAATTTAATACAAATTTATAATTTATTAAAATTTAATACAAATTTATAATTTTATTAAAAATTAATACAAATTTATAATTTTATTAAAAATTAATACAAACTTATAATTTTATTAAAAAGTAATACAAACTTATAATTTTATTAAAAATTAATATATACTTATAATTTTATTAAAATTAACCCAAATTTAATAAATTTATTAGTTTTAATAAAACCCATACAAATTTGTTAATTTAAATAAAATTTATACAATTTATATTTTATCCAAAATTAATATCTTATTCTTCCTCCTACCCCAAATATACCTCCATATAATTTCCCTAAATTTACATTTTAACAAAATTATGTAATTTATTGAAATAATTTAATTAATCTAATATATATATATACTTTAAATTAATTAATTCATTAATTAATTTATACTAAATATCAAAATAATTATAATTTTTTAAAAATCAAACTTACCTCAATTAATTATTTAAAAAAAATTTTTAATTATTTGAATATAAATTTCTTATAAATTTAATTCTAAAATGGCAGAATAGTGCATTGAATTTAAAATTCAAATATAAATAAAAAATTTTTTTAGAAATAAAAATAAGCTAAGTAAGCTTTTAGGTTCATACCCTAAATATAGACATAAAATCTTTTTTATAATAAAGTGCCTGATAAAAGGATTATTTTGATAGAATAAACAATGTATAACTACCTTTATTATAATTAATAGAATTAAACTATTTCTTTTAATTTCAAAAATTAATATGCATCATACATTAATATATACATATACATATATATATATATATATATATATATATATATATATATATATATATATATATATATAATTCAATCTTTTATTCACTTATTAATTTTCCCAATATTAATTTTATCCCCTATTATCTCTATTTCTATAAATTCTTGATTTTCAATATGAATAATATTGGAATTAAACATAATATCTTTTATCCCAATTATTATTTTTTTAAATAAATTTTATAAAGAATCAGCCATAAAATATTTTATCATTCAAGGTTCAAGATCAACATTAATCATTTTTTCTAGATCAATAATATTTATTAATTATAATTATATAAATTTTAATAATTTATTAATATATATTATTAATTTATCTATTCTTATTAAACTAGGAGCTAGCCCCTTCCATAATTGATTTATTAATATTATAAATAACTTAAATTGAATAAATTGTATAATCTTATCAATTTGACAAAAAATCATTCCATTATTTTTATTAATATATAATTATTCTTATAAATTATTATTATTATCATCCCTTTTAAGTTCATTAATCAGAGCAATAATGGGTAATAACCATCAATCTATCCGAATTATTATTAGATACTCATCACTTAATCATTTAAGTTGAATATTAATCATTTTATTAATTAATGAAAATATGATAATTATATATTTTTTACTCTATATAATTTTAAACTTCCCCGTAATATTACTATTTAAAAATTTCAAAATTTTTTACTTAAATCATATTAATTTTATAAAAATAAGTAAAATTAAATTTATTTTAATATTAAATTTAATATCTATGGCTAGACTACCCCCATTAATAGGATTTATAATAAAATGATCAATTATTAACATTTTTATTAATAAATTAAATATTATAATTTTATTAACATTAATTATAATGTCAATTTTATCATTTATATTTTATACTCGTATTATCTTAACACTAATATGAACTAATAAAATTAATTTAAAAATTGATTTATTTTACAAAAACTTTAAATTAAACTATATTAATTTTTTTTTTATAATTTTTTTTCTATCTCCTTTAAATTTATGAATTATAAATAATTGAATTATATAAGATTTTAAGTTAATTCAAACTATTAATATTCAAAATTAAAAATAAAAATTTATTTTAAATCTTAATAGTAAAGAAGAAATTTAATCTTTTAAATAAATTTACAATTTATTACTTTAATCAGACACATTACTTAAAATTTTATATTATTAATATATCGTTAAATTTGCAATTTAAAATTTTAATTAAACTAAGAATTTATACAAAAATGATTCTTTTCAACTAATCATAAAGATATTGGAATTTTATATTTTATTTTTGGAATATGATCCGGAATACTAGGATCATCACTAAGATTGTTAATTCGCATAGAATTGGGAAACCCTGGCTATCTAATTAATAATGATCAATTATATAATTCTATCATTACAGCGCATGCTTTCATTATATAGGAGTTATGAGGTCCTTGAAAGGTACTTTCACGAATAATATCCCGTCATCATTGGAAAGATGTTAGGGTTGGTCTTAAAACTCCAATAATAAATATATTAGAATTTGATTCATGAAGAATTTTAATGCCACCTGATAATATAATTATTAATCTTAGAGATATTAATAAAGGTCAAGGACTTAGGGTTACTATATGGAATGGGTGGTTATGGGTGATGATATTTTTTAATGATTTTTTCATATTTAATTAGTTTCCTTAGTGTATAAAGTTCTTAAAATTGTAAATACATATGATTGAATTAGTGATACACTAAATTCTAGGATTAATAATAATATTTCTGCTAAAATAATTATTAATGATAATAATAGAATAGGGGTCCTTGCGGATTCTCTTATTAATGTTAAAAGTAAGTGACCAGCAATTATATTTGCTGTCAAACGGATTGATAGGGTTAGAGGACGGATAATATTTCTGATTGTTTCAATTAAGACTATAAAAGGTATTAAAATAAGGGGAGTGCCTTGGGGGATTATATGGGCAAAGGCAAAATCAGTGTTGTTAATTCAAATAAAAATTATTAATCCAAGTCATATTGGCAAAGAAATAGAGATAGAGAAAATTAAATGCCTAGATCTAGTAAAAATATATGGGAATATTCCTATAAAATTATTTCTTAAACTAAAAATAAATAAACCAATAAAATAAATTATGTTAATATAGTTAAATTTATTTGATAAAATGATTTTAAACTCTTTTAATAGAAGGGCTAAGATTAAATTAAAAAATTTAGTGGCTCGGGATTCTGATAATCAAAATGATATTGGAATGATTAAAAAATAAAAAATTGAAGAAAATCAATTCAGATCTATATTAGAATTTGTATGAGGGTCAAAAATTGAAAATAAGTTTCTTATCATTTTAAAGTGAAATTTCTTAAAGGGCTTGCAGATGTATGAGGTAACTTATGAGATTTATTAACAATATTAAAGTAGCATAAAATTATGTATATTATGAAAATTATAATGAATATTAAATTTATAAACAACCAATTATACGGAGATATTTGGGGGATTTTATAAAAAATATTATTTCTTAATAATTTTAAAATGACATTTTAATGTTATATTTTTAACTAATTTTTTCATTAGAAGTATTTTTAATACTATATATTGGTTTAAGAGACCAAGACTTTAATCAGCCATCTAATGATAAAGGATATGACATTACTCATTGTATAAAATTTTGATGATCAGTTCTTTCAATTGTAATTGGTATGAATCTATGATTTATTCCACAAATTTCGGAGCATTGCCCATAATAAAGACCCGGCCGATTCAAATTTATAAGGGTTTGATTAATTCGTCCTGGGACTGAGTCAATTTTTACTCCTAAGGAGGGCACAGTTCATGAGTGAATAACGTCTGCAGAATTAATTAATATGCGAATTTGATTTTTTAAAGGTGAAATTAAATTATTATCGACATCTAATAAACGAAAATTATTTAATTTTATTTCATTATTTTTAATTATAAAAGAATTAAATTTAATATTGTTAAAATCAGAATATTCATATGATCAATATCATTGGTGTCCAATTGATTTAATTGTAAGATTGGGGTTGTAAATTTCATCAGTTAAGTATAAAATTTTTTAAGATGGGATAGCCATATAAATTAGAATTAATATAGGAATTAAGGTTCAAATAATTTCAATATTTTGATTTTGTTGGATGAACTTATTGTTTAAGTTATTAATAAGTAATGAAATGATAATATAAATAATTATAATTGTAATTATTAATAAAATTATTAATGAGTAATCGTGGAAGAATTTTAAATTTTCTATGATAGGAGAATTTGAGTCTTGTATATTAATTATAGATCAAGTTGAAATTTCATTTAAAATTTAAATGAATTTTAATTTAAATGAAATTAATGGAATTTCAGTAAATGTATGGTTTAATGGTGGATAATATATACTTATTCATTCAATTGATGAAATTATGAATATTGAAAATAAGTTTAATCGTTGGGATGATATTCTTTCTCATATTAAAAAAATAAAGTATATAATTCTTAATATAGAAATTATAGAGCCTATAGAAGATAAAATATTTCATGTTATATATGAATCAGGATAGTCTGAATATCGTCGTGGTATGCCATTTAATCCTAGAAAATGTTGGGGGAAAAAGGTTAGATTTACTCCAAAAAATATTCTGTAGAATTGAATTTTTAATCATTTTTTATGTAATCTTAAACCAGTTATTAATGGGTATCAATAAATAAACCCTCCTATAATTGCAAAGACTGCCCCCATAGAGAGTACATAATGAAAGTGTGCTACTACATAATATGTATCATGTAAGATGATATCAATTGAAGAATTAGCTAAAATTACTCCCGTTAATCCTCCAATTGTGAATAGAAAAGCAAATCCTAAACTTCATAAATTGGATGGATTGAATTTAATTTTTGAACCATGAATTGTAGCTAATCATCTAAAAACTTTAATTCCTGTGGGGATTGCAATAATTATAGTAGCTGATGTAAAATAGGCCCGAGTGTCTACATCTATGCCAATAGTAAATATATGATGGGCTCATACAATAAATCCAAGAAATCCAATTGTTAATATTGCGTAAATTATACCAATGGATCCAAAAGTTTCTTTTTTTCCATTTTGATTAAAAATTATATGTGAGATTATTCCGAATCCAGGTAAAATTAAAATATAGACCTCTGGGTGGCCAAAAAATCAAAATAGGTGTTGGTATAAAATTGGATCTCCCCGCCCGGATGGATAAAAAAATGTAGTATTGAGATTTCGATCAGTTAAAAGTATAGTAATAGCTCCTGCTAGAACTGGGACAGCCAATAATAATGGGATTGTTGTAATTAATATTGATCAAGTAAATAAAGTTAGTTTTTCGAAATTTATTCTTAAATTTTTAATATTTATAATTGTGGTAATAAAATTAATGGCACCTATAATAGAGGATAGTCCTGCTAAGTGGAGAGAGAAAATTGCTATGTCTAAAGATATTCCTTCATGATTCAAATTTAGGGACAAAGGGGGGTAAACAGTTCAACCTGTTCCTACTCCCTGATTAATAATATTTCTTAAAATCAATAGGTTAATTGAGGGGGGCAGTAACCAGAATCTTATATTATGTATTCGAGGGAAAGCTATATCAGGGGCTCCTAATATTAAAGGGATTATTCAATTACCAAAGCCTCCAATTATAATTGGTATTACCATAAAAAAAATTATAATGAAAGCATGTGCTGTAATGATAGAATTATATAATTGATCATTATTAATTAGATAGCCAGGGTTTCCCAATTCTATTCGAATTAACAATCTTAGTGATGATCCTAGTATTCCGGATCATATTCCAAAAATAAAATATAAAATTCCAATATCTTTATGATTAGTTGAAAAGAATCATTTTTGTATAAATTTTTAGTTTAATTAAAATTTTAAATTGCAAATTTAACGATATATTAATAATATAAAATTTTAAGTAATGTGTCTGATTAAAGTAATAAATTGTAAATTTATTAAAAAGATTAAATTTCTTCTTTACTATTAAGATTTAAAATAAATTTTATTTTTAATTTTGAAGATTAATAGTTTGAATTAACTTAAAATCTTATATAATTCAATTATTTATGATTCATAAATTTAAAGGAGATAGGAAAAAAATTATAAAAAAAAAATTAATACAGTTTAATTTAAAGTTTTTGTAAAATAAATTAATTTTTAAATTAATTTTATTAGTTAATATTAGTGTTAAGATAATACGAGTATAAAATATAAATGATAAAATTGACATTATAATTAATGTTAATAAAATTATAATATTTAATTTATTAATAAAAATGTTAATAATTGATCATTTTATTATAAATCCTATTAAGGGGGGCAGTCTAGCCATAGATATTAAATTTAATATTAAAATAAATTTAATTTTATTTATTTTTATAAAATTAATATGATTTAAGTAAAAAATTTTAAAATGTTTAAATAGTAATATTACAGGGAAGTTTAAAATTATATAGAGTAAAAAAATATATAATCATCATATTTTCATTAATTAATAAAATGATTAATATTCAACTTAAATGATTAAGTGATGAGTATCTAATAATAATTCGGATAGATTGATGGTTATTACCTATTATTGTTCTGATTAATGAACTTAAAAGGGATGATAATAATAATAATTTATAAGAATAATTATATATTAATAAAAATAATGGAATGATTTTTTGTCAAATTGATAAGATTATACAATTTATTCAATTTAAGTTATTTATAATATTAACAAATCAATTATGGAAGGGGCTAGCTCCTAGTTTAATAAGAATAGATAAATTAATAATATATATTAATAAATTGTTAAAATTTATATAATTATAATTAATAAATATTATTGATCTAGAAAAAATGATTAATGTTGATCTTGAACCTTGAATGATAAAATCTTTTATGGCTGATTCTTTATAAAATTTATTAAAAAAAATAATAATTGGGATAAAAGATATTATGTTTAACTCCAATATTATTCATATTGAAAATCAAGAATTTATAGAAATAGAGATAATAGGGGATAAAATTAATATTGGGAAAATTAATAAGTGAATTAAAGATTGAATTATAAATATATATATATATATATATTAATGTATGATGCATATTAATTTTTGAAATTAAAAGAAATAGTTTAATTCTATTAATTATAATAAAGGTAGTTATACATTATTTATTCTATCAAAATAATCCTTTTATGAGGCACTTTATTATAAAAAAGATTTTATGTCTATATTTAGGGTATGAACCTAAAAGCTTATTTAGCTTATTTTTATTTCTAAAAAAATTTTTTATTTATATTTGAATTTTAAATTCAATGCACTATTCTGCCATTTTAGAATTAAATTTATAAGAAATTTATATTCAAATAATTAAATTTTTTTTAAAATAATTAATTGAGGTAAGGTTGATTTTTAAAAAATTATAATTATTTTGATATTTAGTATAAATTAATTAATGAATTAATTAATTTAAAGTATATATATATATATATATATATATATATATATATATGTATATATATTAGATTAATTAAATTATTTCAATAAATTATATAATTTTGTTAAAATGTAAATTTAGGGAAATTATATGGAAGTATATTTGGGGCAGGAGGAAGAATAAGATATTAATTTTGGATAAAATATAAGTTGTATAAATTTTATTTAAAATAATAAAATTGAATAAATTTTATTTAAATTAACAAATTTGTATGGGTTTTATTAAAACTAATAAATTTATTAAATTTGAGTTAATTTTAATAAAATTATAAGTATATATTAATTTTTAATAAAATTATAAATTTGTATTAATTTTTAATAAAATTATAAATTTGTATTAATTTTTAATAAAATTATAAGTTTGTATTAATTTTTAATAAAATTATAAGTTTGTATTAATTTTTAATAAAATTATAAATTTGTATTAATTTTTAATAAAATTATAAATTTGTATTAATTTTTAATAAAATTATAAATTTGTATTAATTTTTAATAAAATTATAAATTTGTATTAATTTTTAATAAAATTATAAATTTGTATTAATTTTTAATAAAATTGTAATTTGTATTAATTTTTAATAAAATTATAAATTTGTATTAATTTTTAATAAAATTATAAATTTGTATTAATTTTTAATAAAATTATAAATTTGTATTAATTTTTAATAAAATTATAAATTTGTATTAATTTTTAATAAAATTATAAATTTGTATTAATTTTTAATAAAATTATAAATTTGTATTAATTTTTAATAAAATTATAAATTTGTATTAATTTTTAATAAAATTATAAATTTGTATTAATTTTCAATAAACTTATAAATTTGTATTAATTTTCAATAAAATTATAAATTTATATTAATTTTTAATAAAATTATAAATTTGAATTAATTTTCAATAAAATTATAAATTTGTATTAATTTTTAATAAAATTATAAATTTGTATTAATTTTCAATAAAATTATAAATTTGTATTAATTTTTAATAAAATTATAAACTTGTATTAATTTTCCTAGAATTATAAATTTGTATTAATTTTTAATAAAATTATAAATTTGTATTAATTTTTAATAAAATTATAAATTTGTAGTAATTTTTAATAAAATTATAAATTTGTATTAATTTTTAATAAAATTATAAATTTGTATTAATTTCTAATAAAGTTATAAATTTGTATTAATTTTTAATAAAATTATAAATTTGTATTAATTTTTAATAAAATTATAAATTTGTATTAATTTTTAATGAAATTATAAATTTGTATTAATTTTTAATAAAATTATAAATTTGTATTAATTTTTAATGAAATTATAAATTTGTATTAATTTTTAATAAAATTATAAATTTGTATTAATTTTTAATAAAATTATAAATTTGTATTAATTTTCAATAAAATTATAAATTTGTATTAATTTTCAATAAAATTATAAATTTATATTAATTTTCAATAAAATTATAAATTTGTATTAATTTTCAATAAAATTATAAATTTGAATTAATTTTCAATAAAATTATAAATTTGTATTAAATTTTAATAAAATTATAAATTTGTATTAAATTTTAATAAAATTATAAATTTGTATTAAATTTTAATAAAATTATAAATTTGTATTAATTTTTAATAAAATTATAAATTTGTATTAATTTTTAATAAAATTATAAATTTGTATTAATTTTTAATAAAATTATAAATTTGTATTAATTTTTAATAAAATTATAAATTTGTATTAATTTTTAATAAAATTATAAATTTGTATTAATTTTTAATAAAATTATAAATTTGTATTAATTTTTAATAAAATTATAAATATGTATTAATTTTTAATAAAATTATAAATTTGTATTAATTTTTAATAAAATTATAAATTTGTATTAATTTTTAATAAAATTATAAATTTGTATTAATTTTTAATAAAATTATAAATTTGTATTAATTTTTAATAAAATTATAAATTTGTATTAATTTTCAATAAAATTATAAATTTGTATTAATTTTCAATAAAATTATAAATTTATATTAATTTTTAATAAAATTATAAATTTGTATTAATTTTCAATAAAATTATAAATTTGTATTAATTTTTAATAAAATTATAAATTTGTATTAATTTTCAATAAAATTATAAATTTGTATTAATTTTTAATAAAATTATAAATTTGTATTAAATTTTAATAAAATTATAAATTTGTATTAAATTTTAATAAAATTATAAATTTGTATTAAATTTTAATAAAATTATAAATTTGTATTAATTTTTAATAAAATTATAAATTTGTATTAATTTGTACTAAAATTATAAATTTGTATTAGATTTTAATAAAATTATAAATTTGTATTAATTTTTAATAAAATTATAAATTTGTAGTAATTTTTAATAAAATTATAAATTTGTATTAATTTTTAATAAAATTATAAATTTGTATTAATTTCTAATAAAGTTATAAATTTGTATTAATTTTTAATAAAATTATAAATTTGTATTAATTTTTAATAAAATTATAAATTTGTATTAATTTTTAATAAAATTATAAATTTGTATTAATTTTTAATAAAATTATAAATTTGTATTAATTTTTAATAAAATTATAAATTTGTATTAATTTTCAATAAAATTATAAATTTGTATTAATTTTCAATAAAATTATAAATTTATATTAATTTTTAATAAAATTATAAATTTGTATTAATTTTCAATAAAATTATAAATTTGTATTAATTTTTAATAAAATTATAAATTTGTATTAATTTTCAATAAAATTATAAATTTGTATTAATTTTTAATAAAATTATAAATTTGTAGTAATTTTTAATAAAATTATAAATTTGTATTAATTTTTAATAAAATTATAAATTTGTATTAATTTCTAATAAAGTTATAAATTTGTATTAATTTTTAATAAAATTATAAATTTGTATTAATTTTTAATAAAATTATAAATTTGTATTAATTTTTAATAAAATTGTAATTTGTATTAATTTTTAATAAAATTATAAATTTGTATTAATTTTTAATAAAATTATAAATTTGTATTAAATTTTAATAAAATTATAAATTTGTATTAATTTTTAATAAAATTATAAATTTGTATTAATTTTTAATAAAATTATAAATTTGTATTAATTTTTAATAAAATTATAAATTTGTATTAATTTTTAATAAAATTATAAATTTGTATTAATTTTTAATAAAATTATAAATTTGTATTAATTTTTAATAAAATTATAAATATGTATTAATTTTTAATAAAATTATAAATTTGTATTAATTTTTAATAAAATTATAAATTTGTATTAATTTTTAATAAAATTATAAATTTGTATTAATTTTTAATAAAATTATAAATTTGTATTAATTTTTAATAAAATTATAAATTTGTATTAATTTTTAATGAAATTATAAATTTGTATTAATTTTTAATAAAATTATAAGTTTGTATTAATTTTTAATAAAATTATAAGTTTGTATTAATTTTTAATAAAATTATAAATTTGTATTAATTTTTAATAAAATTATAAATTTGTATTAATTTTTAATAAAATTATAAATTTGTATTAATTTTTAATAAAATTATAAATTTGTATTAATTTTTAATAAAATTATAAATTTGTATTAATTTTTAATAAAATTATAAATTTGTATTAATTTTTAATAAAATTGTAATTTGTATTAATTTTTAATAAAATTATAAATTTGTATTAATTTTTAATAAAATTATAAATTTGTATTAATTTTCAATAAAATTATAAATTTGTATTAATTTTCAATAAAATTATAAATTTATATTAATTTTCAATAAAATTATAAATTTGTATTAATTTTCAATAAAATTATAAATTTGAATTAATTTTCAATAAAATTATAAATTTGTATTAAATTTTAATAAAATTATAAATTTGTATTAAATTTTAATAAAATTATAAATTTGTATTAAATTTTAATAAAATTATAAATTTGTATTAATTTTTAATAAAATTATAAATTTGTATTAATTTTTAATAAAATTATAAATTTGTATTAATTTTTAATAAAATTATAAATTTGTATTAATTTTTAATAAAATTATAAATTTGTATTAATTTTTAATAAAATTATAAATTTGTATTAATTTTTAATAAAATTATAAATTTGTATTAATTTTTAATAAAATTATAAATATGTATTAATTTTTAATAAAATTATAAATTTGTATTAATTTTTAATAAAATTATAAATTTGTATTAATTTTTAATAAAATTATAAATTTGTATTAATTTTTAATAAAATTATAAATTTGTATTAATTTTTAATAAAATTATAAATTTGTATTAATTTTCAATAAAATTATAAATTTGTATTAATTTTCAATAAAATTATAAATTTATATTAATTTTTAATAAAATTATAAATTTGTATTAATTTTCAATAAAATTATAAATTTGTATTAATTTTTAATAAAATTATAAATTTGTATTAATTTTCAATAAAATTATAAATTTGTATTAATTTTTAATAAAATTATAAATTTGTATTAAATTTTAATAAAATTATAAATTTGTATTAAATTTTAATAAAATTATAAATTTGTATTAATTTTTAATAAAATTATAAATTTGTATTAATTTGTACTAAAATTATAAATTTGTATTAGATTTTAATAAAATTATAAATTTGTATTAATTTTTAATAAAATTATAAATTTGTAGTAATTTTTAATAAAATTATAAATTTGTATTAATTTTTAATAAAATTATAAATTTGTATTAATTTCTAATAAAGTTATAAATTTGTATTAATTTTTAATAAAATTATAAATTTGTATTAATTTTTAATAAAATTATAAATTTGTATTAATTTTTAATAAAATTATAAATTTGTATTAATTTTTAATAAAATTATAAATTTGTATTAATTTTTAATAAAATTATAAATTTGTATTAATTTTCAATAAAATTATAAATTTGTATTAATTTTCAATAAAATTATAAATTTATATTAATTTTTAATAAAATTATAAATTTGTATTAATTTTCAATAAAATTATAAATTTGTATTAATTTTTAATAAAATTATAAATTTGTATTAATTTTCAATAAAATTATAAATTTGTATTAATTTTTAATAAAATTATAAATTTGTAGTAATTTTTAATAAAATTATAAATTTGTATTAATTTTTAATAAAATTATAAATTTGTATTAATTTCTAATAAAGTTATAAATTTGTATTAATTTTTAATAAAATTATAAATTTGTATTAATTTTTAATAAAATTATAAATTTGTATTAATTTTTAATAAAATTGTAATTTGTATTAATTTTTAATAAAATTATAAATTTGTATTAATTTTTAATAAAATTATAAATTTGTATTAAATTTTAATAAAATTATAAATTTGTATTAATTTTTAATAAAATTATAAATTTGTATTAATTTTTAATAAAATTATAAATTTGTATTAATTTTTAATAAAATTATAAATTTGTATTAATTTTTAATAAAATTATAAATTTGTATTAATTTTTAATAAAATTATAAATTTGTATTAATTTTTAATAAAATTATAAATATGTATTAATTTTTAATAAAATTATAAATTTGTATTAATTTTTAATAAAATTATAAATTTGTATTAATTTTTAATAAAATTATAAATTTGTATTAATTTTTAATAAAATTATAAATTTGTATTAATTTTTAATAAAATTATAAATTTGTATTAATTTTTAATGAAATTATAAATTTGTATTAATTTTTAATAAAATTATAAGTTTGTATTAATTTTTAATAAAATTATAAGTTTGTATTAATTTTTAATAAAATTATAAATTTGTATTAATTTTTAATAAAATTATAAATTTGTATTAATTTTTAATAAAATTATAAATTTGTATTAATTTTTAATAAAATTATAAATTTGTATTAATTTTTAATAAAATTATAAATTTGTATTAATTTTTAATAAAATTGTAATTTGTATTAATTTTTAATAAAATTATAAATTTGTATTAATTTTTAATAAAATTATAAATTTGTATTAATTTTTAATAAAATTATAAATTTGTATTAATTTTTAATAAAATTATAAATTTGTATTAATTTTTAATAAAATTATAAATTTGTATTAATTTTTAATAAAATTATAAATTTGTATTAATTTTTAATAAAATTATAAATTTGTATTAATTTTCAATAAAATTATAAATTTGTATTAATTTTCAATAAAATTATAAATTTATATTAATTTTTAATAAAATTATAAATTTGTATTAATTTTCAATAAAATTATAAATTTGTATTAATTTTTAATAAAATTATAAATTTGTATTAATTTTCAATAAAATTATAAATTTGTATTAATTTTTAATAAAATTATAAATTTGTATTAAATTTTACTAAAATTATAAATTTGTATTAATTTTTAATAAAATTATAAATTTGTATTAATTTTTAATAAAATTATAAATTTGTAGTAATTTTTAATAAAATTATAAATTTGTATTAATTTTTAATAAAATTATAAATTTGTATTAATTTCTAATAAAGTTATAAATTTGTATTAATTTTTAATAAAATTATAAATTTGTATTAATTTTTAATAAAATTATAAATTTGTATTAATTTTTAATAAAATTGTAATTTGTATTAATTTTTAATAAAATTATAAATTTGTATTAATTTTTAATAAAATTATAAATTTGTATTAAATTTTAATAAAATTATAAATTTGTATTAATTTTTAATAAAATTATAAATTTGTATTAATTTTTAATAAAATTATAAATTTGTATTAATTTTTAATAAAATTATAAATTTGTATTAATTTTTAATAAAATTATAAATTTGTATTAATTTTTAATAAAATTATAAATTTGTATTAATTTCTAATAAAGTTATAAATTTGTATTAATTTTTAATAAAATTATAAATTTGTATTAATTTTTAATAAAATTATAAATTTGTATTAATTTTTAATAAAATTGTAATTTGTATTAATTTTTAATAAAATTATAAATTTGTATTAATTTTTAATAAAATTATAAATTTGTATTAAATTTTAATAAAATTATAAATTTGTATTAATTTTTAATAAAATTATAAATTTGTATTAATTTTTAATAAAATTATAAATTTGTATTAAATTTTAATAAAATTGTAATTTGTATTAATTTTTAATAAAATTATAAATTTGTATTAATTTTTAATAAAATTATAAATTTGTATTAATTTTTAATAAAATTATAAATTTGTATTAATTTTTAATAAAATTATAAATTTGTATTAATTTTTAATAAAATTATAAATTTGTATTAATTTTTAATAAAATTATAAATTTGTATTAATTTTCAATAAAATTATAAATTTGTATTAATTTTCAATAAAATTATTAATTTGTATTAATTTTCAATAAAATTATAAATTTATATTAATTTTTAATAAAATTATAAATTTGTATTAATTTTCAATAAAATTATAAATTTGTATTAATTTTTAATAAAATTATAAATTTGTATTAATTTTCAATAAAATTATAAATTTGTATTAATTTTTAATAAAATTATAAATTTGTATTAAATTTTAATAAAATTATAAATTTGTATTAAATTTTAATAAAATTATAAATTTGTATTAATTTTTAATAAAATTATAAATTTGTATTAATTTTTACTAAAATTATAAATTTGTATTAATTTTTAATAAAATTATAAATTTGTATTAATTTTTAATAAAATTATAAATTTGTATTAATTTATGATAAAGTTATAAATTGTATTAATTTTTAATAAAATTATAAATTTGTATTAATTTTTAATAAAATTATAAATTGTATTAATTTTTAATAAAGTTATAAATTTGTATTAAATTTTAATAAAATTATAAATATGTATTAAATTTTAATAAAATTATAAATATGTATTAAATTTTAATAAAATTATAAATATGTATTAATTTTTAATAAAATTATAAATTTGTATTAATTTTTAATAAAATTATAAATTTGTATTAAATTTTAATAAAATTATAAATTTGTATTAATTTTTAATAAAATTATAAATTTGTATTAATTTTTAATAAAATTATAAATTTGTATTAATTTTTAATAAAATTATAAATTTGTATTAATTTTTAATAAAATTATAAATTTGTATTAATTTTCAATAAAATTATAAATTTGTATTAATTTTCAATAAAATTATAAATTTATATTAATTTTCAATAAAATTATAAATTTGTATTAATTTTCAATAAAATTATAAATTTGAATTAATTTTCAATAAAATTATAAATTTGTATTAAATTTTAATAAAATTATAAATTTGTATTAAATTTTAATAAAATTATAAATTTGTATTAATTTTTAATAAAATTATAAATTTGTATTAAATTTTAATAAAATTATAAATTTGTATTAATTTTTAATAAAATTATAAATTTGTATTAAATTTTAATAAAATTATAAATTTGTATTAATTTCTAATAAAGTTATAAATTTGTATTATTTTTTAATAAAATTATAAATTTGTATTAATTTCTAATAAAGTTATAAATTTGTATTATTTTTTAATAAAATTATAAATTTGTATTAATTTCTAATAAAGCTATAAATTTGTATTAATTTTTAATAAAATTATAAATTTGTATTAATTTTTAATAAAATTATAAATTTGTATTAATTTTTAATAAAATTATAAATTTGTATCAATTTTTAATAAAATTATAAATTTGTATTAATTTTTAATAAAATTATAAATTTGTATTAATTTTTAATAAAATTATAAATTTGTATTAATTTTTAATAAAACTATAAATTTGTATTAATTTCTAATAAAGTTATAAATTTGTATTAATTTCTAGTAAAGTTATAAATTTGTATTAATTTTTAATAAAATTATAAATTTGTATTAATTTCTAATAAAGTTATAAATTTGTATTAATTTTTAATCAAATTATAAATTTGTATTAATTTCTAATAAAGTTATAAATTTGTATTAATTTTTAATAAAATTATAAATTTGTATTAATTTATGATAAAGTTATAAATTGTATTAATTTTTAATAAAATTATAAATTTGTATTAATTTTTAATAAAATTATAAATTTGTATTAAATTTTAATAAAGTTATAAATTTGTATTAATTTTTAATAAAATTATAAATTTGTATTAAATTTTAATAAAATTATAAATATGTATTAAATTTTAATAAAATTATAAATTTGTATTAATTTTTAATAAAATTATAAATATGTATTAATTTTTAATAAAATTATAAATTTGTATTAAATTTTAATAAAATTATAAATTTGTATTAATTTTTAATAAAATAATAAATTTGTATTAATTTTTAATAAAATTATAAATTTGTATTAATTTTTAATAAAATTATAAATTTGTATTAATTTTTAATAAAACTATAAATTTGTATTAATTTTTAATAAAATTATAAATTTGTATTAATTTTTAATAAAATTATAAATTTGTATTAATTTTTAATAAAATTATAAATTTGTATTAATTTTCAATAAAATTATAAATTTGTATTATTTTTCAATAAAATTATAAATTTGTATTAATTTTCAATAAAATTATAAATTTGTATTAATTTTCAATAAAATTATAAATTTGTATTAAATTCTAATAAAATTATAAATTTGTATTAAATTTTAATAAAATTATAAATTTGTATTAATTTTTAATAAAATTATAAATTTGTATTAATTTTTAATAAAATTATAAATTTGTATTAATTTTTAATAAAATTATAAATTTGTATTAATTTTTAATAAAATTATAAATTTGTATTAATTTGTAATAAAGTTATAAATTTGTATTAATTTTTAATGAAATTATAAATTTGTATTAATTTTTAATAAAATTATAAATTTGTATTAATTTTTAATAAAATTATAAATTTGTATTAATTTTTAATATAATTATAAATTTGTATTAATTTTTAATAAAATTATAAATTTGTATTAATTTTTAAAAAAATTATAAATTTGTATTAATTTTTAATAAAATTATAAATTTGTATTAATTTTCAATAAAATTATAAATTTGTATTAATTTTCAATAAAATTATAAATTTGTATTAATTTTCAATAAAATTATAAATTTGTATTAATTTTCAATAAAATTATAAATTTGTATTAATTTTTAATAAAATTATAAATTTGTATTAATTGTCAATAAAATTATAAATTTGTATTAATTTTTAATAAAATTATAAATTTGTATTAATTTTCAATAAAATTATAAATTTGTATTAATTTTCAATAAAATTATAAATTTGTATTAAATTTTAATAAAATTATAAATTTGTATTAATTTTCAATAAAATTATAAATTTGTATTAATTTTCAATAAAATTATAAATTTGTATTATTTTTCAATAAAATTATAAATTTGTATTAATTTTCAATAAAATTATAAATTTGTATTAAATTCTAATAAAATTATAAATTTGTATTAAATTTTAATAAAATTATAAATTTGTATTAATTTTTAATAAAATTATAAATTTGTATTAATTTTTAATAAAATTATAAATTTGTATGTCCATTGATGAAGTTCGGCTCAGTGGTATAGCCAATGAATATTTCGTTAGCAGATCTTGGAGAGTTAGTATGTACTGGTTCCCGTTTTTCGTTAAAGGGAGGGGTCCTACTACGTCCATAGCGATCTTATCGAACGCGGCCACGGGTGTATCGGTAAGTATCATAGGTTGTTTGGTTTTTACGCGAACTAATTTCTTAAGTTGGCAATTTCGACAATGTTGAATATACTCTTGGATTTGAGTTTTCATGTTTTTCCAATAAAAATATTCGCGGATACGCTTATAAGTTTTATTTACCCCTTTGTGGCCGCCAATTAACGAGTCGTGCTTTTCTTTAATAATTTCCAACCGATTTTCCTCGGGAGGGATTTGGATCAATTGATTGCAAATTATGAGCGAGATATCTTGCTCGCGGAGTGTTTCGTACAAAATGTTTTTGACTTCGGCCCACGGTATGTTGCCTATAAAGGGCGTTTTAGCCATACAGACTTCTTTTAGGCACAGCTCGTGAATTGCGTCCCTTAGGGAGTCGCAAATTTCCTGGAGATCTAGGATCTCGAGGTTATCATGGGTACCGCCTAAAATGGGCAGTGCGATTATTTGTTTTGATTTTACGATTTTGAATTTTACCCGCAGGTACGCTAATTCCTCCAGTTTGGGGAAGACCCCTTGCGCCTGGAGATCCTTAGCGCCTTCATCGAGTGGTTGCCCGGTCATGGTAACGAAGATGACGTAATTGTCTTTTTGCATATGTAGTCGATCGCGAGTTTCAATAATTTTCAAAGAATTTGATAGATGGCGATTTTCTTCGCTTATCTCGAATTGAGGGTTCACTTTATCAATTAAGTTACTCTGTTCGGAATCGTCGTCTGAATCGTCGTCACTTTCGGGTATACCTTCATTATTATTTGACATTTCTTTTTCGTTTTCCTTTGCAGGTTGGTCTTCCCTGAAGGGGGAGACCGAAAAGCGTTCCAAAGACGGTTCCGATGGAAGATCGGGTGGAACAGCCAGGGATAGTTCCGGTGGAAAATCCAAGGTGTCATCCGGAAGGGTTCCTGGAGAAAGGAGAGGAGGGGGTGCGCAGACAGGTTCCTCCACGTCCATTTGTTCGCAAGGTGAGTTTCGTTTCATGTTTTTGTTCGACTGTATTTGTTCGTTGGAATTGAAGCCAAGGAAGGGACCGCTTCCTATTGATTCTAGAGATAGCCTTCTTGGAGCAGTGCTCGTACGGGCTTCCGTATCTTTAGATTTCTTCTTTTTCTTTTTGACAGGAGAGAAAATTCTCTCGTCGTCTGAAGAGACGTTTTTGTTCGGCGTATGTTTGGTCATGAAAATCGTTTTTTGGTTGGGAGGATTTTGGGAAAGAGCGTCAGCATTGCTGTTTGCTTTTCCTGGTTTATAGATTATTTTGTAAGTGTAGTTTGCGAGACTAAGTCGCCAATGGACCAGCCGGTTGGCCGGGTCCTTTACCGAGTGAAGCCACACGAGGGGCTTGTGATCGGTGACCAAGACGAATTCTTGCCCATAGACATATGGTCTAAAATGGTTTACGCTGTATAGAATGGCAAGAAGTTCTTTTTCAATTGTTGAGTAGGTGAGTTCGTGTTTGTTTAGTGTACGCGAAGCGTAGCTAATAGGTCGATCCTTGCCGATTTCCCCTTGGCTAAGGACACCCCCGACCGCGATGTCTGATGCGTCGGTTGTTATAATAAAGGGTTTCGTAAAATCCGGGTACTGGAGTACCGGTTCTTTGCAGAGGGCATCGCGAAGCGTTATAAATGCCTTTTCTTGAGCGTCTGTCCATTTGAAGTGAGATTCCTTTTTTAATAGTAGTGTGAGGGGTTTCGCGATGCCGGAAAAGTTTTCGATAAAGCGTCGGTAATATCCCGCGAGACCTAGGAATTGCTTAATTTTCTTTGGTGTTGTAGGTCTGGGGTAATCTTTTAGTGCTTCTAATTTTTTTGGGTCAGGTTTTACCCCGTTTTCGCTGATAATGTGGCCCAAGTAGGCCACTTCGCGTCTCAAAAATTCGCACTTATCGGGTTGCAGTTTGAGGTTAGCTTGCCTCAAACTTTTAGCGAGTTTATTAAATTTCTTCGCGTGTTCGTCTAGTGTACGTGCGTAGATGACGATGTCGTCGAGATATACGAATAGCTCGTTGCCCTGTAGACCGGTGAGGACCTGGTCCATTAAGCGCTGGAATGTGGCGGGCGCGTTTTTCAGCCCGAATGGCATACGAGTGAACTGATAATGACCGAATGGGGTTGAGAAAGCGGTTTTATGTGCATCGTCGGGGTGCACCTTAATTTGGTGGAATCCGCTAGCCAAATCGAATACTGAGAAATATTTTGCGTTTCCTGATTGGTCCAATATTTCCGATATTTGTGGGAGGGGGTAAGCATCCCCGATTGTTTTCTCGTTAAGGTTGCGGTAGTCGATCACCATTCGCCACCGTTTGTTCCCTTGGGAATCGGCTTTCTTTGGCACTATCCAGAGGGGTGAACTGTAGGGGGAAGTTGATGGTTGGATTATATCCCCCGATATTAGATCGTTAACCTGCTTGGTGATTTCCTCCTTATGAACGGGAGGAAAGCGATATTGCCGTGTAAAAACGGGTTGATCGTCTGTTGTGATTATTCGATGGTTTATAGCGTTGGTAAAACCGAGGGGAGAACCCGGGATGTGGAATAAATCCAAATTTTCTTTAGTGATAGAGTTTACATTTTCTCGTTCTTCCTCGTTAAGGTGATCAAAGCGTAATAGAGACAAAACTTCCTTTAATTTGTTTTCTTTTTCAACCATCAATACCCTCTTTCTTGGGGCGATAAAATCAAAAGTCTCTTTTTCCGACCTAATTTTTTCCGGAAGGGGGAGAGAAATAAAAGGACCTACTTCGTTTACCTCCGGCTTTTCTTTAGCTATCGGGGCCGAAGTGGTCAATTCGATATCCGTGGAAACCTTGTAGCTAAATTCTTGCGCGGTTACATACGGAATTTCCATAGACAGGTCTTCTTCAGTGGCGTTATGAGCCATTAATTGTGCAATACCATTTTTAATTGTTACGAGTGCTTCGCCAATAAAAAATCCTTCTCCAAAATGGAGCCTCGGGATGTACCCTTCTTTTATTTCGGGATTCTTGATTTTGACGTAGCACACGACTTTTGAGCGTCTAGGAATAGATATAGCCTTCTTTGAGACAAACGGAATTACTGTGCCCTATGGCGCATTTTGCGCCATAGGGAACCAATCGTCTACGACGTGAAATTTGACGGGAGTATTATTTACCATTAGTACAACAGATCCCAGAGTCAAAACGGGTGTCGGCGAAATTCCGACCAATTTTGCAATTTCATAATTGTCGATAAAGCTGTTCACGACCTGATTTTTAACTAAATTTACCTCGGCGCCCGAGTTGATAAAAAATTCGGTTAGACCGGCTAGTTGTGGGCAATCCTTGAATACCGAGGGGGTAGTTCCCGCGTTGCCTAGGAGGACCCGGAAGGTTCGCACAGTTCGGCGTCTATGATCCTTATTGGGCGCTCCTGGCGATGATCGTCCCGTGGGGAGGCCCTGTCCATGGGACGGTCGTTCGAGTTTTTTGGATCGGAATTTTGCTTATTCCGATCGTTGTTTTGTTTTCGATAACACATAGCCTCGGAATGGCCAGGTTTTTGGCAATAATTGCAGGGAGGGCGCGGCCTATCGTTATCGCGGTTGTTGTTGGCTCGCGGTCCATTATTCGTATTTTTGTTATTATTCGGGTTTTGGTTATTATTGTACGCGGGTATATGCGCGGGCCTCTTTTCGGGAAATTTTTGCCAACAATTTTCCGAGGGGTGAGGTCGGCCGCAATGAGAGCACGTTATGTTTCCGGAATGCGAAAATGTTTTTACTGGGACCGCGCCGGGTTTATTTTCGGCGCGGTTATCTCTAAAATGAGCGCGGTCGCGCTCCATGTCTTTTTCGACTTTTACCGCTTTTATGAATGCGTCGTCTAGGTCGAGGACGTTTTCTAATTTCAATCGCATACGGAAATCGGGCGGAAGGCCCTTAATGAAACAGTCGAGTGTGTCGCTGTTTAGTGTATTACGATAATTTGAGTGGACGAGACCGTGGCTGTCTACCTCGGCCTCGTAAATTGCCGTGTGGAGATCCTTTACGCGGCTAACGTAATCAATTATATGTTCTGTTTTACCCTTTGAAATATTTCCGAGTTCGCCCCGGAATTCATTGAGGGTTTTCGCCGCTCCAAAGAGGATTTCGAGACGGTCCGCGAAATCGGTTACATTATCAAAATTATAATCTTCTAAAGCTGTCGCGGCGTGACCTTTTAATTTGTTTCGTAGTAATTGTGTGAGGCTTGGCTCGAGGTGAGGGGAAAACATATCCCTAGCTCTTTTGCACGAGCGAATGAAACGTAGAACGGGGATATTATAACCGTTGAAAGTGGGGACTGACTCTAATGCGTCTTTGAATTTTAGGTTTGGGTTTCTCGGGTAATTGTCGATGTTTCGTTCATCGTCGAAACTACGTTGTTCAAGACGCGGAGACTGATGGGGTGGCGAGAATCGCCTTTCGTTTTTGATTTCGAGTACTTCTGTTTTTAAGTCCCCAAATTGAGAAATCATTTGTGATAGTGCTCTTTGAAGAGCGGCGAATTGTTCATGGTTGTCGGAGCGTTCCGACGTTTCTGGAATGTTTTGGTTTCGTTCGATTTGTTCTCTTTCGAGGGACTGAAGGGCCTTAATGCGTTCTTGCGCTTCTATATCTTTTTCGCGGAGAGCACGTTCCTGCTCTTGTAAAACTTCGCGTTTACGATCGATTTGTTCGTTGAGGATGCACAATTCCTCTTCGTTTAAAGCTCGAGATTTTGACCTTGTAGTAGCCATTTTGGAAATTTACGTAAAAACAGATAAAATTTGAAATTGGAAAATTGATCAAATGTGACTTTGGTATCCCACCGCTGCCACCAAAAATTTATCCTGTTACGTCCGGGATTTTATTATTCATAAAAAAAAATATATTTGAAGGAACATACGCGATTTGAACTTTGAACCTGAGATTAACCGAGATGTTAAATTTATATGTTATTTTCAGATAAACGGACGCCAGCCTTGAGATCCTACCTTTAGTCGGGAATGTGCCCAACAGGGATGAGGATCAGCCACGATTTGATCGGTACATGAACTAACACTCGCGAGTATGGGGTAGTCGGTAAAGAAGAGAATATATGGTAACGGAGCATGCGACTTACCCTACGAGCGGCGGTGCGTAGCGGGTTGATTCGGTGGAGTACGGATGACTCGGATAAATCCTCGTCCGTCGACGAGGAAGAGCTCCTGGTTGACCGGGATTTTGGAGACGACGACCGGTTTTGATGATCCCTGCTTGGTCGACCGTGGAGAAGAGCTCATGAACAAAGCGGAGAGAACGACGTTGACGACGAGGGGTTAGTCGATGGTAATGACTTCGATTTTCGATGGTACGACGACGGTGGATGCCTCGGAACCGTCGGATAGAACGACCGGGGTGACGAGACGAATTGTTTTATCACTCACAATGGACACTTTGGCTGTTAGTGGAATGTTCGATACGATTCGCGGTTTCGGGAGAAGGATAGCGAGTCGCTCCTTAGATAATTTTTATAGACCGGAATATTGTCGCCACGTCCCTTCGGTGCGGGCTTCTGATGAAGCTTGGCGATGGCGCGACGAAGTTGGAAACGAGCACCGGCGCGTCTTCTTGGCATAACAAATGCAAAAAAAATAGAGCAACAGAATTTACGTTATTCCTGAATAGGAAACCGATTAATTTATTGAATTTGTATAATTGTAGGTGACAATTGCGTCGTGGTCTACATGCATACCCTTGAGCGCAATTGGGGAAGGAAGGAGCCTCAGTAAACGTGCATCAGTACAGTGCACTGAATATTCGGCAGGATGGGAGCCTCAGCAAACGTGCATCAGTACAGTGCACTGAATGTTTGGCTTCTAGGTAAGAGAACGTTTCGTTAAATCAAGCGGTTTCGTATTAGAGTTGAGATGAGAGAAATAAATAGATAAAATATGCAAGATGCCAAGAAGGAGCACGGTGAGATTTTAATTGGCAGTGAAAGGTCACGAAATAATTATTCACTGAATTTAAACACGTATAAAAATATATTGTTACAAACTTTGTTTAAAATACACTTTGGCTAAAATATCTAATTATTAGCAACTTGACGGTGTTGCGATACGACGAAGACTTAATACACAGTTAATACTTAAACGTTTCAGAAATATAATTCAACACAAAAAGAATAAAAATGTTCCGATTTTCCAGCGTCCGGCTCCGACGTATACACGACGAGCGGAGAAGCGCGACTGACTGGTGGAGAGACCGGAGAACTGGCGAGCAGCGGAGGAGCCGGCTTTTTATTGGCCTCGAGGTGGAGGGGCGCGGTACGCATGCGCCGTGGAGTGGAGACGCCGATGCCGATGTTTCCCTCTCGCTCGCTCTTACAGCGTTAAACGGAGAATTTGACGATAAATTAATTATTATTAAATTATCGTTAAATTATTGTTACAACAAATGATTATCTTAATTTTGAATGAGTTTACAGGTAAGTATTCGTAGTTTGACTGACGCTAAATTAATGTTTTAATTTATCGTTAGTCTTACAATTTGTTATAACAATTGATTTTTGAATAAAGTTTTATAATTTTTGTAGGTTTGGTTGTTTACTTATTTTCCTCCTTTGAGCGCGTCGCGAGGGTACAGGGTACACCCCCCACGAACTCGTCTTCGGCAAGTTGGCTCGTCACCCGTCGGCCCACCAACAAATCGAGGAGTCACAGGACCCCTCGTACGCCGAATATCTCGCTGAATTATTCACCCGTATCGACAGCCTCCAGACGTTGGCGGCTGAAAATCTGAAGCATGCAAAGGAAAAATCAAAGGAGTATTACGATCGCAACATCAACCCAAGGTTCTTTAAAATCGGCGATCGTGTCTTAATGCTTAAAGAACCCCAAAAAGGGAAATTTGGGGACCAGTACACCGAACCGTGCGAAATAATCGAAATACTATCAGGGGGAAATGTCAAAATCCTTTATCAAGGCAAACCCCGCATCGTCCACACGAACAAATTAAGGGCCACCCGTCTGTAACCAAAACCCTTGTTATTGGTTACAGAATGGCGCCGTAAAAGACGATCATCATTATTCTTCTCGTACGCACCGCAGCCTGCCTCATCGGGTACGACTGCGGCGCCCCTACACTCAACGTGACCACTGTTTCACTCGCCGACATCGGAACTTGCGATATACCAATAATTTACCCAACCCCAATACCCGTGAGGATCCAACTGCTTCAACTCTCGGAATTCTCAACAACAGAGGTCATCCAATGTAAAATCGAAGTAGATAGGACCATGTATTACTGCGGCATGAACTCGCATAATTCCATCGTCCAAAACGGTCGTCAAATTTACCTTCACGAACTGGACGACAAAACTTGCCGCAAGGTCCACGAAACCGGCATTGTACAACTTGGATTTTCCGCTATTGTCACCGGTTTAAAGAGAAACAGCACGACATCAAGAAGTCTTACGCTCGCCGGAACGCTCACCAACGAATGTAGCTGTACCGGCGCACAATACAGCGATCCTTTTGGCACCTGGAACAACGTGGTCGTCCAGGCTTCTGCCAAAATCACCATCTCAAACTATGAGGCGTCCGTCAACATGGCAACAAATCGTATAATCCTCCAGAGCTCAACCCAATGCCAACTATCCGAAGGTCATTGCACGGATGTGGAAGGGAATCAAGCCTTCTGGAACACAGAACCCGTGGATACGTGCCTCTTCAACAGGTACGACGTTCTCTACGATGGTATGGCAACGAAACTTCGCACCATCGAAAATTCCATCCGGACGCCTGACGTATATACACTAACCACTCAAGAAACCACATTTGCATTGGCCGTTAAAAACGAAAAACCCATATGCGGCTACACATTAATCCGAACGGAACATCCAAAATTATTCATTCTCGAGACTCGTGACGGCCAAACCTTCGCTTCACGGCGCAAGGTCCTCGTCAGTAACTTAGACATATTTTCATACGTCAATTCGAAATTTATTTATGTGGAAAAACATATAAAAACCCAAATCAAAGCATTATACAAGGACGTCTTGACCCAACGGTGCAATTTGGAACAACAGGTACTTCGAAACGCTCTGGCAACCGCATCCATCCCACCGGAAAAATTCGCCCGAGCCGTTACCAAGAGTCCAGGGTACATGGCCGTTATAGCAGGCGAAGTAGCCCACATAATCAAATGCGTTCCTGTGGAATGCTCACTCCGAAGAACGGACGAATGCTACCTCGAGTTACCTGTGACGCATCGCAACCAATCCTTTTTCCTCTCCACAATTTCCCGCACCCTGATCAAAGCAGGGACTCATATCGAGTGCAACCCCCTCCTTCCTGCTCACTATCTCATCGACGGGGCATGGTACCGCTTCGCCCCTCACCCAATCGAAGTTCCACCTCCACAAATTCTACGACCAATGACTACACCAACATGGGGTTATACACCGGTCGGAAATCTCGCAACTAGCGGAATTTATACAAAC
Organism: Ophion ventricosus; assembly: GCA_963932345.1. Classification (NCBI taxonomy): domain Eukaryota; kingdom Metazoa; phylum Arthropoda; class Insecta; order Hymenoptera; family Ichneumonidae; genus Ophion; species Ophion ventricosus. The sequence continues at coordinate 133,170 of OZ010723.1, forward strand.
CAAGAAATCGAACAGCTCCGAGATCGAATAATGTTTCCCGCCGAAAGACCGGCACTTCTAAATAACTTGGCTCGTGGATCAGCTGGATATACCATCCCACCAGGAACCGTGTCTTTGAAAAATTTGCTAGACGAAAGTACTCTGGAACACATAGCTTCAAACGCTTTTGGAAAACTGTGGAACGGCTTCGAAAAATTTGGAGTCATCAGCGCAGGCTTCCTCGGCATCGTGGCCATATATTCGATCATCAAGTCAGTCATCGATACCATCATCCACGGATATACCCTGCATTCATTATACGGATGCAGCTTCGCCTTGTTTGGAGCCATCTGGAACTCCGTTACCAACCTACTCGTGTCCAGGGCCCATAAGAAGAATCAGAAGAACGAAGGATCCGATACCGAACCACCCCTAGGGAATTGGTTCCACCAACCAACGAGCCGGATCCAAAACCATCAACATCAACTAGAAGATTGTCGGGCATCGACGCCATCCTTCTTGAGCGCCTTTGCGCCGGGCCTCAGCCATCCAGTAGGGTGTCTTCGGCTTAAAGGGGGGAGGTGTTACGTCCTGGCGATCTTGCCCTCCACCATATATATATATATATATATATATGTATACACACACATATACTTACCCCTTCTACATACATACATAAATATATTGTACATTATAATCATATCTGCAGGAACATTTTTCCGTCAATATTAACAATATTATTATTGTTACATCATAATAAACGCATTAATTACAGCTTTTCTAGCTTTCCTAGCATACATATACTCCCGCTGATCGCGCTCTCTCCATCTCTCTCTAGCGCTCCGCGTAGAGACCAACGTATATCTCCTGTTCTCCTGATACTTCGCGCGCTCAACCAAGAACTACGTCAGCCTCGACGCCATCTCCTCTATCTTCCATCCTTCTCTCTCCGGGCTACCAGCGTACCTCCTTCATTCTCATGTAACCCGCATCATAAAATCCTTCTTTCACTACCGCGAAACCCGTTTCCGCGGTTCCGCGATGTAATTCGCGGACCCGCGAATCATAATTATTAACCCTAAATTCTTATTTCACCCACCCGCGGAACCTTCATCATGAAACCGCGGAATTACGTAATCCGCGAGACCGCGATACACTCCCGACCCCGCGACTTCCCGTTACATAGAGTCTATCCTTGTCCTACCCTCACTTGGCCTAACCTTCTCTCTCTTACTCACAGGCCCTATGGCTAATGGATGCTACGTGACTTTTCACCAAATTACTTTATTACCCCTCGAGTCGAGCAAGGCATTTTCCCTAATTACTTTATTACCCCTCGAGTCGAGCGAGCATCTCTTTCGAGACGCTTTCCAGAAAACCCTTGAATTGTTTTATTGCCTCTTGAAGCGAGCAAGCGCTCTTTTACAACATAAGCCTCTTTTCGTGCTCTTTACTATTTTTGGACATACAATAGAAGACACTATCCAGATACTTTTCCCGAACTTTCCCAGCATATGTACCCGTCTCTCTCACACTCATCGCGTCTCTCTCATCGACGCGCCGCCATTATGCAAGCCACGTGCTGCACGTAGGCTCCTTCGAAATAACAATTTAAACAATACCACGTAATACGTAGAGATAAACAAATCTCTGTCGCGCCATCATTATCTCGTAGTCTAAACATCCGCTCTAATATATAATATCACGTACCACTCCTTCGGCCCTTTGTCCCCTACCCGCTATTACTATCATTATTATTCTTATTAATATTAGTCACACGTAAAATACATAGGAATGAATTAACATAAACATTAGTTAACAAATTCTTTACTTAACAATACAATAATAAAGAATAAAATATACAATAAATATTATTAAGTAATATTAAATATTATAAATAATTCACGAATACACCTTATAAATAATTAAACGATAAATTGCGACTTCATAATCCTCGCGTTTATTGAGAACAAATAAACTCACAATATCGATACGCATAATAATTAAATAAGAACTGCGTTTTAATAATTATTACACGCAACTTTTACACATCCATGTTTATATTCTTTTATTAAATTCCTCGTATTCAACATTCACCCATTCTAATCATAATAATACATCAGGAATATATTATCTGTATTCCTAACAATTTAATATTATATCGAGTCCGATTCCACGATGCGCTCAAAGGAGGAAAATAAGTAAACAACCAAACCTACAAAAATTATAAAACTTTATTCAAAAATCAATTGTTATAACAAATTGTAAGACTAACGATAAATTAAAACATTAATTTATCGTCAGTCAAACTACGAATACTTACCTGTAAACTCATTCAAAATTAAGATAATCATTTGTTGTAACAATAATTTAACGATAATTTAATAATAATTAATTTATCGTCAAATTCTCCGTTTAACGCTGTAAGAGCGAGCGAGAGGGAAACATCGGCATCGGCGTCTCCACTCCATGGCGCATGCGTACCGCGCCCCTCCACCTCGAGGCCAATAAAAAGCCGGCTCCTCCGCTGCTCGCCAGTTCTCCGGTCTCTCCACCAGTCAGTCGCGCTTCTCCGCTCGTCGTGTATACGTCGGTGCCGCACGCTGGAAAATCGGAACATTTTTATTCTTTTTGTGTTGAATTATATTTCTGAAACGTTTAAGTATTAACTGTGTATTAAGTCTTCGTCGTATCGCAACACCGTCAAGTTGCTAATAATTAATTATTTTAGCCAAAGTGTATTTTAAACAAAGTTTGTAACAATATATTTTTATACGTGTTTAAATTCAGTGAATAATTATTTCGTGACCTTTCCCTCCCAATTAAAATCTCACCGTGCTCCTTCTTGGCATCTTGCATATTTTATCTATTTATTTCTCTCATCTCAACTCTAATACGAAACCGCTTGATTTAACGAAACGTTCTCTTACCTAGAAGCCAAACATTCAGTGCACTGTACTGATGCACGTTTGCTGAGGCTCCCATCCTGCCGAATATTCAGTGCACTGTACTGATGCACGTTTACTGAGGCTCCTTCCTTCCCCAATTGCGCTCAAGGGTATGCATGTAGACCACGACGCAATTGTCACCTACAATTATACAAATTCAATAAATTAATCGGTTTCCTATTCAGGAATAACGTAAATTCTGTTGCTCTATTTTTTTTGCATTTGTTATGCCAAGAAGACGCGCCGGTGCTCGTTTCCAACTTCGTCGCGCCATCGCCAAGCTTCATCAGAAGCCCGCACCGAAGGGACGTGGCGACAATATTCCGGTCTATAAAAATTATCTAAGGAGTGACTCGCTATCCTTCTCCCGAAACCGCGAATCGTATCGAACATTCCACTAACAGCCAAAGTGTTCATTGTGAGTGATAAAACAATTCGTCTCGTCACCCCGGTCGTTCTATCCGACGGTTCCGAGGCATCCACCGTCGTCGTACCATCGAAAATCGAAGTCATTACCATCGACTAACCCCTCGTCGTCAACGTCGTTCTCTCCGCCTTGTTCATGAGCTCTTCTCCACGGTCGACCAAGCAGGGATCATCAAAACCGGTCGTCGTCTCCAACATCCCGGTCAACCAGGAGCTCTTCCTCGTCGACGGACGAGGATTTATCCGAGTCATCCGTACTCCACCGAATCAACCCGCTACGCACCGCCGCTCGTAGGGTAAGTCGCATGCTCCGTTACCATATATTCTCTTCTTTACCGACTACCCCATACTCGCGAGTGTTAGTTCATGTACCGATCAAATCGTGGCTGATCCTCATCCCTGTTGGGCACATTCCCGACTAAAGGTAGGATCTCAAGGCTGGCGTCCGTTTATCTGAAAATAACATATAAATTTAACATCTCGGTTAATCTCAGGTTCAAAGTTCAAATCGCGTATGTTCCTTCAAATATATTTTTTTTTATGAATAATAAAATCCCGGACGTAACAATGTTGGTTTGTAAAATACTTAATATCGTTAAAGATTGCTTTACTATAATTTCTTACTTAACTAATTCGATTTCCATGTAATAAATGTTGCTCAAAATATGCGTATAGTTATCGCATAATATTTTATAATGAAAGCATAAATTCGTGCTGATGAATTATGGTTCTTTGTTTAATTAAAAATACATTTTTATTAATAATCGTTGGACAATAATAATAGTAATAATTAGTGCGCAGCAAATAAAGATGAAGCGCAAAAGGGTGATAAGCAGTGACGACTTATTGACTGCAGGATGTTTAGGTTATGGTGATATATGATATTCGGAGGTGTCGAATTTAACAATAACATTGGTGGAACGCGAATTTTGAAGGTGACCGTTTGCACTGTGACGACTGTTGTGGCGTCGATTGATGGTGCAAGGCTTGATGGTGCATGTGTACCGAGCCATTGGTGGAACTGTCATGGCGTATTTTTCCTTAAGGAAGCATGTACTGGGATAAAAAGGGATGCCTATAGGAGGTGCTAGGGCGTCCTACGGGATTACGGAGCTTCCCGGGGATTTTTATAATGTTAACCGAAATCCAATATGGCAGCTGTCGGACATCTTTGCGGCCTGAAACCATTGTGGCAGGCTTCTTACATGAAGCATGCATGAGGGTACGCTATAGATATACTGTAACACGGTGTATCCGTGGTTTTGTAAGTTTTTTGGGTTTTTTGGGAAAAATAATGGCGGTCGGAGCCGCGAGTTAGGTTCACATGAAAGAGGGGAATTTTTGGGAAATTTTGACATCCGCGGGACCGCGGTACGATTTTTAGTTTTGAGGGAAACGAATTTCGCGGGTCGCGACTAAGAACAGGAGTATTAGGAGAACATGACGTCATAGGAGGTCGAAGCAAGTATCTCTTGTTTTAAAAATTGAAAATAAATAGTTCTAATTGTCTCAAAATTATGGGAATGGTATGGTTGGAATCGGGACTTTCCCCTTTTAATATAGCGGGTGGTTGAACTTATTTTAACCTAGTTTTAATCATGTTTTAAGTGTTTTTAACGTGATTGGTTAGTCCTAGAAATATGGCGTTTATGGCGTTATTTTCCATTAAATATGCGACTCAACATTGGAAAAGTTAGACCTTGAAAATTTATATTCTAACCTGGTTTTAAGCGTTTTTAAGGAGAATGAATTGTTATTATGATTTTGTCTTCATTTCGTTATTTTCCTCTTATTGCGTTACGTTCGATTACAAAAAGTGTTTTTCCAAATTTTACATTTTCCTCGCCTTGAGGAATTTAAGCGGGAGTATTAGATTTTTATTAAATGATACATAGCCTTTATTTTATTCTTGGGTACATGTACTTTATGTATTCAATGCGGACTTACGTGATTATTATATCGGAGTTGTCCAAAGTGTGAAAGGTTCCTTATAAGTATATCATTTTTCGTTAAAACTAAGGGATTATGTTATTTTATATTATCTTATATAGGAAAAAGAATATTTATAGGCAAATTCTAGGGTGATCCCTAATACATATATATATGAATATCGTAGGGTTTAGGGTAAGTATATGCGTATCTTTATGGTAATATTATTATTATTATTATTATTATATAATTTCCACTTTATTTTTTGGAGGGCAAGATCTCCAGGACGCACAGTGGGGCAGAATCCCAAAAAGCTGGCCAAAATTCGGAAAGTGTCCAAAATGATCTCCAATTCTCTTTTCGGGGGTTTTCGGGGTCGCTGAATACGAATCTGTTATCAGAATTACGATTTTCAAAATGGCGGACCCAAAATGGCGGACATAATTCAACCAATTAGTCAAATAATTCAGTAAAAAATACCCAATCATATTTCTTAAGGGTTTTTGGGATCGCTGATTACGAATTTGTTATAGGAATGTTAATTTTCAAAATAGCAGACGCGATATATAGACGATTCCAAAAAAAAATTCAATTTTTAAATATTTTTTAATAGAAAATGTTTCATAATATTTTTAGGTTTAAATGAGTAGAAAATCTCTTGAGCCATGTTTTTATTTTTGAACAATTTCTTGAGTACAAAATTTTCAATAAATCAAATATCTGTTATTTACTTCTAGTAACAAAAATCTTGTATGTCATCTTCAATGTTGGAATCATTCGATTCGGATTCTGATGTTGACCCACTTGTATCCAAATCGGAATCGTTCCTTATCTCTTGTCTGGTGACTTCAGGTTGTTTTAACATTTCTATAGCTTCTTTATGTAAAGATTTCGCCGGTCTCTGGGGCAATTTCCTGATGCTTGAGAGAAATGGATCTGATGATACTAAGAGAGTATAGAAAATGTCTCTCATATTCGATTCTCGAGAGCATTTTCTTGAATGATGTAACCTGTAGTTCTTTATGTCCTTATTGCGTGACTCTTGGGCCTCTTCAGAAAGTTGTCCGATCGGTAAAAGGGCATATTTTACAATTTCTGCTCCGTGCATCAACACTTTGTGCACAGATGTTGGCATGTAATACCATGGATATAAAGCAACGAATAAACGGGCAGTATTTACACAATAGTCTTTGAATTTTTCTTCGTCTATATCATACCCGCTCGAAATTGCCTGCAAAATAACATGAAATCGGTGAATTAAATTTTCATCGACTCCTGTTATTTCAGCAGATATATTAGCATTTTCGAAAAAGCGGCGGGCGGTATTTCCATCGTTTGAGCTGCCATATCCTGGCTTTGGTCGATCAACGATAAGCCCCAGTGTTGTCTTAAATTGAGTCTGTATGTCTTCCTTGCGTACTTTCACAATCTTTTTCACTTCCTCTTCACGAGCTTGCCACTTTTGAGTTGTGAGCTTATACGACAAATGCAAACAGCACTCGAAAAAACGAATCCACGCATGTAATGTAGATATGCCAAATCTTAAATTATCTGTAGTAATGTCCATTTTTATAATTTTGTCGATGTTATTAAAATCTTTAGAGGTGGCTTTGCACAGGAAGCAGCGTTGTGCAGAAGTGGTACCGGTTACAGCGTTACAGACTTTGCCGTCTATCATCGTAAACGACATACAACAGGTTACTGAAATTGATTTTTCATTTTGTTCAGTAGTGTATGGTGCAAGACCCGCAATCTGCTGTTCAATGTCGGTAACTTCTTTCAATGTTGATTGTACATCTTCATGTACAAACTGCAATCGTATTGGTCTGCAGAATCGAGGAGATGAAGGTCTAGGATTTTTCCACACAATAGTTCCTTCATCCGTCTCGTGATTGTTGTAGATTAATTGCAAAGGTACCAGAGAAGTATAAAAAATGCTTTCATCAGATTTTCCAGCCTCATCAAATTTTTGCTTATAAACACTTTGACCGCTGCTTCCATCACATCCCCATTTACAGTGAAGTACTAATTTTTGCAGAATTTCAGAATTTAGAGTATCGATGACATCAGCCTGAAGTTGTATAATTCTGTATGTGGTATGATCAAGTAAAGCCTGTAGTTTAATTTGTGCGCACGACTCAGTAATATTCATGTACACAACTGATGGATAACAACGATTTTTTGCTTTTTCTACTTCATGGTATGATGGGTATAATTTGCATTTACGTGCTCTAGCTGCATTTCTTGATAGCTGATAAGAGCGCTTTGATTCTCCTTTCTCGATCATCAAAGAAAGTGCTTCGTCTGGGGTTAAAGGTGTCTCATTTTTTGACCGAACAGCAGCTATATATTTTGAGGCTCTTGTTGGGCTGGTTAATGTGACATCTTTAAGAACTTGAGCAGCATCCACTTGACCAGAAGTCCTTAAACTCATTTGAGCAGCATACGTTAATTCTTCTGTAGATAAAGTAGAACGTATTTCTTCAGTCTTTCGCCTCTTAGATCTATCGCTGGATGAAGCAAAGGATTTCGAAGGTCGTCCAGATGTTCCTTCTTCATCATTCTTCACAATCTTCTCAGATGTTGATGTTGTGCATTCAGTATCGGATAATGTTGAAAAACATACGGTGCCATTCAACCATTCTTCATTATTTTTTAGAAACTTTTCTTGGCCTCTATTTGCTGCTTTCCATCTGGATCGAAAATTTGCAAATAACAGTCCTAATGACTTTTCATCCTCGTCTACTTGTATCACATGTTCTGTTTTCTTGAAAATTGCATCTTTCAAAACTCCAATAACGAATTTCTGTTCGTTTTTTAAACTGTCTTTCACCATGAAAAAAACATCTCTTCTTGATAATTCCATATTTGAAGATTGGGAAGACTCTGTAAAATACCAATATAAACATGTACAAAATTGAATGACATTATTTTGAAATCATTTTATACTTAACAAAACTATATACGGTGTTCTGACTCGAAATGTACAAAAATAATTTATTACTACTAAAAATGATTTTATATTTATAAAGAAAACGAGTATTTATGATATAAATGATTAACAAATATATTTACATACATTCTGCACGAAAAAAAAACCGAAATTACATGAAATCTGTCTTTACGAGAATCACCTCTGTGTCAGTATACAACAGGTATAATAAAGCCTGAACAGCAGGCGGGCTCCTTTCTTTCATACATGGCTGCTCTAGGAGCCCCTCGTCAGTCCTTGCCGAATCGCCGTCTACACTACGTATACACTATGTACGTATACACTAATACACCTTTACTGCCGAAAACCGTTACGCCGTACAAACATGGGGGAAACACAGTTCTAGCTACTGAGAGTTCTTGCAGGAATATTTTATAAAATGTTGAGATTTTCGGAAAGCGTACATTTAGAATAATAAATTACTGTATTAAAATTTAAATGATCTATGAATATTAATCAATAAATGAACATACTACAAATGGAATTGATAAATAAATATTAATCTATGTTAATAGACAGAAAATATACCAACGCGCTGTAACGTAATAATCAATGGATTACATTCACACGTCCGTTAATGTCGCGCCACGTATTTCTCCCTAAAAATTAGTCTAACTATTCGTTGAGCACTCCTGAGCAGCCAGTTTTTTAGTATATTATATTTAGTACTGTACACTATCAGTTTCTTGTTGAAACAAGGTCGAGACTCGCGAAGACATTTTTAAAACTACTTTAGAAAATCGATTTTCGAAAAAAAATGTATAATTTTTTATGTTTACTTGTTGCAAAATTTAGATATTTCAAACATAAAATAAGCAATAACTGTGCATAATTATATTTTCTGCATACCTTCAGAAAGTTTTTCCATTTTGCAGAATTAAAATTGAGACAGTTTCGTCCGTTTCACAGCACTTCGAAACAGGCAAGAATTTTTCGACGCGTACGCTTGTTTAATGCGTACCGAACGGCGGCTGAATGTCGACTGATGTCGAGGCGACCCTAGAGCAGGTATAAACCTGCCCGGTCCGGAATTTCGTCCTAGGACTATCAGTAAACAAGATCTGAACATATATAGACGAATATATACAACTCAAAAATTTGACTTTTGGCCAGCTTTTTGGGATTCTGCCCCACTGTGCGTCGTGGAATCGGACTCGATATAATATTAAATTGTTAGGAATACAGATAATATATTCCTGATGTATTATTATGATTAGAATGGGTGAATGTTGAATACGAGGAATTTAATAAAAGAATATAAACATGGATGTGTAAAAGTTGCGTGTAATAATTATTAAAACGCAGTTCTTATTTAATTATGATGCGTATCGATATTGTGAGTTTATTTGTTCTCAATAAACGCGAGGATTATGAAGTCGCAATTTATCGTTTAATTATTTATAAGGTGTATTCGTGAATTATTTATAATATTTAATATTACTTAATAATATTTATTGTATATTTTATTCTTTATTATTGTATTGTTAAGTAAAGAATTTGTTAACTAATGTTTATGTTAATTCATTCCTATGTATTTTACGTGTGACCAATATTAATAAGAATAATAATGATAGTAATAGCGGGTAGGGGGGTGGGTGCCTCTTTGCGTGGGTAACAGCCGCAAAGGGGAAACGCCATCTTCCGGTGTCCACGTCGCGCCCGCTGGAAACGTCATTGTCGCGTCAATGTCCCCTGCGACAACGCAATAACACTGGCGGCTAACGGAAGCCCTGGCTGCGGCCGCCCATAGTGGTAAGCGATCGCCATACACCCACTCAGACACGATATACTTACACCTCCGAGCGCCCCGACAGAGCCCCCGTGTCGGCATGAGTCAGGTGACCCTGTGAACGGGTATCACCGATGAACGTGACGGAACCCCCTATAAACGGGGGATATTTTCCAACCGGGTTATGGACGGAGGGGGCCCTATAAACGGGTATCGCCCGCGAGAGCATGAACCCACGGGACCGCCCGGTCGGGACGCAAGGAGACAAGGCAGAACCCCCTGGCGGGGGGAGGTAAAAGTGGCCAAGAGAGGGCTTCTTTCGGTCGCGCGGCGAGCGGATGAGGCTCAGGACGGGCCGTTGCCGCCTCCACCTTAAACCAGTGGGGACCTCTGACCACCTCACACTCACTACACACATGACGGGGAAAGGGCGACAAGAAAAACAATGAACAGGCATGGACAGAACAATATACCCCAGGTGGTAACCCCCAAACGGGGGGAATCCACCCTGAGTTCCGACCGGGTGCAAGCCCCGGTGGCTCAAGGCAGCAGCACGGATTCTGGGGGCTGCAGTACATGCTACGCGACAAGGAAGACGACGAACGATACACAAGAGGACAGGACGGACGCGGACATAAACCTGCTGGAGGCTCAGGCCAGCACGACGAGACGGAACAGCGGATCGAGCTATGCGAGCGTCGCTAGCTTCAAAAGCTGCACAGGAGACGGACTACCGACGGGACAGAGGACTAGAACACCGGAACTGTTGTTGATGGATGAGCTCAGGGAGCAGCTTCATGCTATCCTTGCGAAGGCCAAAATCATTCAGCAGAAGTCGGGCGTTCAGAAAAACGTGAATAGAGAGACAAAGGACGGAATAAAAGTGATTACTGAGGCTGCCGAGGTTGCCCTCAGTAAGTGTGACAGACTCGAGCGATTGAGAACCGCTGACAGCGAAAGTGGCGCGGACAGACAACCGACGTCACAGACGAAACGGAAACGGGAGACCACGGGCTCAAGCCCGGACCTCACGCCGGCCAAAAGGCCAACGGAAGGTACCAAGCCCACTACCATGTGGGCCACGGTGGTCTCGAAAAAACAGAAGACTAAGACGCAGGACGCTCAACGATCACAGGGCTTGGCGACCAAAAGGACAGTGACAGCGACGCCGACCGCCAGAGGGGGCGGTGGGGGCCGACCAGCCCGGACATCCGGAGTTGGAGTGGTCCTCATCAAACCCACGGGCGGCAAGACGTACGCGGACACACTTAGACGGATGAAGACCGTTGACCCTGGCGCCGCGAAGGTACAGGTCAACGGGTACCGACAGACCAAGGACGGAGGCGTTCTGGTCCGCGTAAAAAGCGGGTCGAACGAACGACAGAGCTTCCAGAACAAGCTTCGGCAAGCCCTGGGAGCAGACGCACAAGTACGGGACATGACTGCCAACGTCCAACTCAACATACTGGACTTGGACTGCGTGACGGACAAGAAAGAAGTAACGGAGGCACTTCGACAGGCGACGAACGAGACGACGGACCCGAAGGTCCATATCTTCGACCCAAACAGACAAAGACTGTGTATGGCCGTGTGTGAACTTGAGGAGGGCGCCGCAAACGCCCTGCTCAAGAAAGGGCGACTGAAGATCGGATGGATGTATTGCCGTGTCAGACCTAGAACGACTGTGCCAAGGTGCTACAGGTGCCTCGGATACGGACATACTAGGACGAACTGTAACGGAAAGGACAGAGCACAGTGCTGCTATAAATGCGGCAAGACGAACCACGTCGGGAAAGACTGCAAAGAGAGACTGACGTGTTTCCTGTGCGCCGAGGCGGGGCACGAGAGCACCGCGCATGTCCCGGGTTCCGGGGCGTGTGCGGTCTTTAGGGCTGCGCTGGAGGAGTGCAGGAAAAAGACGAAGACGTGACAGTCCTACAGGGAAACATGCACAGATACGAGGAAGCACATTTGCTGCTACCTCAAATCGCGACGGAACACGACGCTGATGTACTCATACTTAGCGAACAGTACAGGGACTTGACGACTCCGACGTGGTTCCAAAACGGCGCAGGTACCTCGGCCATCTGGGTCAGGGGTTCCGGAATGCGCGTACTCGACAGCGGGGCGGGAGACGATTACGTCTGGGTGAGGGTGGGCGGCCTGACTTATGTCAGCGTCTACCTGACCCCAAACTGCACCGCTGGAGAGTTCGAGGACAAGACGGACAGACTGGAGGACGCGCTGAGGGAGCTGTCTGGCGACTTAATTGTTGCGGGCGACCTCAACGCGAGAGCGATCGAGTGGGGTATGACCAGGACGGACAGACGCGGACACTTGCTGCTAGAAATGGCAGCAAGACTCAACTTGACGGTCGCAAACACGGGAACCGTACCAACGTACGTAAGACCGGGGGTGGGCTCCTCGATACCCGACGTGACGCTGATCTCGGACAGTATCGTGCCGCTGATGAGGCGATGGGCGGTGATCAATGACTATACAGCCAGTGACCACCAGTACATCGTCTTTGAGGTGGCAGGACCCACAACGACGCGACGCAATGGATTGGTGCGCGCACCGCGGTGGATCATACAGAAACTGGACAGTGACAGGTTCTCGAGGGCGTTGATGGAAGCAGCCGCTCCCACAGAGAGCGTGTCTAACGAACTGACTGGACGCACGAGGACCGAACGACTCGTGGACGAAACACTGAAACTGACGAGACGGCTCTGCAAGGCATCAATGCCACGCAAGAGCACCCAACACGACAGACGAGCGACGTACTGGTGGACAGAGGACATCGCCGAATTGCGGAGGAACTGCATTCGGGCGAAACGGCGGATGTACCGAGCTCGGGAAAGGGACGGGCCGAACGCGGCCGCTCTTACGACAGAATACAAGACCGCACGGAAGACGCTGACGAACGCCATAAAACTGAGCAAAAAGCGCTGCTGGAGACAGCTTTGCGAGGAGGTGGACCGAGACCCCTGGGGTCTGGGATACAAAATTGTGACCCAGAGACTGGGGGCTCGAGGCCCACCGGAACTCCAAGACGCGACGACCATGGGACAGATCGTCGACGGTCTCTTCCCGACTCACTCGACGAGGGAGGAGCCGGCGCACACCGACGACAGACTTGACGCCCCCGTCTTCACCGAGGAGGAGCTTATCAAAGCTACGACCTCCCTGAAGGCGAGGAAAGCACCGGGACCGGACGGCATACCCGGGGAGGTCCTACGGCTGATGGCCCGCCTGAGGCCCGGGATCCTCCTCAGGATGTACAATGAATGTCTAAAGACAGGGACGTTCAGCACGCGCTGGAAAACGGCTAGACTGGTTCTCCTTAGCAAAGGAAAGGGAGAGCCGCATATGCCGTCTTCCTACAGACCACTCAGTTTACTGGACACGACGGGTAAAGTTTTCGAACTTCTACTGAGACCGCGACTGACAGACGCGATAAGAGCGGCTGGGGGCTTGTCCGAGAACCAGCACGGCTTCCGCAAGGGACGTTCGACGATAGGGGCAATCCGCGAGGTCATCGACACCGTTAGGAGGACGGACGAGGCCTGTCACGCGGCAAGGCCCCTAGTATTACTGGTGACTTTAGACGTGAGAAACGCCTTCAACTCGGCTAGGTGGGTGGATATCTTGGGGGCGCTGGAAGGCACCCTCCGGGTCCCTCCCTACCTTTTTCGGGTACTGAAGGATTATCTCAACGACAGACGGATAACGTACGAGACGGCGGACGGACCGGTGACTAGACGTATCACCGCGGGTGTGGCGCAGGGATCAATCCTAGGACCGGACCTTTGGAACGTGACGTACGATAGCCTGCTGAGGCTGGAGATGCCGCAAACCGCATCGTTCGTCGCTTACGCCGACGACGTGGCGGCGGTGATCGTGGAGCGCCGCGCGGATCTGGCCCAGCTGACACTTAACCAAGTCATGAGGCGCGTAGACAGATGGATGACGGAGCACGGACTGACTCTTGCACTGGACAAGACGGAACTCCTCATGCTCACGAGACGACGCATTCCGACTCTCATCCCGATGAAAGTCGGAACACACTGCACGGAAACCAGAGGGGAGGCCAAGTATCTGGGGGTGACTCTGGACACAAAGTTGACCTTCTGGCCACACATAAAACGGACGGCTGAGAGGGCGGCGGTGAAGGTCACTTCGCTTAGCCGCCTGATGGCAAACACGCACGGACCGAGACCGTCAATACGGCGACTGCTGATGACGACGGCCCACTCGATCCTCCTGTATGGCGCAGAAGTATGGGCGGACGCTCTGGCCATCAAAAAATACAGGAAGACGATGACTTACGTACAAAGACGGGGGGCACTAAGGATAGCGTGCGCCTACAGGACTGTCTCGGTAGAGGCGGTCCTGGTGGTGGCGGGCGTGATACCGATAGACCTACTGGCCACAGAACGCAAGCGAATCTACGAACGCGACGAAGGGACCGAAAGGGCTGATGCGGCAAAGAATGAAAGGGAAAGGACCCTGACATACTGGCACGCACGATGGACAACCGAGACAAGTGGAAGGTGGACAAGACGGCTGATAACGGACTTAAGAACGTGGACCGAACGGGACTTTGGGGAGGTAAATTTTTACCTTACCCAGCTTCTAACGGGACACGGGTATTTCCGAAGTTATCTACACAACATGAGACGGGTACGGACGCCGGACTGTAAATACTGCGGACACATACGAGACGACGCGGAACACACGTTCTTTGAGTGCGACAGATGGACGGCACGGAGACAAGAACTGGAACCGAGGACCGGACACATCACGCCCGATAACATAGTCGGGCTGATGTTACGTGACGAGGACCATTGGACAGACATCGCCACTTTCGTCGAGGCAGTGCTTAGACGAAAGAATGAAGATGGATGTCTGGAGTATGAATGAGAGGACTGGACAGACAACGGGGGACGTATGGACTGACAAACGGCACGGGACGGACGATGGACAGGACCCGCGTGGGTGAGGTTATACTAACGTGTTGCCACCCCGCGGGTAGATAGTGGAGGGGGATTGTTTAGTCGGTATATCACCAATCCGACATACGAGAACACCGGTTTGTGTGGGAGTCCGACACACGAGAGAGCCCTTCGGGCTCTCTAACGGTGCGTAATTTGCATTTTAACCCCCTCCTTAAAAAAAAAAAAAAAAAAAAATAGCGGGTAGGGGACAAAGGGCCGAAGGAGTGGTACGTGATATTATATATTGGAGCGGATGTTTAGACTACGAGATAATGATGGCGCGACAGAGATTTGTTTATCTCTACGTATTACGTGGTATCGTTTAAATTGTTATTTCGAAGAAGCCTACGTGCAGCACGTGGCTTGCATTATGGCGGCGCGTCGATGAGAGAGACGCGATGAGTGTGAGAGAGACGGGTACATATGCTGGGAAAGTTCGGGAAAAGTATCTGGATAGTGTCGTCTATTGTATGTCCAAAAATAGTAAAGAGCACGAAAAGAGGCTTATGTTGTAAAAGAGCGCTTGCTCGCTTCAAGAGGCAATAAAACAATTCAAGGGTTTTCTGGAAAGCGTCTCGAAAGAGATGCTCGCTCGACTCGAGGGGTAATAAAGTAATTAGGGAAAATGCCTTGCTCGACTCGAGGGGTAATAAAGTAATTTGGTGAAAAGTCACGTAGCATCCATTAGCCATAGGGCCTGTGAGTAAGAGAGAGAAGGTTAGGCCAAGTGAGGGTAGGACAAGGATAGACTCTATGTAACCGGAAGTCGCGGGGTCGCGAGTGTATCGCGGTCTCGCGGATTACGTAATTCCGCGGTTTCATGATGAAGGTTCCGCGGGTGGGTGAAATAAGAATTTAGGGTTAATAATTATGATTCGCGGGTCCGCGAATTACATCGCGGAACCGCGGAAACGGGTTTCGCGGTAGTGAAAGAAGGATTTTATGATGCGGGTTACATGAGAATGAAGGAGGTACGCTGGTAGCCCGGAGAGAGAAGGATGGAAGATAGAGGAGATGGCGTCGAGGCTGACGTAGTTCTTGGTTGAGCGCGCGAAGTATCAGGAGAACAGGAGATATACGTTGGTCTCTACGCGGAACGCTAGAGAGAGATGGAGAGAGCGCGATCAGCGGGAGTATATGTATGCTCGGAAAGCTAGAAAAGCTGTAATTAATGCGTTTATTATGATGTAACAATAATAATATTATTAATATTGACGGAAAAATGTTCCTGCAGATATGATTATAATGTACAATATTACATATTTATGTATGTATGTAGAAGGGGTAAGTATATGTGTGTGTATACATATATATATATATATATATATATATATATTTATATATATATATATATATATATGGTGGAGGGCAAGATCGCCAAGACGTAACAACGTGAAATAATCAACGAACAATATGCATAAATATTATCAATATCAAAATTATATAAAAATGTTTATAATATTCAAAAAGGAATATTTGTATAATATTCAATAAAAGATCTTACAATAATATTTCACATTTTATATCATAATATAAAATACTTTATTCAAAGGTAATATATTTTATAAGATGTACCAATATTAATGAAACTATTAACTTATGATTTTAATAGATATTTGAAAGAAAAGATATTTTAATAAAACCTTTTGCATTCAAGTATATATATATATGGGTAAATATATATATATATATACATACATATATATATATATATATATATATATATACATTCCGATAGTTTTAAGTCGTAATAATTAATAAAGCCTACACAAAATACTTACCACATAAGAAAAGGAAATACCATAAAACTTTTATTCAAGGACTTCGTACTAAATATAAAATGTAATAAGTTGTAAAGCTCCTGGTAAATTAATAAAAATTAATTTATCAAGAACTCCATGCGATCCTGTAAGAGCAAAAGAGAAAGACTCTGATGCTCCATACCATCTCATAAGAGTAAGAGAGAAGGAAGGATGCCTACGTCACAACAGCACTCACTTCCCCGACGCTGGATGCTGCCCCACCAAGATGGCCACTCGGCGAGTACATAAAAGAAGGGGCACCTCTCCTTCGCCAGTTCTCCGGTCTCTCCCCCAGTCAGTCGCGCTTCTCCACTCGTCAAACCCGCACGCTGGAAAATCGGCCCTTACAATTTTCGAACCTTTGGTTCTTTTTGGGGTAAAAGTTATACCCTTTTGATTTTTATACGAATATTTTCGTCATACATTTATTCTTATTATATTCAATCTATTCTTCGCGAATTAATTCAATTCTTAAATTGTAACAATATACCTATAATCTCCAGAAGTGATAATAGTTCGTGTTGATTTATTAATCCTAAATCCCTCGATTTAAACAGGAAGTGTCACTCATCGTTTCTTCGGCATTTTAACATACAAATTCCAACATATTCAAATAATTGTCAAAGGCATTGTGCCAGTTTACCCAAAGTTCTATCGTTCTTGCCTAGTGATCTTTCGTGCTGCCTAGGGGCCAAGCACGAACACAAAACATCCCATCCTTTTCCGGTAATTTGGTGATCTTTCGTGCTGCCTAATGGCCGAGCATGGTCACCACGATCTACCGTGAAACATCATGCCTTGATAATTCGTGTTCTATCCCTTTCGGTGTTGCAAGCGTGCTGCCTAGAGGCTAAGCACCCGTGACACAATTTGGAGGCTGGGCCAATACCTGAAACAAGTTGTTTGAAATCATTAGATAACTACATTTCTCTAATGCCAAGAAGACGTGCAGGTGTTCATTTCCAACGACGCCGCGCTCAGTCTAGTCGAAGCGGAACTTCGACTCAACGTTCCCGCGGTGATAATAGAACTCTAGAACAACGTTTTAATCAATTGCCGCTCAGTACTAAATTGCGCATAATTTCAAATACTCTTCTCGATTGGCGAGTGTATATTTTGGACGGTCATTCAATCCGTCGTGTGTCTCCACCGTCACCTGCGGACGAATCAGGTGCATCCACGGTCGTTGTTTCACCTGACCACGAAGTAGCACATCCTGTTATTTCATTCGACGTCGAATCCTCCTCTATCATCGTCGAACCAGAAATCAGTTCATATCACACCGTCTCACCTATTGCTGATTCTACATCCGTCTCCGAGTCAGCGCACGACTAGGTTCCATTCCTATGGGTGCGTGGGCATCTTCGCCTGAGAGGCCTGCCGTGGAATTTGCCGTCCCCGAGATCACCATTCGGCTCGAGGTAATCCACACCAATAGCAGAGGTAGCCTCCAGGTACCGCAGCATCCTCTCTTTCAACCCGCTACGCACCGCCGCTCATAAGGGTAAGTCAGATAAAATCCCGCTACTATCTTTTCTATTCTCTTACCCTAATTTCGTACTCTCTATATTTTATAATAACCCCATATTTACTATTAACCAATTGTGACTCGGTCCTCATCCCCGTCGGGCGCATTCCCGACTAAAGGCAGGATCTCAGGGCTGGCGTCCGTTGTCTGAAAAAGAAAATCAATTTAAAATCTCGGTTAATCTCACGTTCGAAGTCCCAATCGCGTATTTTCCTTCGAATATATTTTTTTTTATAAATAATAAAATCCCGGACGTAACAGTATCAGGAGAACAGGGGGTAAATGTTGGTCTCTACGCGGAGCGTTAGAGAGAGATGGAGAGAGCGCGTTCAGCGGGAGTATATACATGCTAGGAAAAATTGGGAGAGCTGACGTTATTGCGTTTATTATAATGTAATAATATTAATATTATTAACATTGTCGGAAAAATATTCCTACAGATATGAGTATAATGTATTATATATATATATGTATGTACGTAGAAGGGGTAAGTATGCGTGTATATATATATATATATATATATATATGGTAGAGGGCAAGATCGCCAGGACGTAACACCTCCCGCCTTTAAGCCGAAGACACCCTACTGGATGGTTAAGGCACGGCGCAAAGGCGCTCAAGAAGGATGGCGTCGATGCCCGACAATCTCCTACTTGACGGTTTTGGATCCCGTTCATTGGTTGGTGGAACCAATTTCCTAGGGGGTGGTTCGGTATTGGATCCTTCGTCCTTCTGATTCGTCTTATGGGCCCAGGACACGAGCAGATTGGTAACGGAGTTCCAGATGGCCCAAACAAAGCGAAGCTGCATCCGTATAATGAATGCAGGGTATATCCGTGGATGATGGTATCGATGACCGACTTGATGATCGAATATATGGCCACGATGCCGAGGAAGCCTTCGCTGATGACTCCACATTTTTCGAAGCCGTTCCACAATTTTCCAAAAGCGTTTGAAGCTATGTCTTCCAGAGTACTTTCGTCTAGCAAATTTTTCAAAGACACGGCTCCTGGTGGGATGGTATATCCAGCTGATCCCCAAGCCGAGTTGTTTAGACGCGCTGGTCTTTCGGCGGGAAACATGATTCGATCTCGGAGCTGTTCGACTTCTTCATTTGTATAAATTCCGCTAGTTGCGTGATTTCCGACCGGTGTATATTGGCGTGGTCATTGGTCTTAAAATTTGCGAAGGTGGAACTTCGATTGGATGACGGGCGAAGCGGTACCATGCCCCGTCGATGAGATACTGAGCAGGAAGGAGGGGGTTGCATTCGATATGAGTCCCTGCTTTGATCAGGGTGCGGGAGATTGTGGAAAGGAAAAAGGATTGGTTACGATGCGTTACAGGCAATTCGAGGTAGCATTCGTCCGTTCTCTGAAGTGAGCTTTCCACAGGAACGCATTTGATGGTGTGGGCTACTTCGCCTGCGATAACGGCCATGTACTGTTACGTCCGGGATTTTATTATTCATAAAAAAAAATATATTCGAAGGAGAATACGCGAATTGAACTTTGAACTTGAGATTAACCGAGATGTTAAATTTATATGTTATTTTCAGATGAACGGACGCCAGCCTTGAGATCCTACCTTTAGTCGGGAATGTGCCCAACAGGGATGAGGATCAGTCACGATTTGATCGGTACATGAACTAACACTCATGGGGTAGTCGGTAAAGAAGAGAATATATGGTAACGGGGCATGCGACTTACCCTACGAGCGGCGGTGCGTAGCGGGTTGATTCGGTGGAGTACGGATGACTCGGATGAATCCTCGACCGTTGACGAGGAAGAGCTCCTGGTTGACCGGGATGTTGGAGACGACGACCGGTCTTGACGATCCCTGCTTGGTCGACCGTGGAGACGAGCTCATGAACAAGGCGGAGAGAACGACGTTGACGACGAGGGGTTAGTCGATGGTAATAACTTCGATTTCCGATGGTACGACGACGGTGGATGCCTCGGAACCATCGGATAAAACGACCGGGATGACGAGACGAATTGTCTTATCACTCACAATGAATACTTTAGCCTTCAGTGGAATATTCGACACGATTCGCGATTTCGGGAGAAGAATAGCGAGTCGCTCTTTAGCTAATTTTTTATAGACCGGAATATTGTCGCCACGTCCCTTCGGTGCGGGCTTCTGGTGAAGCTTGGCGATGGCGCAACGAAGTTGGAAACGAGCACCGGCGCGTCTTCTTGGCATAACAAATGCAATGAAAATAGAACAAGAGAATTTACGTTATTCCTGAATAGGAAACCGATTCATTTATTGAATTTGTATAATTGTAGGTTACAATTGCGTCATGGTCTACATGCATACCCTTGAGCGCAATTGGGGAAGGAAGGAGCCTCAGTAAACGTGCATCAGTACAGTACACTGAATATTCGGCAGGATGGGAGCCTCAGCAAACGTGCATCAGTACAGTGCACCGAATGTTTGGCTTCTAGGTAAGAGAATATTTCATTAAATCAAGCGGTTTCGTATTAGAGTTAAGATGAGAGAAATAAATAGATAAAGTATGCAAGATGCCAAGAAGGAGCACGGTGAGATTTTAATTGGGAGTGAAAGGTCACGAAATAATTATTCACTGATTTTAAACACGTATAAAAATATATTGTTACGAACTTTGGTTAAAATACACTTTGGATAAAATAATTAATTATTAGCAACTTGACGGTGTTGCGACACGACGAAGACTTAATACACAATTAATACTTGAACGTTTCAGAAATATAATTCAACACGAAAAGAATAAAAATGTTCCGATTTTCCAGCGTGCGGCTCCGACGTATACACGACGAGCGGAGAAGCGCGACTGACTGGTGGAGAGACCGGAGAACTGTCGAGCAGCGGAGGAGCCGGCTTTTTATTGGCCTCGAGGTGGAGGGGCGCGGTACGCATGCGCCGTGGAGTGGAGACGCCGATGCCGATGTTTCCCTCTCGCTCGCTCTTACAGCGTTAAACGGAGAATTTGATGATAAATTAATTATTATTGAATTATCGTTAAATTATTGTTACAACAAATGATTATCTTAATTTTGAATAAGTTTACAGGTAAGTATTCGTAGTTTGACCGACGATAAATTAATGTTTTAATTTATCGTTAGTCTTACAATTTGTTATAAGAATTGGTTTTTTGAATAAAGTATGTAAATTTGGTTGTTAGCTTATTTTTCTCCCTTAAGCGCATCGTGGAATCGGACTCGATATAATGGTAAGTTGTTAAGAATGAAGACAATGTATTCCTGATGTATTCTTATGATTAAAAAATGGATAAATGTTGAATACGAGGAATTTAATAAAAGAATATAAACATGGATGTGTAAAAGCTGCGTGTAATAATTATTAAAACGCAGTTCTTATTTAATTATTATGCGTATCGATATTGTGAGTTTCTTAATAAACGCGAGGATTATATATGAAGTCGCAATTTATTGTTTAATTATTTATAAGATGTATTCGTGAATTATTTATAATATTTAATATTACTTAATAATATTTATTGTATTCCTTAAGTATATTTTATTTTTTTATTATTGTATTGTTAAATAAAGAATTTGTTAACTAATGTGTATGTTAGTTTATTCCTACGTATTTTACGTGTGACTAATATTAATAATAATAATAATAATAATAATAGTAATAGCGGGTAGAGGACAAAGGGCCGAAGGAGTGATACGTGATATTATATAATGGAGCGGATGTTTAGACTACGAGATAATGATGGCGCGACAGAGAATTGTTTATCTCTAAGTATTACGTGGTATTGTTTAAATTGTTATTTCGTAGAAGCCTACGTGCAGCACGTGGCTTGCATCATGGCGGCGTGTCGATGAGAGAGACGCGACGAGTGTGAGAGAGACGGGTACATATGCTGGGAAAGTTCGGGAAAAGTATCTGGATAGTGTCTTCTATTGTATGTCCAAAAATAGTAAAGAGTACAAAAAGAGGCTTATGTTGTAAAAGAGCGCTTGCTCGCTTCAAGAGGCAATAAAACAATTCAAGGGTTTTCTGGAAAGCGTCTCGAAAGAAATTCTCGCTCGACTCGAGGGGCAATAAAGTAATTAGGGAAAATGCCTTGCTCGACTCGAGGGGTAATAAAGTAATTTGGTGAAAAGTTACGTAGCATCCATTAGCCATAGGGCCTGTGAGTAAGAGAGAGAAGGTTAGGCCAAGTGAGGGTAGGACAAGGATAGACTCTATGTAAAGGGAAGTCGCGGGGTCGCGAGTGTATCGCGGCCTCGCGGATTACGTAATTCCGCGGTTTCATAATGAAGGTTCCGCGGGTGGGTGAAATAAGAATTTAGGGTTAATAATTATGATTCGCGGGTCCGCGAATTACATCGCGGAACCGCGGAAACGGGTTTCGCGGTAGTGAAAGAAGGATTTTATGATGCGGGTTACATGAGAATGAAAGAGGTACGCTGGTAACCCGGAGAGAGAAGGATGGAAGATAGAGGAGATGGCGTCGAGGCTGGCGTAGTTCTTGGTTGAGCGCGCGAAGTATCAGGAGAACAGGAGATATATGTTGGTCTCTACGCGGAGCGCTAGAGAGAGATGGAGAGAGCGCGATCAGCGAGAGTATATGTATGCTAGGAAAGCCAGAAAAGCTGTAATTAATGCGTTTATTATGATGTAACAATAATAATATTATTAATATTGACGGAAAAATATTCCTGCCGATATGAGTATAATGTACAATATATTTATGTATGTATTTAGAAGGGGTAAGTATATGTGTGTGTATATATATATATATATATGGTAGAGGGCAAGATCGCCAGGACGTAACAGTACCCTGGACTCTTGGTGACACCTCGGTCAAATTTTTCCGGTAGGACGGATGCGGTTGCCAGAACGTTTCGAAGTACCTGTTGTTCCAAACTGCATCGTTGAGTTAAGACATCCTTGTATAACGCTTTAATTTGGGTTTTTATGTGTTTTTCCATATAAATGAATTTCGAATTGACGTATGAAAATATGTCCAATCTGCTGACGAGGACCTTGCGACGTGAAGCGAAGGTTTGGCCCTGGCGAGTCTCAAGGATAAACAATTTCGGATGTTCCGTTCGGATTAATGTGTAGCCGCATATGGGTTTTTCGTTTTTAACGGCCAATGCAAATGTGGTTTCTTGAGTGGTTAGGGTATATACATCCGTGTCTGCATGGAATTTTCGATGGTGCGAAGTTTTGTTGCCATACCATCGTAAAGAACGTCGTACCTGTTGAAGAGGCACGTGTCCACAGATTGCGCGTTCCAGGAGGCCTGATTCCCTTCCACGTTCGTACAATGACCTTCGGACAGTTGGCATTGGGTTGAGCTCTGGAGGATTATGCGGTTGGTTGCCATGTTGACGGATGCCTCGTAATTCGAGATGGTAATTTTGGCAGAAGCCTGGACGACCACGTTGTTCCAGGTGCCAAAAGGATCGCTGTATTGTGAGCCGGTGCAGCTACCTTCGTTGGTGAGCGTTCCAGCGAGCGTAAGACTTCTTGATGTCGTGCTGTTTCTTTTTAAGCCGGTGACGATAGCGGAGAACCCAAGTTGTACAATGCCGGTTTCGTGGACCTTGCGGCAAGTTTTGTCGTCAAGTTCGTGAAGATAAATTTGACGACCGTTTTGGACGATCGAATTATGTGAATTCATGCCGCAGTAATACATGGTCCTATCGATTTCGATTTTACATTGGATGACCTCTGTTGTCGAGAATTCCTACAGTTGAAACAATTGGATTCTCACGGGTATTCGGGTTGGGTCGATTATTGGTATATCGCAAGTTCCGATTTCGGCGAGTGGAACAGTGGTTACGTTGAGTGTAGGGGCGCCGCAGTCATACCCGATGAGGCAGCCTGTGGTGCGTACGAGAAGAATATGATGACCGTCGTTTTAGGCTCCATTCTGTAACCAATAACAAGGGTTTTGGTTACAGACGGGCGGCCCTTAATTTGTTCGTGTGAACAATGCGGGGTTTGCCTTGATAGAGGATTTTGACGTTTCCCCCTGATAGTATTTCGATTATTTCACACGGTTCGGTGTACTGGTCCGCAAATTTCCCTTTTTGGGGTTCTTTAAGCATTAGCACGCGATCGCCAAATTTAAAGAACCTTGGGTTGATGTTGCAATCGTTATATTCCTTTGATTTTTCCTTTGCGTGTTTCACGCTTTCAGCCGCCAGCGTTTGGAGGCTGTCGATACGGGTGAATAATTCAGCGAGATATTCGGCGCAGGAGGGGTCCTGTGACTCCTCGATTTGTTGGTGGGCCGACGGGTGATGAGCCAACTTGCCGAAGACGAGTTCGTGGGGGGTGTAACCTGTACCCTCGTGGCGATCCGTATTATAGGAGAACATGGCCAGATCGAGGTATTCGTCCCAATCGGAATTTTCGTTTACGTATTGCTTTAGGTATTCCATGAGTACGTGGTGAGAACCTTCTATCGATCCGTTGCTTTGAGGATGGAAAGCCTTTGTTTGGTAGGCCTTGATTTAAAATTTTTTCGCAACAGCCCTCATGAGACTGCTGCTAAAATTCGATCCTTGATCGGCGAGAAGGGCGCGGGGAGCGCCAAATCGCGAGACGAAATTCTTCACGAATGCGGTACTGATGTCCATTGAAGAAGTTCGGCTCAGCGGTATAGCCAATGAATATTTCGTTAGCAGATCTTGGAGAGTTAGTATGTATTGGTTACCGTTTTTCGTTAGAGGGACGAATCCTACTACTTCCATAGCGATCTTATCGAACGCGGCCCCGGGTGTATAGGTGAGTATCATGTTACGTCCTGGCGATCTTGCCCTCTACCATATATATATATAAATATATATACACGCATACTTACCCCTTCTACGTACATACATATATATATAATACATTATACTCATACCTGTAGAAATATTTGTCCGACAATGTTAATAATATTAATATTATTACATTATAATAAACACAATAACTTCAGTTCTTCCTATTTTTCCTAGCATGTATATACTCCCGCTGAACGCGCTCTCTCCATCTCTCTCTAACCCTCCGCGTAGCGACCAACATATACCTCCTGTTCTCCTGATACGTCGCGCGCTCAACCGAGAACTACGTCAGCTCGACGCCATCTTCTTTATCCTCCATCCTTCTCTCTCCGGGTTACCAGCATACCTCTTTCACCCTGATGTAACCCGCAGCGTAAAATCCTTCTTTCACTACCGCGAAACCCGTTTCCGCGGCTCCGCGATGTAATTCGCGGACCCGCGAATCATATTTATTAACCCTAAATTCTTGTTTCACCTATCCGGGTAACCCTCATTACAAAACCGCGAAATTACGTAATCCACGAGGCCGCGATACACTCGCGACCCCGCGACTTTCCTTTACTTAGAGTCTATCCTTATCCTACCCTCACTTGACCTAACCTTCTCTCTCTTACTCACAGGCCCTATGGCTAATGGATGCTACGTGACTTTTCACCAAATTACTTTATTACCCCTCGAGTCGAGCAAGGCATTTTCCCTAATACTTTATTACCCCTCGAGTCGAGCATTTCTTTCGAGACGCTTTCCAGAAAACCCTTGAATTGTTTTATTGCCTCTTGAAGCGAGCAAGCGCTCTTTTACAACATAAGCCTCTTTTTGTACTCTTTACTATTTTTGGACATACAATAGAAGACACTATCCAGATATTTTTCCCGAACTTTCCCAGCATATGTATCCATCTCTCTCACACTCTTCGCGTCCCTCTCATCGACGCGCCGCCATGATGCAAGCCACGTGCCGCACGTAGGCTTCTAAGAAATAACAATTTAAACAATACCACGTTATAATTAGAGATAAACAAATCTCTGTCGCATCGTCATTATCTCGTAGTCTAAACATCCGCTCCAATGAATAATATCACGTATAATTCCTTCGGCCCTTTGTCCTCTACCCGTCATTACTATTGTTATTATTATTAATATTAGTCACACCCAAAATACATAGGAATAAATTAACATACATATTAACTAACAAATTCTTTATTCAATAAAGAATAAAACATATTTAAGGAATACAATGAATATTATTAAATATTATATATGTTACCCTACATTATTCACAAATATATTTTATAAATAATTAAACAACAATTGCTACTTCATATATAATCCTCGCGTTTATTAAGAACGAATGAACTCACAATATCGATATGCATAATAATTAAATAAGAATTGCGTTTTAATAATTATTACACGCAACTATTACACATCCATGTTTATATTATTTTATTAAGATCCTCGTACTCAACATTTATCCATTTTTAATCATAATAATACATCAGGAATATATTATCTTTATTCTTAACAATCTGATATTGTATCGAATCCGATTCCACGATGCGCACAAAGGAGAAAAATAAGTAAACAACCAAATCTACAAAAGTTATAAACTTTATTCAAAAATCAATTGTTATAACAAATTGTAAGACTAACGATAAATTAAAACATTAATTTATCGTCAGTCAAACTACGAATACTCACCTGTAAACGTATTCAAAATTAAGATAATCAATTGTTGTAACGATAATTTAACGATAACTTAATAATAATTAATCTATCGTCAAATTCTCCACTTAACGCTGTAAGAGCAAGCGAGAAGGAAACATCGGCATCGGCGTCTCCACTCCACGGCGCATGCGCACCGCGCCCCTCCACTTCGAGGCCAATAAAAAGCCGGGCCCTCCGCTGCTCGCCAGTGCTCCGGTCTCTCCACCAGTCAGTTGCGCTTCTCCGCTCGTCGTGTATACGTCGGACCCGCACGCTGGAAAATCGAAACATTTTTATTGTTTTCTTGAATTATATTTCTGAAACGTTCAAGTGTTAATTGTGTATGTTGAATAATCTTTTGTCCACAACTTTTGCTAAAGGAAAAAAATATAGATTAAAATGTTCGAGAGTCAGATGGGATTTTAAGAGAATTTAAGACCATTCCAGTTTGTTTAATTATTAATGTAGATAACAAAAATGTTCTTTATTGAATTAATTCTCTGTGTGACAAAGATCTTCTCGATCTTCTTTCTTTACAAGCGTTTCTCTTTTCACTAATTTCAACTGTTCGACTCGGCGGTTCGGAGAGGAAGAAGAATGAGCCACAGCGCCTCGCTGGTGTCTCTCTCTCTCTCTACTTGCGTCACATGGCTCCCAGCCACTGGCGCCTCTCGCGTCGAATTCCGCTCGGACTAAACTCAACACTTCCGCCGTTTGAGCAGAATTTGACCTCTTTCGTTGTCCAATGCTCTCCCTGAGCATGTTGAATCTTTCCTTCGGAAGTGGCTTTGTGAAGATGTCAGCCTTTTGATTCTCAGTTTGAAGATACTCGACCCTCAGAATCTTCTCTTGCACTTTCTCTCGTACAAAATGAACACGAACATCAATGTGTTTTGTTCGTTTGTGAAATTCGGGATTCTTCACGAGCCGAATCGCACTCTGGTTATCCACAAAAATCACCGTTGCGTCCTTGCACGGACACTGAACCTCTTCCAGTAAACCTCGTAGCCAAATCGCTTCTCGCGACGTGATTGAAGTGGCCACGTATTCCGCTTCCGTCGTACTTAACGTCACGATCGGTTGTCTCTGACTCGCCCAAGTCACCGGACCTCCGGCCATCTCGAACAGATACCCCGTCGTAGATCTCCTTGTCTCGATATCTCCTGCAAAGTCTGCGTCCGCGTAGCCCACAAGTGTCGTTTCACACGATTCGCTTCCGCCGCTTTTATACTCGATGCCGTAGTCTGACGTCCCCGATACGTACGCTATGATTCTTTTTACAGCTCGCCAATGATCTTCGCCGTGACGATTCAGGAACTTGCTGACTTGCGTTACTGCGTACGATATGTCCGGTCTGGACACTACCGACAAGAACATCAAGGAGCCAACTGCTTCTCGATAAGGGACTCTCGAAGTCTCTTCGTTTTCCCTCACGGGCTCGAGTACGACATTTGCATCGCAGGGAGTACTTAGGAACTTCGCGTTCTCCATGTGAAATCTCTTGACGATCTTCTTTGCGTATTCTGTTTGATGAATGAAAATCGACCTTCTCGTTCGATTTCTTTCGATCTGAAGTCCCACGAACAAACTCGCATCTCCAAGTGTGATCTTGAATTGATTGTTGAGGTATTTCAGCACCGTCTCGATCGTTTCAGCATTCTCTGCTGCAACAAGACCATCATCGACATACAGAGCCAGATAAACCAATTTTTCATTGACGTGTCCCACAAAAATGCACCGGTCCGCGTTGGTTTCATTAAATTGGAACCGATTCAAGAAAGCAGTAAATTCTCGATTCCAACACCTCGGCGCCTGTTTCAGACCGTAAAGTGATTTTTCCAGTAAACACACCGTGTGCGTTCGGGATTCCTCTTCTTCGAGCAGCCCCTCTGGGAGTTCCATGAATATGTCGACGTTCAACTTTCCATAAAGAAAGGCCGTTTGAACATCAAATTGAGCGAGTTCGAAATCCATCGACGCGACGATTGACAGCAGCACTCTGATTGAGTCGTATCTCACGACTGGCGCAAAAGTTTCTTGAAAATCCACTCCTCTCTTTTGCATAAATCCTCTTGCACAGAGTCTCGCCTTGAATCGACATCCTTCGCCAGTTTTGTTCTTCGAAACTCGAAAAACCCATTTTGAGTCTATTGTCTTCATTCCCTCTTGACGTTTGACTAGAGTCCAAGTCCGATTTTCTCGATGCGAATCGAGTTCTGACTTGATTGCTTCTTTCCACTTCTCGTGATGCTCGTCCTCCAATGCCTCTCTGTACGTCTCAGGAATGTTAAACTCGGCGATATTTGTCTCGAATCGTTTCGGTCTTCGGATCAAGTTCCGATCCCTCAGCTGTCTCTCGCCGTCAACGTTTCTCGCATCACGACCACGATCTTCTCGATTGTGTTGGATTTCTCGTTCCCGTTGAATTTCTCGTTCTGGACGTTCTTCCGCTTCGACGAAAACTTCATCGTCCTCGTCTTCCGACTCTTCTTCTCGTTGAGCCGGATCTTGCGTTTTTCCAGGAAGAATTAATTCGTCCTCGCTGCTATCGCTTTCTTTTAACTCTGCTTTTGTTCCGATTGTTTCTCGAAATTTCACGTCTCGTGAAATGTGTATTTTCCTCTTCGCCGGATCATACAGTCGATAATTGGTTGAATTGCAGTCGTATCCAACCAAAATCATCCTTTTAGCTCTCGCGTCCAGTTTCGTCGTGAGCTGTTTTGGAATATTCACGAAGGCTTCGGATCCAAATATCCTCAAGTGATCTAAAGTCGGTTTCACGCCGACCCATAGTTCGTAAGGAGTCGCTCCTCTTTTCGCACTTGATGCTCCTGCTCGGTTTGCCAAATAAACCGCCGTTGCGCACGCTTCCGCCCAAAGGAACTTGGGCATTTCTTTTGCCAAGAGCATCGTCCTTGCACTCTCGATGAGCGTCCGATTCTCTCGTTCTGCTTTTCCATTTTGCTCGGGAGTGTAAGGAGCCGTATATTCGCGTTGGATGCCTCTCGAGTCCATATAATCGTCCATTCTCTGATTTTTAAACTCGCGACCGTTATCCGAACGTAACACTCGCATTGCACGCCCGAATTTATTTTCTACGAGCTTATCGAATTTCTTAAATTTATCGAACACATCGCTCTTGTGTTTTAAGAAATAAACAAAACGGAAACCCGTTGCATCGTCTTTGAAAAGAAGTAGAAATCGTGCACCCCCGATCGACTCGACTGGCATCGGCCCGCACACATCCGTATGTATGACTTCACCCGGAACTGTCACTGCGCGTTTGCGTTTTTTCTCAAAACTTTGTCTATGTGATTTTCCGAGTTGACACGAATCACAAAACTCCTCGCTTTCGTTCACCAGAGTCACTCCGTTCACGAGATTATTATTCACTAATTTTTTCATCGCTTTTGTATTCACGTGCCCGAGGCGTTCGTGCCATACGCGGGAATCTATTTTTACCGTGTTGGCTTCGTTACTGACGTTCGCGGTCATAGTTTTGAAAAGCATTCGATAGATTTGATTTTCTTGCAGGACACCGTGACCGACTTTTTGTCCTTTATGGCTAAAACTCACGGTATCTCTTTGAAAATAAACACCGATCCCTTTTCTCGCGCACACGCCAACCGAAAAAAGATTCTTTTTCATTTCAGGTACGTAGAGAACGTCTTCGATGCTCGATTGCATCCACGCGCCGCGAACAAATTTCCGAATTTCGACCGTTCCCTCACCCACGACCGCGCACTCTTTGTCGTCACCAAGTGTCACTGTACCTCCGTGAGGTAACTCGCGATAGTCTTTCAGCCATTCTCTGCGAAAGGTAATGTGTCGCGATGACCCGCTGTCGGTAAGCCAGACGTCTCGTCTATCGGCCCGCAGCGTTTCGTTCACTATCTCGGTGGGTAACTCGCGCTTTCCGGTTTTATCAACTTTCGCACTTCGCGTGCTCACCGCGCTCTCGACTACAAACGCACAATCGCGATTAGCACTGGTTCCACGATTATCACTCGCTCCGTGATCTTTTTCTTTTCTTTTATTTTTACAATCGCGTGCGAAATGTCCATAACTCTGGCACCGATAGCACTGCACTTTGTCTTTACTGTTTTTCTTTTTATTGTCTTTCACTTCACGTGATTTTTCACTTCGCGCGAAATCTTTTCTTCTTCCCGATTCACGAGTCACTGAATATGCACCGGACTTCTCGTCCGTCACGGTTAAACGAGCTTCTTCCCGAATTAGTCTTTCCTCGAGATTTTCAATCGTTTGCGCATTTTCAGGGATATTGTCCCACACAGTTTGAAAATTCGCGTATTTTGATGACAGACTCCCGAGTATCTTTGCCATTACGGACGTATCGTCGAGCTCACCACCGACGTCACGATACCGCGCGGCGTGATTGCGCACCGCGGCCACATGTTGCACGATCGACGCACTTTGTTCCATTTCGTAATCATGGAATCGTCTCGACAACGCCAGTTTATTCGATGCTGATTTCTGTTCATGCATTCTTGATAGACTCGTCCACATCTCATGGGCTGTCTTGCACGTCAGCATCGCTTTTCGCTGTTCCGATTCCAAGGCCGATGATAAAAGGAACATGGCTTTGGCGTTGTCCGCTTCCCACGTTTCGATAGCCGCTGCGCCTTCCGCCGGCATCGTGCTCGTCCCTTCGACTAATTTCCATAGTCGTTGTGCCATAAATAATGCACGCATTTCGAACTTCCATCCGTGGAAGTCCGTTCCATCAAATTTCGAAATATATTTCGTGGAGATTGCTTCGGCCATCCTGGATTACGAATTCTCAACGACGCGCGCGATTCTCTCTAGCGAGCACGTTTTTCAAGATGTCTGCCGCCCGACTTTCCACGTACTTCGCGTACCACGTTTCTCACGCACCGCGTTTTTTCACTTGCCTGCACTTCTCGCGCCTTTGGGCTTCTCGCCTTTTCTCACACACTCACTGACTCTAATTTTAATTTTTACTTTTAAGCGGGACTGGGCCCATAACCTGTTGAATAATCTTTTGTCCACAACTTTTGCTAAAGGAAAAAAATATAGATTAAAATGTTCGAGAGTCAGATGGGATTTTAAGAGAATTTAAGACCATTCCAGTTTGTTTAATTATTAATGTAGATAACAAAAATGTTCTTTATTGAATTAATTCTCTGTGTGACAAAGATCTTCTCGATCTTCTTTCTTTACAAGCGTTTCTCTTTTCACTAATTTCAACTGTTCGACTCGGCGGTTCGGAGAGGAAGAAGAATGAGCCACAGCGCCTCGCTGGTGTCTCTCTCTCTCTCTACTTGCGTCACATGGCTCCCAGCCACTGGCGCCTCTCGCGTCGAATTCCGCTCGGACTAAACTCAACAGTGTATCAAGCCTTCGTCGTGTCGCAACACCGTCAAGTTGCTAATAATTAATTATTTTATTCAAAGTGTATTTTAACCAAAGTTTGTAACAATATATTTTTCCACTTGTTCAGAATCAGCGAATAATTATTTCGTGACCTTTCACACCTAATTAAATTTCACCGTGCACTTTCTTGGCATCTTACATACTTCTTACCTATTTATTTCTCTCATCTCAACTCTAAGCGAAACCCATTAATTTAACGAAATATCTTCCCAAAATACTCTCTTACCTAGAAGCCAAATATTCTGTGCACTGTACTGATGCACGTTTATTGAGGCTCCCATCCTGCCGAATATTCGGTGCACTGTATCGATGCACGTTTACTGCGGCTCCTTCCTTCGCCAATTGCGCTCAAGGGTATGCATGTAAACCATGACGAAATTGTAACCTACAATTATACAAAATTCGATAAATAAAACGGTTTCCTATTCAGGAATAACATAAATTCTCTCGTTCCCTTTTATTACATTTGTTATGCCAAGAAGACGCACCGGTGCTCGTTTCCAACTTCGTCGCGCCATCGCCAAGCTCCACCAAAATCCCGCGCCAAATGGACGTGGCGACAATATTCCGGTCTATAAAAAGTTATCTAAAGAACGACTCGCTGCTCTTCGTTCGGGTATACCTTCGTTATCGTTTGAATTTTCTTTTTCGTTTCCGTTTTCTATTTCGGGTTAGTCTTCCCTGAAGGGGGGGACCGAAAAGCGTTCCAAAGACGGTTCCGATGGAAGATCGGGTGGAACAGCCAGGGATAGTTCCGGGGGAAAATCCAAGGTGTCATCCGGAAGGGTTCCTGGAGAAAGGAGTGGAGGGGGTACGCAGACAGGTTCCTCCACGTCCATTCGTTCAACAGGTAGGTTTCGTTTCGTGTTTTTGTTCGACTGTATCTGTTCGTTAGAATTGAAGCCAAGGAAGGGACCGCTTCCTATTGACTCTAGTGATAGCCTTCTTAGAGCAGTGCTCGTATGGGCTTTAATATCTTTAGATTTTTTCTTTTTCTTTTTGACGGGAGAGAAAATTCTCTCGTCGTCTGAAGAGACGTTTTTATTCGGCGTATGTTTCGTCATAAAAACCGTTTTTTGGTTCGGAGGATTTCGGGAAAGAGCGTCAGCATTGCTGTTTGCTTTTCCTGGTTTATAGATTATTTTGTAGGTGTAATTTGAGAGTCTAAGTCGCCATTGGACCAGCCGATTGGCCGGGTCCTTTACTGAGTGAAGCCACACGAGGGGCTTGTGATCGGTGACCAAGACGAATTCTTGCACGTAGACATAAGGTCTGAAATGGTTTAC
This sequence comes from Ophion ventricosus, assembly GCA_963932345.1. Lineage (NCBI taxonomy): Eukaryota > Metazoa > Arthropoda > Insecta > Hymenoptera > Ichneumonidae > Ophion > Ophion ventricosus. Next base: position 166,707 of record OZ010723.1, read on the forward strand.
GCTGTATAAAATGGCAAGGAGTTCTTTTTCAATTGTTGAGTAGTTGAGTTCGTGTTTGTTTAATGTACGCGAAGCGTAGCTAGTGGGTCGATCCTTGCCGATTTCCCCTTGGCTACTGGAGTACCGGTTCTTTGCAAAGGGCATCGCGAAGTGTTGTAAATGCCTTTTATTGCCCGTCTGTCCATTTAAAGTGAGATTCCTTTTTTAATAGGAAAGTGAGTGGTTTCGCGATGCCGGAAAATTTTTCGATGAAACGACGGTAATATCCCGCGAGACCTAGGAATTGCTTAATTTTCTTTGGTGTCGTAGGTCTGGGATAGTCTTTTAGTGTTTCTAATTTTTTTGTCAGGTTTTACGCCATTTCGCTGATAATGTGGCCCAGGTAGGCCACTTCGCGTCTTAAAGATTCGCACTTGTCGGGTTGCAGTTTGAGGTTAGCTTGCCTCAATCTTTTAGCGAGTTTATGAAATTTTTTCGCGTGTTCATCTAAGGTACGTGCATAAATGACGATGTCGTCGAGATACACGAATAACTCGTTGCCCTGTAGACCGGTGAGGACCTGGTCCATTAAGCGCTGAAATGTGGCGGGTGCGTTTTTCAGCCCGAATGGCATACGAGTGAACTGGTAATGACCTAAACGGGGCGTGAAGGCGGTTTTATGTGCATCGTCGGGGTGCACCTTAATTTGGTGGAATCCGCTAGCCAAGTCGAATACAGAGAAATATTTCGCGTTTCCTAGTTGGTCCAATATTTCCGAAATTTGTGGGAGGGTGTAAGCATCCCCGATTGTTTTCTCGTTAAGGTTGCGGTAGTCGATCACCATTCGCCACCGTTTGTTCCCTTGGGAATCGGCTTTCCTTGGTACTATCCAAAGGGGTGAACTGTAAGGGGAAGCTGATGGATGGATAATATCCCCTGATATTAAATCGTTAACTTGCTTGGTGATTTCCTCTTTATGAACGGGAGGAAAACGATATGTTAGGTCCGGGATTTTATTATTCATAAAAAAAAATATATTCGAAAAAAAATACGCGATTTGTACTTTGAACTTGAGATTCACCGAGATGTTAAATTGGTATTTTATTTTCAGATAAACGGACGCCAGCCCTACGATTGTTACGTCCTGACGATCTTGCCCTTGTTACGTCTTGGCGAGCTTGCCCTCTACCATATATATATATATATATATATACACACACATATACTTACCCGTTCTACATACATACATAAATATATTGTACATTATACTCATATCGGCAGGAATATTTTTCCGTCAATATTAATAATATTATTATTGTTACATAAACGCATTAATTACAGCTTTTCTAACTTTCCTAGCATACATATCTCCCGCTGATCGCGCTCTCTCCATCTCTCTCTAGCGCTCCGCTTAGAGACCAACGTATATCTCCTGTTCTCCTGATACTTCGCGAGCTCAACCAAGAACTACGTCAGCCTCGACGCCATCTCCTCTATCTTCCATCCTTCTCTCTCCGGATTACCAGCGTACCTCTTTCATTCTCGTGTAACCCGCATCATAAAATCCTTCTTTCACTACCGCGAAACCCGTTTCCGCGGTTCCGCGATGTAATTCGCGGACCCGCGAATCATAATTATTAACCCTAAAATTCTTATTTCACCCACCCGCGGAACCTTCATCATGAAACCGCAGAATTACGTAATCCGCGAGGCCGCGATATACTCGCGACCCCGCGACTTCCCTTTACATAGAGTCTATCCTTGTCCTACCCTCACTTGGCCTAACCTTCTCTCTCTTACTCACAGGCCCTATGGCTAATGGATGCTACGTGACTTTTCACCAAATTACTTTATTACCCCTCGAGTCGAGCAAGGCAAAATGCCTTAGGCCAAAATGCCTTAGGGAAAACCCTAATTACTTTATTGCCCCTCGAGTCGAGCGAGCATTTCTTTCGAGACGCTTTCCAGAAAACCCTTGAATTGTTTTATTGCCTCTTGAAGCGAGCAAGCGCTCTTTTACAACATAAGCCTCTTTTTGTACTCTTTACTATTTTTGGACATACAATAGAAGACACTATCCAGATACTTTTCCCGAACTTTCCCAGCATATGTACCCGTCTCTCTCACACTCGTCGCGTCTCTCTCATCGACGCGCCGCCATGATGCAAGCCACGTGCTGCACGTAGGCTTCTACGAAATAACAATTTAAACAATACCACCTAATACTTAGAGATAAACAAATCTCTGTCGCGCCATCATTATCTCGTAGTCTAAACATCCGCTCCAATATATAATATCACGTATCACTCCTTCGGCCCTTTGTCCTCTACCCGCTATTGCTATTATTATTATTATTAATATTAGTCACACGTGAAATACGTAGGAATAAACTAACATACATATTAGTTAACAAATTCTTTATTTAACAATACAATAATAAAAAAATAAAATATACTTAAGGAATACCATAAATATTATTAAGTAATATTAAATATTATAAATAATTCACGAATACATCTTATAAATAATTAAACAATAAATTGCGACTTCAAAAATATACTTAAGGAATACAATAAATATTATTAAGTAATATTAAATATTATAAATAATTCAGGAATACATCTTATAAATAATTAAACAATAAATTGCGACTTCATATATAATCCTCGCGTTTATTAAGAACAAATAAACTCACAATATCGATACGCATAATAATTAAATAAGAACTGCGTTTTAATAATTATTACACGCAACTTTTACACATCCATGTTTATATTCTTTTATTAAATTCCTCGTATTCAACATTTATCCATTTTTTAATCATAAGAATACATCAGGAATACATTACCTTCATTCTTAACAATTTAATATTATATCGAGTCCGATTCCACGATGCGCATAAAGGAGAAAAATAAGTTAACAACCAAATTTACATAAAATTATATACTTTATTAAAAAAACCAATTGTTATAACAAATTGTAAGGCTAACGATAAATTAAAACATTAATTTATCGTCGGTCAAACTACGAATACTTACCTGTAAACTTATTCAAAATTAAGATAATCATTTGTTGTAACAATAATTTAACGATAATTTAATAATAAATAATTTATCGTCAAATTCTCCGTTTAACGCTGTAAGAGCGAGCGAGAGGGAAACATCGGCATCGGCGTCTCCACTCCACGGCGCATGCGAACCGCGCCCCTCCACCTCGAGGACAATAAAAAGCCGGCTTCTCCGCTGCTCGCCAGTTCTCCGGTCTCTCCACCAGTCAGTCGCGCTTCTCCGCTCGTCGTGTATACGTCGGAGCCGCACGCTGGAAAATCGGAACATTTTTATTCTTTTTGTGTTGAATTATATTTCTGAAACGTTCAAGTATTAACTGTGTATTAAGTCTTCGTCGTATCGCAACACCGTCAAATTGCTAATAATTAATTATTTTAGCCAAAGTGTATTTTAACCAAAGTTTGTAACAATATATTTTTATACGTGTTTAAAATCAGTGAATAATTATTTCGTGACCTTTCACTCCCAATTAAAATCTCACCGCGCTCCTTCTTGGCATCTTGCATATTTTATCTATTTATTTCTCTCATCTCAACTCTAATACGAAACCGCTTGATTTAACGAAACATTCTCTTACCTAGAAGCCAAACATTCGATGCACTGTACTGATGCACGTTTGCTGAGGCTCCTTCCTTCCCCAATTGCGCTCAACGGTATGCATGTAGACCATGACGCAATTGTAACCCACAATTATACAAATCCAATAAATGAATCTTTCTTATTCGGTTCCTTATTCGGGAATAACGTAAATTCTCTTGTTCTATTTTCATTGCATTTGTTATGCCAAGAAGACGCGCCGGTGCTCGTTTCCAACTTCGTCGCGCCATCGCCAAGCTTCATCAGAAGCCCGCACCGAAGGGACGTGGCGACAATATTCCGGTCTATAAAAAATTATCTAAGGAGCGACTCGCTATTCTTCTCCCGAAACCGCGAATCGTGTCGAACATTCCACTAAAAGCCAAAGTGTTCATTGTGAGTGATAAGACAATTCGTCTCGTCACCCCGGTCGTTCTATCCGACGGTTCCGAGGCATCCACCGTCGTCGTACCATCGGAAATCGAAGTTATTACCATCGACTAACCCCTCGTCGTCAACGTCGTTCTCTCCGCCTTGTTCATGAGCTCTTCCCCACGGTCGACCAAGCAGGGATCTTCAAAACCGGTCGTCGTCTCCAACATCCCGGTCAACCAGGAGCTCTTCCTCGTCGACGGACGAGGATTCATCCGAGTCATCCGTACTCCACCGAATCAACCCGCTACGCACCGCCGCTCGTAGGGTAAGTCGCATGCCCCGTTACCATATATTCTCTTCTTTACCGACTACCCCATACTCGCGAGTGTTAGTTCATGTACCGATCAAATCCTGACTGATCCTCATCCCTGTTGGGCAAATTCCCGACTAAAGGTAGGATCTCAGGGCTGGCGTCCGCGTATCTGAAAATAGAATATCAATTTAATCTCAAGTTCGAAGTCCAAATCGCATATTTTCCTTCGAATATATTTTTTTTTATGAATAATAAAATCCCGGACGTAACACCCTCCACCACAAACATAAAAATACCCATATACTTATCCTAAAAACTATTATACTCCCCATAAAAATATAAACACATACTAGGAATTACTCTAGAATTTACATTGAAATATTTTTTCCTACATGAAATAATGTAAACAACATATAGAATAATGTAATCCTTTATTTTTATGAAAAACAATATAACTTCAGATACTTTACACACTCTGGATAACTCCAATATAGTAATCACGTAATTCTGCGTTAAATATATAATATTACATGTACACGAGAATAAATAAAGCTTATACGTCATTTCATAAAAACACATTGCTCCCGCTCATATTCCTCAAATTTAGGATAAAATATAAAAATTGCAAAAACCCTTTTTGTAATCAAACGTAACGTAATAGGAGGATAATAAAGAAATAAAGACGAAATCATAATAATAATTCGTTCTCCTTAAAGATACTTAAAAACAAGTTAAAATATAACTATTCAGAATCTAACTTTTCCAATATTAAACGGTATATTTAGTAGTAAACAACGCCCTGAGCGCCATATTTTTAGGACTAACCAATCACGTCAAAATCACTTAAAACGTGGTTAAAGCTAGGTTAAAATAAGTTCAACCACCCGCTATATTAAAAAGGGAAAAATCCCGATTCCAACCATACCATTCCCATAATTTTGAGACAATTAGAACTATTTATTTTCGATTTTTAAAAGAAGAGATACTTGCTTCGACCTCCTATGACGTCATGTTCTCCTGATACTCCTGTTCTTAGTCGCGACCCGCGAAATTCGTTTCCCTCAGAACTAAAAATCATACCGCGGTCCCGCGGGTGTCAAAATTTCCCAAATAATTCCCTCTTTCATATAAACCAAACTCGCGGGCCCAAGCGCCATCATTTTTCCCAAAAAACCGAAAAACTTGCAAATCCACGGATACACCGTGTTACAGTATACCTATAGTGTACTCTCATGCATGCTTCACCTAAGAAGGCTACCATAATGGTTTCGGCCGTAAAGATGGTCGACAACCGCCATATTGTATTCCCACCGACATCATAGAATTCCCCGGAAACCCCCGTGATCCTATAGGACGCCATGACACCTCCTATAGACATCCCTTTATACCCCAGTACATGCTTCCTTAAGGAGGAACCCGCTATGACAGTTCCACCAATATTTCAGTACGCATGCACTTAGACCTTGCATCATCCATCATCGCCACGACAGTCGTGACAAGGCAAAAGGTCACCTTCAAAAATGACGATCCACCAATATTATTATTAAATTCAATATGGCTTCTCGGAATATCGCGTATCTCCATAACCTAAACATCCTGCAAGTAATAGGACACCGCTATTTATCACCGTTTTGCGCTTTATCCTTAGTCGCCGCGCACTAACTACCATTATTATTATCCAGCGATTATTAATAAAAATGTATTTTAATTAAACAAGGAACCATAGTTCATCAACACGAACTTATACTTTTATTATAAAATATTATGCAATAACTATACGCATATGTTAGGCAACATTTATTACATAGAAAACCTAATTAGTTAAGTAAAAACTATTGTTAAATAATCCTTAACGATATTAAGTATTTTTACAAACCAACATAATCAATGAACAATATGTATAAATATTATCAATTATATAAAATACGTTTATAAACAAAATAAAAGATATTCTAATAAAATCTTTTGCGTTCAAACATATATATATATATATATATATATATATATATATATATATATATATATACACACATACATATATATATATTCCGATACTTTTAAATCCTAATAAGTAATAAATCCTATATAAAATACTTACCATATAAGGAAAAGGGATACCATAATACGTTTATTAAAAGATTTCGTACATAAATATAAAATGTAATAAATTGTAAAGCTCCAGGTAAATTGATAAAAATTAATTTATCAAGAGCTCCATTTAATCCTGTAAAAACAAAAGAGAGCGACGCTGGTACTTCATACCGTCCCATAAGAGTAAGGGAGAAGGAAGGATGCCTACGTCACAACAGCGCTCACTTCCCCGACGCTGGATGCTGCCCCACCAAGAGGCCGCCGCCTCCACTCGGCGAGTACATAAAAGAAGGGGCACCTCTCCTTCGCCAGTTCTCCGGTCTCTCCACCAGTCAGTCGCGCTTCTCCACTCGTCGAACCCGCACGCTGGAAAATCAGCTCTTACAATTTTCGAACCTTTGTTTCTTTTTGGGGTAAAAGTTATACCCTTTTGATTTTTATACGAATATTTTCGTCATACACTTATTCTTATTATATTCAATCTATTCTTCGTGAATTAATTTAACTCTTAAATTGTAACAATATACCGATAATCTCCAGAAGTGATAATAGTTCGTGTTAATTTATTAATCCTAAATCCCTCGATTTAAACAGAAAGTGTCACCCATCGTTTCTTCAACATTTTAACTTACAATTTCCATCATATTCAAATAATTGTCAAAGGAATTGTGCCAGTTTACCCAAAGTTCTATCGCTTCTGCCTAGTGTTCTTTCGTGCTGCCTAGGGGCCAAGCATGATCACAAAACATCCCTTCCTTTTCCGGTAATTTGGTGATCTTTCGTGCTGCCTAATGGCCGAGCACGGTCACCACGATCTACCGTGAAACATAATGCCTTGATAATTCGATTTCTATCCCTTTCGGTGTTCCAAGCGTGCTGCCTAGAGGCTAAGCACCCGTGACAGAATTTGGAGGCTCGGCCAATACCTGAAACAAGTTATTTGAAATCATTAGATACCTACATTTCTCTAATGCCAAGAAGACGTGCAGGTGTTCATTTCCAACGACGCCGCGCTCAGTCTAGTCGAAGCGGAACTTCGACTCAACGTTCTCGCGGTGATAATAGAACTCTAGAACAACGTTTTAATCAATTGCCGCTCAGTACTAAATTGCGCATAATTTCAAATACTCTCCTCGATTCGCGAGTGTATATTTTGGACGATCATTCAATCCGTCGTGTGTCTCCACCGTCACCTGTCGACGAGTCAGGTGCATCCACGGTCGTTGTTTCACCTGAACACGAAGTAGCTCATCCTGTTATTTCATTCGACGTCGAATCCTCCTCTATCATCGTCGAACCAGAAATCAGTTCATATCACACCGCCTCACCTGTTGCTGATTCTACATCCGTCACCGAATCAGCACACGACTAGGTTCCATTCCTATGGGTGCGTGCGCATCTTCACCTAAGAGGCCTGCCGTAGAATTTGCTGTCCCCGAAATCACCATTCGGCTCGAGGTAATCCACACCATTAGCAGAGGTAGCCTCCAGGTACCGCAGCATCCTCCCTTTCAACCCGCTACGCACCGCCGCTCATAAGGGTAAGTCAGATTAAATCCCGCTACTATCTTTTCTATTCTCTTACCCTAATTTCGTACTCTCTATATTTTATAATAACCCCATATTTACTAATAACCAATTGTGACTCGGTCCTCATCCCCGTCGGCGCATTCCCGACTACAGGCAGGATCTCAGGGCTGGCGTCCGTTGTCTGAAAAAGAAAATCAATTTAAAATCTCGGTTAATCTCACGTTCGAAGTCCCAATCGCGTATTTTCCTTCGAATATATTTTTTTTATAAGTAATAAAATCCCGGACGTAACAGGATAAAATTTTTGGTGGCAGCGGTGGGATACCAAAGTCACATTGGTCAATTATCTCGAACAAATAAATTCTTTATTTAACTCAAAATTTAATTTAAATAAAATCAAAAATAAAGATACAACATTGTCAATACCCACTCTTACGTAAAATCAAAGTTTATCAAATCAAGATTTCTTTTGACATCTAATATAAAATAAAAATATGGTTACTAGAACTAAGAAACGTGCTTTGACCGAGGAGGAGATCCGCATCCTCGCTGAACAATTAGATGAACGAAAAGAAATATTGCTTGAGCAAGAAAAGGCTCTCCGACAAAAAGATAGAGAAACACGAGAAAGAATTGAAGCCCTAGAGGCAAGCGAAAGGGAAGCGGCCTCCTCCCCCGTTCCCACAAATTTACCAGTAATAACGGAAAGATTTACAACCCTTGAAAGGGTCCTGCGACCCTGGTCTCCCAGATGGGAGACTTTCGAGCTGAATGTGCTGTAATGAGACAGGAGAGGCAAAATCGCTCACCTTCTCCCAACTCGACAGTTCCCGAACCTAGAAATGGGAGGCAAGATCACGAGCCTCATCAAAATTCGATAGTTCCTGAACCGACGGCCCATTTTGACGAGGGTCGTTCAAATTTGGTTCCGCGTACCCCAAATTTGAAATTTAAAGACGCATTGGAGTCCGTGCCGACTTTTAACGGGTACAATATTCCCGTATTACGTTTCATTAGATCTTGCTATCGAGCTAGGGACATGTTCGATCCCAACCTCGAATTTAACCTGACACAGCTTCTCAGGAACAAATTAAAAGGGCACGCCGCTACCGCATTGGAAGATTATACGTTCAATAACGTTACCGATTTTGCTGAACGCCTGAAAATTCTTTTTGGATCCGCGAAAACACTCAATGAGTTTCGCGGTGAACTTGGAAATATTACGAAATCCAAATCGGAACACATCATCGACTACATCAGTCGCATTAAAGATTTACATATGGCCATTAGGGAGGCCGCACGCGATAGTCACGGTCCAATATGTGCCGACTATCACAACACATTAGATAACGACACTTTGGATTGTTTCATCAAGGGGCTCCCCCCCGACTTTCGAATAAGATTAAAACTTGAAAGCTTCCAGAATCTTGAGGATGCTTACGGTAAAGCTATAAAGGTCGAAAAAGACATGGAGCGCGATCGCTCCCATTTTCGTACCGAAAACAAATCAAATACTGCACAAGTCAAAACCCTCTCCCCTTCTGTCAGAACCAACTGTTCTCATTGTGGCCGCAATCATCCTTCCGAGAATTGCTGGCAAAAATTTCCCGAAAAGAGGCCTGCACACGGCCCTTCATTTAAACCAACAAACAACAATAACAATAATGGGTCCCGGCCAAATAACGAGCGCGACAGTAGACTGCGCCCTCCTTACCCTTATTGCCAAAAACCGGGACATTCTGAGCAAATGTGCTACAAAAAACAGAACGATGAGCGCAACAAAGCTTCATTCGATTAAAAAAACTCGGATTCTGGCCCCGCGGTCAGGCTCTCCCCACGGGACGAAACTCGTCAGGAGCGCCCCGTAAAGACCATAGAGGTACAATTGTGCGAACCGTCAGGGTCCGCCTAACTAAACACGAAACTACTTCTTCCGTACTAATGGATTGTCCTCAATTATCTGGAACTTCAACTGAATTGTTGATTGACTCTGGTTCGGACGTAAATCTTGTAAAACATCATATTGTCAATACGTCCATTAACGACAAAAATATTTTGAACCTTAAAGGTATTTCGAACGTCCCAGTAGAAACTCTGGGATCGGTTTACTTGAATATTAACGACACTTTTGAGGAATTCCACGTCGTAAACGACTGGTTCCCTATTGGGCAACATGCTCTTCTTGGTAACGAATTTTTGGCCAAAAACAAGGCCCTTGTCGACTGGAATACTTTGCAGTTGTGTTATAAGGATCACGTGATCCCTTTTATTTCAAAAGAGACAATTTCAATTCCTAAACGCTCGAAATGTGTATGCTTTGTCAAAGTACGAAATCGCGAATTAAAAGAAGGATATATCCCGCGGCTCCATTTTGGAGATGGAATATTCGTAGGCGAAGCACTCGTTGCGATAAGGAATGGAATTGCTCATTTAATGGCGCATAATTCCACGGAGAATGACTTAGCCTGGTACATTCCCACAGTTACCGTTCAAGAGGTTAGTCTTAAATCCAGCACCGATATGGAATTATCCTTCGCACCCCCGGACGTACGAAAGGAGTCCGAGGAGGTTGAGGAGGAGCAACTCATTTCTCTTCCCTTTCGGGAATTTCAAAGCGAATATATGCCCCCAACAAAGGGGGTGTTCAAAGTTCAAAAAGAAGATAATTCAAACGATGTCTTGTCGTTGCTCCGATTAGAGCATTTGAATGGGGACGAACGTGCAAACGTAACCTCCCTTGTTGAAGGAAATATCGATCTGTTCCATATCCCGGGTAAACCCCTCGGATTTACTAATACTATTGATCATCGAATCATTACAACGGACGACCAACCGATCTTTACCCATCAATATCGATTTCCACCAATTCATAAAGAGGAAATAACAAAGCAGGTAAACGAATTGATTTCCGGGAAGATAATTCAACCGTCTACTTCCCCTTATAGTTCGCCCCTCTGGATCGTTCCGAAGAAGGAAGATTCCCAGGGCAACAAACGTTGGCGGATGGTCACTGACTACCGCAACCTAAATGAAAAAACGATCGGGGATGCTTATCCGTTACCCCAAATTTCCGAAATTCTTGATCAATTGGGAAATGCCAAATACTTTTCTGTGTTCGATCTTGCTAGCGGTTTCCACCAGATTAAAGTCCATCCTGAGGACGCCCATAAAACCGCCTTTGCTACTCCCTTTGGTCACTATCAGTTTAACCGAATGCCCTTCGGATTAAAAAACGCGCCTGCGACCTTTCAGCGTCTTATGGATCAGGTGCTTACAAGATTACAAGGCAACGAGTTATTTGTATATTTGGATGATATCGTAATCTATGCCCAAAGTCTCGACGAACATGAAAAGAAATTTAACAAACTTGCAAAACGACTCAGACAAGCAAACCTCAAGCTCCAACCCGATAAATGCGAATTTTTAAAACACGAAGTTGCCTATTTAGGGCACATAATTAGCGAAAAGGGGGTGAAACCTGACCCCAAAAAGTTGGAAGCTTTACAAAATTACCTCAGGCCAACGACTCAAAAGAAAATAAAACAATTTTTAGGCCTAGCGGGCTATTATCGGCGTTTCATTGATAATTTTTCAGGTATCGCGAAACCACTTACACACTTATTGAAAAAGGGGACCCACTCCAAATGGACCGACGCACAACAGCAAGTGTTCGTTACCCTTCGCGACGCCCTTTGCAAAGAACCGGTATTACAGTATCCGGATTTTTCAAAACCATTCATAATAACTACAGACGCTTCCGACATTGCCGTCGGCGGTGTCCTCAGTCAAGGGGAAATTGGTAAGGACCGCCCCATAAGTTACGCTTCACGTACCTTAAACAAACGCGAATTGAACTATTCAACCATCGAAAAAGAACTACTCGCAATTATCTACAGCGTCAACCGTTTTCGTCCATATGTATACGGACAACAATTTACGCTGGTCACAGACCATAAGCCCTTAGTCTGGCTTCACTCCGTGAAAGATCCAGCTAACCGATTGATTCATTGGCGACTAAGTCTCGCGAATTATACGTACAAAATCGTTTATAAACCAGGTAGGGCCAACAGCAATGCTGACGCCCTATCACGAAATCCTCCCTTGGAAACAAAAACAGTGTTTTCGGTGTTACATACGCCAAATAAAAACGGAGATTCTGACGATGAAGAAAGAATCTTCTACCCAGTTAAAGGTAAAGGTAAAGGTAAAGGAAGCCAAATGAGCACTGCTCGTAAAAGGCTACAAGTGGATTCCGATGATGAACCATTTTTAGGATTTGATAAAGGAGAACAAATTGGAGCTCAAGGTAGGAAAAAATCACCCGTTGACAATGAACCATTCTCGGGTTACGACAAAAACAAACAAACAAAAACTACCGCACCTACTGGTCCCGACGTAACGAAGGAACTCCCCGAGAGTGAAAGTGGAATGAGTAAACCTCCCCCTCCTTCGAACCGTCCAATGGATCCTCCGAACGATCCTCCTCCGGATCCTTTCCACGATTTACCTACGGAGTCTCCGGCGTTGACCAATTTACCCGAAAGTTTGAACGAAATGGAAATTATTAATGAAAATGATTACGAAGGTATACCCGATAGTGAAAACGAATCAGACGACGAGTCAATTTCTAGCGATCTTGTGGACAATGAGAACCCTCAATTTGTCATTCCTGACGAAAATCGTCATTTATCAAACGCTTTAAAAATTCACGAAACTCGCGATCGTTTATCAATGCAGCGCGATAATCTCGTCATTTTCGTAACGACGACCGGGCAACCAATTGATGATGGCGCGAAAGATCTCCAGGCGCAGGGTTTGTATCCCAAACTGGAGGAACTTACGTACCTGCGAGTACGCATAAAAACCGAAAAATCAAAACGCATAATAGCCATGCCCATTATGGGAAACATACACGTATTACGTCCGGGATTTTATTATTCATAAAAAAAATATATTCGAAGGAAAATACGCGATTTGAACTTCGAACTTGAGATTAACCGAGATGTTAAATTTATATGTTATTTTCAGATAAACGGACGCCAGCCTTGAGATCCTACCTTTAGTCGGGAATGTGCCCAACAGGGATGAGGATCAGTCACGATTTGATCGGTACATGAACTAACACTCGCGAGTATGGGGTAGTCGGTAAAGAAGAGAATATATGGTAACGGGGCATGCGACTTACCCTACGAGCGGCGGTGCGTAGCGGGTTGATTCGGTGGAGTACGGATGACTCGGATGAATCCTCGTCCGTCGACGAGGAACAGCTCCTGGTTGACCGGGATGTTTGAGACGACGACCGGTCTTGACGATCCCTGCATGGTCGACCGCGGAGAAGAGCTCACGAACAAGGCGGAGAGAACGACGTTGACGACGAGGGGTTAGTCGATGGTAATAACTTCGATTTCCGATGGTACGACGACGGTGGATGCCTCGGAACCGTCGGATAGAACGACCGGGGTGACGAGACGAATTGTCTTATCACTCACGATGAACACTTTAGCCTTCAGTGGAATATTCGACACGATTCGCGGTTTCGGGAGAAGAATAGCGAGTCGCTCTTTAGCTAATTTTTTATAGACCGGAATATTGTCGCCACGTCCCTTCGGTGCGGGCTTCTGGTGAAGGTTGGCGATGGCGCGACGAAGTTGGAAACGAGCACCGGCGCGTCTTCTTGGCATAACAAATGCAATGAAAATAGAACAAGAGAATTTACGTTATTCCCGAATAAGAAACCGATTCATTTATTGAATTTGTATAATTGTGGGTTACAATTGCGTCGTGATCTACATGCATACCCTTGAGCGCAATTGGGGAAGGAAGGAGCCTCAGTAAACGTGCATCAGTACAGTGCACCGAATGTTTGGCTTCTAGGTAAGAGAATGTTTCGTTAAATCAAGCGGTTTCGTATTAGAGTTGAGATGAGAGAAATAAATAGATAAAATATGCAAGATGCCAAGAAGGAGCACGGTGAGATTTTAATTGGGAGTGAAAGGTCACGAAATAATTATTCACTGATTTTAAACACGTATAAAAATATATTGTTACAAACTTTGGTTAAAATACACTTTGGATAAAATAATTAATTATTAGCAACTTGACGGTGTTGCGACACGACGAAGACTTAATACACAATTAATACTTGAACGTTTCAGAAATATAATTCAACACGAAAAGAATAAAAATGTTCCGATTTTCCAGCGTGCGGCTCCGATGTATACACGACGAGCGGAGAAGCGCGACTGACTGGTGGAGAGACCGGAGAACTAGCGAGCAGCGGAGGAGCCGGCTTTTTATTGGCCTCGAGGTGGAGGGGCGCGGTGCGCATGCGCCGTGGAGTGGAGACGCCGATGCCGATGTTTCCCTCTCGCTCGCTCTTACAGCGTTAAACGGAGAATTTGACGATAAATTAATTATTATTAAATTATCGTTAAATTATTGTTACAACAAATGATTATCTTAATTTTGAATAAGTTTACAGGTAAGTATTCGTAGTTTGACCGATGATAAATTGATGTTTTAATTTATCGTTAGTCTTACAATTTGTTATAACAATTGGTTTTTTGAATAAAGTATATAATTTTATGTAAATTTGGTTGTTAACTTATTTTTCTCCTTTATGCGCATCGTAGAATCGGACTCGATATAATATTAAAATGTTAAGAGTGAAGATAATGTATTCCTGATGTATTATTATGATTAAAAAATGGATAAATGTTGAATACGAGGAATTTAATAAAAGAATATAAACATGGATGTGTAAAAGTTGCGTGTAATAATTATTAAAACGCAGTTCTTATTTAATTATTATGCGTATCGATATTGTGAGTTTATTTGTTCTCAATAAACGCGAGGATTATATATGAAGTCGCAATTTATTGTTTAATTATTTATAAGATGTATTCGTGAATTATTTATAATATTTAATATTACTTAATAATATTTATTGTATTCCTTAAGTATATTTTATTTTTTTATTATTGTATTGTTAAATAAAGAATTTGTTAACTAATGTGTATGTTAGTTTATTCCTACGTATTTTACGTGTGACTAATATTAATAATAATAATAATAATAGTAATAGCGGGTAGAGGACAAAGGGCCGAAGGAGTGATACGTGATATTATATATTGGAGCGGATGTTTAGGCTACGAGATAATGATGGCGCGACAGAGATTTGTTTATCTCTAAGTATTACGTGGTATTGTTTAAATTGTTATTTCGTACAAGCCTACGTGCAGCACGTGGCTTGCATCATGGCGGCGCGTCGATGAGAGAGACGCGACGAGTGTGAGAGAGACGGGTACATATGCTGGGAAAGTTCGGGAAAAGTATCTGGATAGTGTCTTCTATTGTATGTCCAAAAATAGTAAAGAGTACAAAAACAGGCTTATGTTGTAAAAGAGCGCTTGCTCGCTTCAAGAGGCAATAAAACAATTCAAGGGTTTTCTGGAAAGCGTCTCGAAAGAAATGCTCGACTCGAGGGCTAATAAAGTATTAGGGAAAATGCCTTGCTCGACTCGAGGGGTAATAAAGTAATTTGGTGAAAAGTCACGTAGCATCCATTAGCCATAGGGCCTGTGAGTAAGAGAGAGAAGGTTAGGCCAAGTGAGGGTAGGACAAGGATAGACTCTATGTAAAGGGAAGTCGCGGGGTCGCGAGTGTATCGCGGCCTCGCGGATTACGTAATTCCGCGGTTTCATGATGAAGGTTCCGCGGGTGGGTGAAATAAGAATTTAGGGTTAATAATTATGATTCGCGGGTCCGCGAATTACATCGCGGAACCGCGGAAACGGGTTTCACGGTAGTGAGAGAAGGATTTTATGATGCGGGTTACATGAGAATGAAAGAGGTACGCCGGTAACCCGGAGAGAGAAGGATGGAAGATAGAGGAGATGGCGTCGAGGCTGACGTAGTTCTTGGTTGAGCGCGCGAAGTATCAGGAGAACAGGAGATATATGTTGGTCTCTACGCGGAGCGCTAGAGAGAGATGGAGAGAGCGCGATCAGCGGGAGTATATGTATGCTAGGAAAGCTAGAAAAGCTGTAATTAATGCGTTTATTATGATGTAACAATAATAATATTATTAATATTGACGGAAAAATATTCCCGCAGATATGAGTATAATGTACAATAAATGTATGTATGTATGTAGAAGGGGTAAGCATATGTGTGTATATATATATATATATATATATATATATATATATATATATACGGTACAGGGCAAGATCGCCAGGACGTAACATTAGCAATTGGACGGTGTTGCGACACGATGAAATATAATTTAACAAAAAGAGTAAAAATGTTCGGTTTTCCAGCGTGCGGGTCCGACGTATACGCGACGAGCGGAGAAACGCGACTGACTGGTGGAGAGACCGGAGAACTGGCGAGCAGCGGAGGACCCGGCTTTTTATTGGCCTCGAGGTGGAGGGGCGCGGTACGCATGCGCCGTGGAGTGGAGACGCCAATGCCGATGTTTCCCTCTCGCTCGTTCTTACAGCGTTAAACGGAGAATTTGACGATAAATTAATTATTAATAATTTATTATTAAATTATTGTTACAACAATTGTTTATCTTAATTTTTCATAATTTTTCAGGTGAGTATTCGTAGTTTGACTGACGATAAATTAACGTTTTAATTTATCGTTAGTCTTACAATTTGTTATAATTGATTTTTGAATAAAGTTTATAATTTTTGTAGATTTGGTTGTTTATTTATTTTTCTCTTTCGTGCGCATCGTGGAACCGGACTCGATATAATATTACTTGTTAGGAATGAAGATAATATATTCCTGATGTATTATTATGATTAAAAATGCATAAATGTTGAATACGAGGAATTTAATAAAAGAATATAAACAAGGATGTACAAAAGTCGCGTGTAATAATTATTAAAACGCATTTCTTATTTAATTATTATGCATATTGTGAGTTTATTCGTTCTTAATAAACGCGAGGATATATGAAGTCGTAATTTATTGTTTAAATAAAATGTATTTGTGAATTATTTATAATATAATATTTAATATTACAATAATAATATTCATTGTATTTCTTAAGTATATTTTGTGCTTTATTGTTATATTGTTAAATAAAGAATTTGTTAACTAACGTGTATGTTAGTTTATTCCTACGTATTTTGCGTGTGACTAATGTTAATAATAATAATAATAGTAATGGCGGATAGAGGACAAAGGACCGAAGGAATGATACGTGATATTATATATTGCAGCGGATGTTTAGACTACGAGATAATGATGACGCGACAGAGATTTGTTTATCTTTGACTATAACGTGGTATTGTTTAAATTGTTATTTCTTAGAAGCATACGTGCAGCACGTGGCTTGCATTATAACGACGCGTTGATGAGAGAGACGCGACGAGTGTGAGAGAGATGGATGCATATGCTGGGAAAGTTCGGGAAAAATATCTGGATAGTGTCTTCTATTGTATGCCCAAAAAAGGTAAGGCGTATAAAAAGAGGCTTATGTTGTAAAAGAGCGCTTGCTCGCTTCAAGAGGCAATAAAGCAATTCAAGGGTTTTCTGGAAATTGTCTTGAAAGGAATGCTCTCTCGCCTCGAGGGGCAATAAAGTAATTAGGGAAAAGTCACGTAGCATCCATTAGCCGTAGGGCCTGTGAGTAAGAGAGAGAAGGTTAGGCCAAGTGAGGGTAGGACAAGGATAGACTCTATGTAAAGGAAAGTCGCGGGGTCGCGAGTGTATCGCGGCCTCGCGGGTTATGTAATTTCGCGGTTTTGTAATGAGAGATCCGCGGATAGGTGAAATAAGAATTTAGGGTTAATAATTATGATTCGCGGTTCCGCGAATTGTATCGCGGAACCGCGGAAATGGGTTTTGCGGTAGTGAAAGAAGGATTTTATGATGCGGGTTACATGAGGGTGAAAGAGGTATGCTGGTAATCCGGAGATAGTGTTACGTCCGGGAATTTATTATTTATAAAAAAAAATATATATTTGAAGAGAAAACACATGATTTGGACTTTGAACTTGAGATTAAGCGAGATTCTAAATTGATACTTCTATTTTCAGATAAACGGACGCCAGCCCTGAGATCCTGCCTTTAGTCGGGAATGTGCCCAACAGGGATGAGGATCAGTCACGATTTGATCGGTAAATATGGGGTTATAAAATATAGAAAATACGGAAATAGGGTAAGTGGGTAGAAAAGATAGTAGCGCGAATTAATCTGACTTACCCTTACGAGCGGCGGTGCGTAGCTGGTGGAAGAGGACGCTGCGGTCCTTGGAGGCAAGTTCTGCGATCAGTGTTGATTACCTCGATCCGAACGATGATTTCGGGGACAGCGAGTTCCACGGCAGGCCTCTTAGATGATGATGCGCACGCACCCTAGTTTAGGCTACGAGGATCTAGCGACGGATGGAGAATCAGCAACAGGTGAGTCGACGGAGTGGGAACTGAGTTCCGGTTCGACGATGACAGAGGAGGTTCCGATGTCGAATGAAATAACTGGACCTGTCACTTCCGGCACAGGTGATGCAACGGTAGTGGATGTAGCTGATTCGTCGACAGGTGACGGTGGAGATACGCGACGGATTGAATGATTGTCCAAGATGTACACTCGCGAATCGAGGAGAGTATTTGAAATAATTCGCAATTTTGCACTAAGTGGCAATTGATTGAACTGTTGTTCTAGAGTTCTGTTATTACCGCGAGAATGTTGAGCCGAAGTTCCGGTTCGGCTAGACAGAGCGCGGCGTCGTTGGAAGTGGACACCTGCACGTCTTCTTGGCATTAGAGAAATGTAAATAGCTAATGACTTCAAATAATTTGTTTCAGGTATTGGCCCAGTTTCCAAATTTGTGGCACGAGTGCTTGGCCTCTAGGCAGCACTGTTGTGACACCGAAAGAGACAGAACATGGTGGATTTTGGCGACCGTGCTTGGCCACTAGGCAGCACGAAAGATCGCCAAATCACCGGAAAAACATAAATGGGGTAAACGGTAGATCGTGGCGATCGTGCTTGGCCACTAGGCAGCACGAAAGATCGTCAAATCACCGGTAAAGGATGAGGACACAAGGTAAAGTAATAGTAGAGAACTTTGGATAACTGGCACAATTCCTTTCACAATTATTTAGGAATAAACTGGAAATTCTGAATAAAGTATGCCGAAGAAACGATGAGTGACACTTTCGTTCGTATTAAGGAATTCAGGATTAACGTAATAAATTAACACAACGATTATCACTTTGGAGATTATCAATATATTGTTACAACTCAAAACTTGAATTAAGTCGCGGAGGATAAATCGAATACAATAAAACAAACGTACGATGTAAATATTCGTATATGAATCAAAAAGGGTATGACTTTTACCCAAAAAGAACCAATGATTCGAAAATTGTAAGAGCCGATTTTCCAGCGTGCGGGTCCGACGGACGGAGAAGCGCGACTGACTGGTGGAGAGACCGGAGAACTGGTGAAGGAGAGGTTTCCCTTCTTTTATGTATTCCCCGAGCGGAGGCGGCGGCTTCTTGGTGGGGCAGCATCCAGCGTCGGGGAAGTGAGCGCTGTTGTGACGTAGGCATCCTTCCTTCTCCCTTACTCTTATGGGACGGCATGGAGTACCAGCGTCTTTCTCTTTTGTTCTTACAGGATTAAATGGAGCTCTTGATAAATTAATTTTTATTAATTTACCTGGAGCTTTACAATTTATTACATTTTATATGTATGTACGAAATATTTTAATAAACGTATTATGGTATCCCTTTTCCTTATATGGTAAGTATTTTATATAGGATTTATTATTTATTAGGATTTCAAATATCGGAATATATATATATATATGTATGTATACATATATACATATATATATATATATATGTTTGAACGGAAAAGATTTTATTAGAATATCTTTTATTTTATTTATAACGTATTTTATATAATTGATAATATTCATGCATATTGTTCGTTGATTATGTTGGTTTGTAAAAATACTTAATATCGTGGACGATTATTTAACAATAGTTTTTACTTAACTAATTAGGTTTTCTATGTAATAAATGTTGCCTAAAATACGCGTATAGTTATTGCAGAATACTTTATAATAAAAGTATAAGTTTGTGCTGATGAACTATGGTTCCTTGTTTAATTAAAATACATTTTTATTAATAATCGCTGGATCATAATAATGGTAGTTAGTGCGCGGCGAATAAAGATACAGCGCAAAAGGGTGATAAATAGCGGTGTCCTATTACTTGCAGGATGTTTAGGTTATGACGATACGCGATATTCCGAGAAGCCATATTGAATTTAATAATAATATTGGTGGAACGTCATTTTTGGAGGTGACCTTTTGCCTTGTGACGACTGTCGTGGCGATGCTGGATGATGCAAGGTTTAAGTGCATGCGTACTGAAATATTGGTGGAACTGTCATAGTGGGTTCCTCCTTAAGGAAGCATCTACTGGGATAAAAGGGGATGTCTATAGGAGGTGTCATGGCGTCCTATAGGATCACGGGGGTTCCCGGGGAATTCTATGATGTCGGTGGGAATACAATATGGCGGTTGTCGGCCATCTTTACGGCCGAAACCATTATGGTAGCCTTCTTAGGTGAAGCATGCATGAGAGTACACTATAGGTATACTGTAACACGGTGTATCCGTGGATTTGCAAGTTTTTCGGTTTTTTGGAAAAAAAATGGCGCTAGGGCCCGCGAGTTTGGTTTATATGAAAGAGGGAATTATTTGGGAAATTTTGACACCCGCGGGACCGCGGTACGATTTTTAGTTTTGAGGGAAACGAATTTCGCGGGTCGCGACTAAGAACAGGAGTATCAGGAGAACATGACGTCATAGGAGGTCGAAGCAAGTATCTCTTCTTTTAAAAATCGAAAATAAATAGTTCTAATTGTCTCAAAATTATGGGAATGGTATGGTTGGAATCGGGATTTTTCCCTTTTTAATATAGCGGGTGGTTGAACTTTCTTTAACCTAGTTTTAACCGTGTTTTAAGTGATTTTAACGTGATTGGTTAGCCCTAGAAATATGGCGCTCAGGGCGTTGTTTACTACTAAGTATACTGTTTAATATTAGAAAAGTTGGATTTTGAAAAGTTATATTTTAACTTGTTTTTGAGTATCTTCTAGGAGAACGAATTATTATTATGATTTCGTCTTTATTTCTTTATTATCCTTCTATTGCATTATATTCGGTTATAAAAAGGGTTTTTCCAATTTTTATATTTTATCCTAACTTTGAGGAATTTGAGCGGGAGAAATGTGTTTTTATGAAATGACGTATAAGCCTTATTTATTTATTCTAGTGTACATGTAATATTATATATTTAACGCAGAATTACGTGATTATTATATTGGAGTTATCCAGAGTGTGTAAAGTATTTGAAGATATATTGTTTTTCATAAAAATAAAGGATTACATTATTCTATATGCTGTTTACATTATTTCATGTAGGAAAAAATATTTCTAGGTGGATCCTAGAGTAATTCCTAGTATATGTTTATATTTTTATGGGGAGTATAATAGTTTTTAGGGTAAGTATATGGGTATTTCTATGTTCGTGGTGGAGGGCAAGATCGCCAGGACGTAACAATAGAAGGATGGAGGATAAAGAAGATGGCGTCGAGCTGACGTAGTTCTCGGTTGAGCGCGCGAAGTATTGTTACGTCCTGGAGATCTTGCCCTCCAAAAAATAAAGTGGAAATTATATAATAATAATAATAATAATAATAATATTACCATAAAGATACGCATATACTTACCCTAAACCCTACGATATTCATATATATATGTATTAGGGATCACCCTAGAATTTGCCTAAAAATATTCTTTTTCCTATATAAGATAATATAAAATAACATAATCCCTTAGTTTTAACGAAAAATGATATACTTATAAGGAACCTTTCACACTTTGGACAACTCCGATATAATAATCACGTAAGTCCGCATTGAATACATAAAGTACATGTACCCAAGAATAAAATAAAGGCTATGTATCATTTAATAAAAATCTAATACTCCCGCTTAAATTCCTCAAGGCGAGGAAAATGTAAAATTTGGAAAAACACTTTTTGTAATCGAACGTAACGCAATAAGAGGAAAATAACGAAATGAAGACAAAATCATAATAACAATTCATTCTCCTTAAAAACGCTTAAAACCAGGTTAGAATATAACTTTTCAAGGTCTAACTTTTCCAATGTTGAGTCGCATATTTAATGGAAAATAACGCCATAAACGCCATATTTCTAGGACTAACCAATCACGTTAAAATCACTTAAAACATGGTTAAAACTAGGTTAAAATAAGTTCAACCACCCGCTATATTAAAAGGGGAAAGTCCCGATTCCAACCATACCATTCCCATAATTTTGAGACAATTAGAACTATTTATTTTCAATTTTTAAAAGAAGAGATACTTGCTTCGACCTCCTATGACGTCATGTTCTCCTGCTACTCCTGTTCTTAGTCGCGACCCGCGAAATTCGTTTCCCTCAAAACTCAAAATCGTACCGCGGTCCCGCGGGTGTCAAAATTTCCCAAAAATTCCCCTCTTTTATGTGAACCTAACTCGCGGCCCCGACCGCCATTATTTTTCCCAAAAAACCCAAAAAACTTACAAAACCACGGATACACCGTGTTACAGTATATCTATAGCGTACCCTCATGCATGCTTCATGTAAGAAGCCTGCCACAATGGTTTCAGGCCGCAAAGATGTCCGACAGCTGCCATATTGGATTTCGGTTAACATTATAAAAATCCCCGGGAAGCTCCGTAATCCCGTAGGGCGCCCTAGCACCTCCTATAGGCATCCCTTTTTATCCCAGTACATGCTTCCTTAAGGAAAAATACGCCATGACAGTTCCACCAATGGCTCGGTACACATGCACCATCAAGCCTTGCACCATCAATCGACGCCACAACAGTCGTCACAGTGCAAACGGTCACCTTCAAAATTCGCGTTCCACCAATGTTATTGTTAAATTCGACACCTCCGAATATCATATATCACCATAACCTAAACATCCTGCAGTCAATAAGTCGTCACTGCTTATCACCCTTTTGCGCTTCATCTTTATTTGCTGCGCACTAATTATTACTATTATTATTGTCCAACGATTATTAATAAAAATGTATTTTTAATTAAACAAAGAACCATAATTCATCAGCACGAATTTATGCTTTCATTATAAAATATTATGCGATAACTATACGCATATTTTGAGCACCATTTATTACATGGAAATCGAATTAGTTAAGTAAGAAATTATTGTTAAGCAATCTTTAACGATATTAAGTATTTTACAAACCAACATTGTTACGTCCGGGATTTTATTATTCATAAAAAAAAATATATTTGAAGGAACATAGGCGATTTGAACTTTGAACCTGAGATTAACCGAGATGTTAAATTTATATGTTATTTTCAGATAAACGGACGCCAGCCTTGAGATCCTACCTTTAGTCGGGAATGTGCCCAACAGGGATGAGGATCAGCCACGATTTGATCGGTACATGAACTAACACTCGCGAGTATGGGGTAGTCGGTAAAGAAGAGAATATATGGTAACGGAGCATGCGACTTACCCTACGAGCGGCGGTGCGTAGCGGGTTGATTCGGTGGAGTACGGATGACTCGGATAAATCCTCGTCCGTCGACGAGGAAGAGCTCCTGGTTGACCGGGATGTTGGAGACGACGACCGGTTTTGATGATCCCTGCTTGGTCGACCGTGGAGAAGAGCTCATGAACAAGGCGGAGAGAACGACGTTGACGACGAGGGGTTAGTCGATGGTAATGACTTCGATTTTCGATGGTACGACGACGGTGGATGCCTCGGAACCGTCGGATAGAACGACCGGGGTGACGAGACGAATTGTTTTATCACTCACAATGAACACTTTGGCTGTTAGTGGAATGTTCGATACGATTCGCGGTTTCGGGAGAAGGATAGCGAGTCGCTCCTTAGATAATTTTTATAGACCGGAGTATTGTCGCCACGTCCCTTCGGTGTGGGCTTCTGATGAAGCTTGGCGATGGCGCGACGAAGTTGGAAACGAGCACCGGCGCGTCTTCTTGGCATAACAAATGCAAAAAAATAGAGGAAAAGAATTTACGTTATTCCTGAATAGGAAACCGATTAATTTATTGAATTTGTATAATTGTAGGTGACAATTGCGTCGTGGTCTACATGCATACCCTTGAGCGCAATTGGGGAAGGAAGGAGCCTCCGTAAACGTGCATCAGTACAGTGCACTGAATGTTTGGCTTCTAGGTAAGACAACGTTTCGTTAAATCAAGCGGTTTCGTATTAGAGTTGAGATGAGAGAAATAAATAGATAAAATATGCAAGATGCCAAGAAGGAGCACGGTGAGATTTTAATTGGGAGTGAAAGGTCACGAAATAATTATTCACTGAATTTAAACACGTATAAAAATATATTGTTACAAACTTTGTTTAAAATACACTTTGGCTAAAATAATTAATTATTAGCAACTTGACGGTGTTGCGATACGACGAAGACTTAATACACAGTTAATACTTAAACGTTTCAGAAATATAATTCAACACAAAAAGAATAAAAATGTTCCGATTTTCCAGCGTGCGGCTCCGACGTATACACGACGAGCGGAGAAGCGCGACTGACTGGTGGAGAGACCGGAGAACTGGCGAGCAGCGGAGGAGCCGGCTTTTTATGGGCCTCGAGGTGGAGGGGCGCGGTACGCATGCGCCGTGGAGTGGAGACGCCGATGCCGATGTTTCCCTCTCGCTCGCTCTTACAGCGTTAAACGGAGAATTTGACGATAAATTAATTATTATTAAATTATCGTTAAATTATTGTTACAACAAATGATTATCTTAATTTTGAATGAGTTTACAGGTAAGTATTCGTAGTTTGACTGACGATAAATTAATGTTTTAATTTATCGTTAGTCTTACAATTTGTTATAACAATTAATTTTTGAATAAAGTTTTATAATTTTTGTAGGTTTGGTTGTTTACTTATTTTCCTCCTTTGAGCGCGTCGTGGAATAGGACTCGATATAATATTAAATTGTTAGGAATACAGATAATATATTCCTGATGTATTATTATGATTAGAATGTGTGAATGTTGAATACGAGGAATTTAATAAAAGAATATAAACATGGATGTGTAAAAGTTGCGTGTAATAATTATTAAAACGCAGTTCTTATTTAATTATTATGCGTATCGATATTGTGAGTTTATTTGTTCTCAATAAACGCGAGGATTATGAAGTCGCAATTTATCGTTTAATTATTTATAAGGTGTATTCGTGAATTATTTATAATATTTAATATTACTTAATAATATTTATTGTATATTTTATTCTTTATTAATGTATTGTTAAGTAAAGAATTTGTTAACTAATGTTTATGTTGATTCATTCCTATGTATTTTACGTGTGACTAATATTAATAAGAATAATAATGATAGTAATAGCGGGTAGGGGCCAAAGGGCCGAAGGAGTGGTACGTGATATTATATATTGGAGCGGATGTTTAGACTACGAGATAATGATGGCGCGACAGAGATTTGTTTATCTCTACGTATTACGTGGTACTGTTTAAATTGGTATTTCGAAGAAGCCTACGTGCAGCACGTGGCTTGCATTATGGCGGCGCGTCGATGAGAGAGACGCGATGAGTGTGAGAGAGACGGGTACATATGCTGGGAAAGTTCGGGAAAAGTATCTGGATAGTGTCTTCTATTGTATGTCCAAAAATAGTAAAGAGCACGAAAAGAGGCTTATGTTGTAAAAGAGCGCTTGCTCGCTTCAAGAGGCAATAAAACAATTCAAGGGTTTTCTGGAAAGCGTCTCGAAAGAGATGCTCGCTCGACTCGAGGGGTAATAAAGTAATTAGGGAAAATGCCTTGCTCGACTCGAGGGGTACTAAAGTAATTTGGTGAAAAGTCACGTAGCATCCATTAGGCATAGGGCCTGTGAGTAAGAGAGAGAAGGTTAGGCCAAGTGAGGGTAGGACAAGGATAGACTCTATGTAACGGGAAGTCGCGGGGTCGCGAGTGTATCGCGGTCTCGCGGATTACGTAATTCCGCGGTTTCATGATGAAGGTTCCGCGGGTGGGTGAAATAAGAATTTAGGGTTAATAATTATGATTCGCGGGTCCGCGAATTACATCGCGGAACCGCGGAAACGGGTTTCGCGGTAGTGAAAGAAGGATTTTATGATGCGGGTTACATGAGAATGAAGGAGGTACGCTGGTAGCCCGGAGAGAGAAGGATGGAAGATAGAGGAGATGGCGTCGAGGCTGACGTAGTTCTTGGTTGAGCGCGCGAAGTATCAGGAGAACAGGAGATATACGTTGGTCTCTACGCGGAGCGCTAGAGAGAGATGGAGAGAGCGCGATGGCGGGAGTATATGTATGCTAGGAAAGCTAGAAAAGCTGTAATTAATGCGTTTATTATGATGTAACAATAATAATATTATTAATATTGACGGAAAAATGTTCCTGCAGATATGATTATAATGTACAATATATTTATGTATGTATGTAGAAGGGGTAAGTATATGTGTGTGTATACATATATATATATATATATATATATATGGTGGAGGGCAAGATCGCCAGGACGTAACACCTCCCCCCTTTAAGCCGAAGACACCCTACTGGATGGCTGAGGCCCGGCGCAAAGGCGCTCAAGAAGGATGGCGTCGATGCCCGACAATCTCCTAGTTGATGTTGATGGTTTTGGATCCGGCTCGTTGGTTGGTGGAACCAATTCCCTAGGGGTGGTTCGGTATCGGATCCTTCGTTCTTCTGATTCTTCTTATGGGCCCTGGACACGAGTAGGTTGGTAACGGAGATCCAGATGGCTCCAAACAAGGCGAAGCTGCATCCGTATAATGAATGCAGGGTATATCCGTGGATGATGGTATCGATGACTGACTTGATGATCGAATATTCGGCCACGATGCCGAGGAAGCCTGCGCTGATGACTCCAAATTTTTCGAAGCCGTTCCACAGTTTTCCAAAAGCGTTTGAAGCTATGTGTTCCAGAGTACTTTCGTCTAGCAAATTTTTCAAAGACACGGTTCCTGGTGGGATGGTATATCCAGCTGATCCACGAGCCAAGTTATTTAGAAGTGCCGGTCTTTCGGCGGGAAACATTATTCGATCTCGGAGCTGTTCGATTTCTTGGTTTGTATAAATTCCGCTAGTTGCGAGATTTCCGACCGGTGTATAACCCCATGTTGGTGTAGTCATTGGTCGTAGAATTTGTGGAGGTGGAACTTCGATTGGGTGAGGGGCGAAGCGGTACCATGCCCCGTCGATGAGATACTGAGCAGGAAGGAGGGGGTTGCACTCGATATGAGCCCCTGCTTTGATCAGGGTGCGGGAAATTGTGGAGAGGAAAAAGGATTGGTTGCGATGCGTCACAGGTAACTCGAGGTAGCACTCGTCCGTTCTTCGGAGTGAGCATTCCACAGGAACGCATTTGATTATGTGGGCTACTTCGCCTGCTATAACGGCCATGTACCCTGGACTCTTGGTAACGGCTCGGGCGAATTTTTCCGGTGGGATGGATGCGGTTGCCAGAGCGTTTCGAAGTACCTGTTGTTCCAAATTGCACCGTTGGGTCAAGACGTCCTTGTATAATGCTTTGATTTGGGTTTTTATATGTTTTTCCACATAAATAAATTTCGAATTGACGTATGAAAATATGTCTAAGTTACTGACGAGGACCTTGCGCCGTGAAGCGAAGGTTTGGCCGTCACGAGTCTCGAGAATGAATAATTTTGGATGTTCCGTTCGGATTAATGTGTAGCCGCATATGGGTTTTTCGTTTTTAACGGCCAATGCAAATGTGGTTTCTTGAGTGGTTAGTGTATATACGTCAGGCGTCTGGATGGAATTTTCGATGGTGCGAAGTTTCGTTGCCATACCATCGTAGAGAACGTCGTACCTGTTGAAGAGGCACGTATCCACGGGTTCTGTGTTCCAGAAGGCTTGATTCCCTTCCACATCCGTGCAATGACCTTCGGATAGTTGGCATTGGGTTGAGCTCTGGAGGATTATACGATATGTTGCCATGTTGACGGACGCCTCATAGTTTGAGATGGTGATTTTGGCAGAAGCCTGGACGACCACGTTGTTCCAGGTGCCAAAAGGATCGCTGTATTGTGCGCCGGTACAGCTACCTTCGTTGGTGAGCGTTCCGGCGAGCGTAAGACTTCTTGATGTCGTGCTGTTTCTCTTTAAACCGGTGACAATAGCGGAAAATCCAAGTTGTACAATGCCGGTTTCGTGGACCTTGCGGCAAGTTTTGTCGTCCAGTTCGTGAAGGTAAATTTGACGACCGTTTTGGACGATGGAATTATGCGAGTTCATGCCGCAGTAATACATGGTCCTATCGACTTCGATTTTACATTGGATGACCTCTGTTGTTGAGAATTCCGAGAGTTGAAGCAGTTGGATCCTCACGGGTATTGGGGTTGGGTAAATTATTGGTATATCGCAAGTTCCGATGTCGGCGAGTGAAACAGTGGTCACGTTGAGTGTAGGGGCGCCGCAGTCGTACCCGATGAGGCAGGCTGCGGTGCGTACGAGAAGAATAATGATGATCGTCTTTTTCAGCTCCATTCTGTAACCAATAACAAGGGTTTTGGTTACAGACGGGTGGCCCTTAATTTGTTCGTGTGGACGATGCGGGGTTTGCCTTGATAAAGGATTTTGACATTTCCCCCTGATAGTATTTCGATTATTTCGCACGGTTCGGTGTACTGGTCCCCAAATTTCCCTTTTTGGGGTTCTTTAAGCATTAAGACACGATCGCCGATTTTAAAGAACCTTGGGTTGATGTTGCGATCGTAATACTCCTTTGATTTTTCCTTTGCATGCTTCAGATTTTCAGCCGCCAACGTCTGGAGGCTGTCGATACGGGTGAATAATTCAGCGAGATATTCGGCGTACGAGGGGTCCTGTGACTCCTCGATTTGTTGGTGGGCCGACGGGTGACGAGCCAACTTGCCGAAGACGAGTTCGTGGGGGGTGTACCCTGTACCCTCGTGACGACTCGTATTATAGGAGAACATGGCCAGATCGATGTACTCGTCCCAATCGGAATTTTCGTTCACGTACTGCTTTAGGTACTCCATGAGTACGTGGTGAGAACGTTCTATTGATCCGTTGCTTTGAGGATGGAAAGCCGTTGTTTGGTAGGCCTTGATTTTAAATTTTTTCGCAACAGCCCTCATGAGACTGCTGCAGAAATTTGATCCTTGATCGGTGAGGAGGGCGCGGGGAGCGCCAAATCGCGAGACGAAATTCTTCACGAATGCGGTACTGATGTCCATTGATGAAGTTCGGCTCAGTGGTATAGCCAATGAATATTTCGTTAGCAGATCTTGGAGAGTTAGTATGTACTGGTTCCCGTTTTTCGTTAAAGGGAGGGGTCCTACTGCGTCCATAGCGATCTTATCGGACGCGGCCCCGGGTGTATCGGTAAGTATCATAGGTTGTTTGGTTTTTACGCGAACTAATTTCTTAAGTTGGCAATTTCGACAATGTTGAATATACTCTTGGATTTGAGTTTTCATGTTTTTCCAATAAAAATATTCGCGGATACGCGTATAAGTTTTATTTACTCCTTTGTGGCCGCCAATTAACGAGTCGTGCTTTTCTTTAATAATTTCCAACCGATTTTCCTCGGGAGGGATTTGGATCAATTGATTGCAAATTATGAGCGAGATGTCTTGCTCGCGGAGTGTTTCGTACAAAATGTTTTTGACTTCAGCCCACGGTACGTTGCCTATAAAGGGCGTTTTAGCAATACAGACTTCTCTTAGGCACAGCTCGTGAATTGCGTCCCTTAGGGAGTCGCAAATTTCCTGGAGATCTAGGATCTCGAGGTTATCGTGGGTACTGCCTAAAATGGGCAGTGCGATTATTTGTTTTGATTTTACGATTTTGAATTTTACCCGCAGGTACGCTAATTCCTCCAGTTTGGGGAAGACCCCTTGCGCCTGGAGATCCTTAGCGCCTTCATCGAGTGGTTGCCCGGTCATGGTAACGAAGATGACGTAATTGTCTTTTTGCATATGTAGTCGATCGCGAGTTTCAATAATTTTCAAAGAATTTGATAGATGGCGATTTTCTTCGCTTATCTCGAATTGAGGGTTCATTTTATCAATTAAGTTACTCTGTTCGGAATCGTCGTCTGAATCGTCGTCACTTTCGGGTATACCTTCATTATTATTTGACATTTCTTTTTCGTTTTCCTTTGCAGGTTGGTCTTCCCTGAAGGGGGAGACCGAAAAGCGTTCCAAAGACGGTTCGGATGGAAGATCGGGTGGAACAGCCAGGGATAGTTCCGGGGGAAAATCCAAGGTGTCATCCGGAAGGGTTCCTGGAGAAAGGAGTGGAGGGGGTACGCAGACAGGTTCCTCCACGTCCATTCGTTCAACAGGTAGGTTTCGTTTCGTGTTTTTGTTCGACTGTATCTGTTCGTTAGAATTGAAGCCAAGGAAGGGACCGCTTCCTATTGACTCTAGTGATAGCCTTCTTAGAGCAGTGCTCGTATGGGCTTTAATATCTTTAGATTTTTTCTTTTTCTTTTTGACGGGAGAGAAAATTCTCTCGTCGTCTGAAGAGACGTTTTTATTCGGCGTATGTTTTGTCATAAAAACCGTTTTTTGGTTCGGAGGATTTCGGGAAAGAGCGTCAGCATTGCTGTTTGCTTTTCCTGGTTTATAGATTATTTTGTAGGTGTAATTTGAGAGTCTAAGTCGCCATTGGACCAGCCGATTGGCCGGGTCCTTTACTGAGTGAAGCCACACGAGGGGCTTGTGATCGGTGACCAAGACGAATTCTTGCACGTAGACATAAGGTCTGAAATGGTTTACGCTGTATAAAATGGCAAGGAGTTCTTTTTCAATTGTTGAGTAGTTGAGTTCGTGTTTGTTTAATGTACGCGAAGCGTAGCTAGTGGGTCGATCCTTGCCGATTTCCCCTTGGCTAAGGACACCCCCGACCGCGATGTCTGATGCGTCGGTTGTTATAATAAAGGGTTTCGTAAAATCCGGGTACTGGAGTACCGGTTCTTTGCAGAGGGCATCGCGAAGCGTTATAAATGCCTTTTCTTGAGCGTCTGTCCATTTGAAGTGAGATTCCTTTTTTTATAGTAGTGTGAGGGATTTCGCGATGCCGGAAAAGTTTTCGATAAAGCGTCGGTAATATCCCGCGAGACCTAGGAATTGCTTAATTTTCTTTGGTGTTGTAGGTCTGGGGTAATCTTTTAGTGCTTCTAATTTTTTTGGGTCAGGTTTTACCCCGTTTTCGCTGATAATGTGGCCCAAGTAGGCCACTTCGCGTCTCAAAAATTCGCACTTATCGGGTTCTAGTTTGAGGTTAGCTTGCCTCAATCTTTTAGCGAGTTTATTAAATTTCTTCGCGTGTTCGTCTAGTGTACGTGCGTAGATGACGATGTCGTCTAGATATACGAATAGCTCGTTGCCCTGTAGACCGGTGAGGACCTGGTCCATTAAGCGCTGGAATGTGGCGGGCGCGTTTTTCAGCCCGAATGGCATACGAGTGAACTGATAATGACCGAATGGGGTTGAGAAAGCGGTTTTATGTGCATCGTCGGGGTGCACCTTAATTTGGTGGAATCCGCTAGCCAAATCGAATACTGAGAAATATTTTGCGTTTCCTAATTGGTCCAATATTTCCGATATTTGTGGGAGGGGGTAAGCATCCCCGATTGTTTTCTCGTTAAGGTTGCGGTAGTCGATCACCATTCGCCACCGTTTGTTCCCTTGGGAATCGGCTTTCTTTGGCACTATCCAGAGGGGTGAACTGTAGGGGGAAGTTGATGGTTGGATTATATCCCCCGATATTAGATCGTTAACCTGCTTGGTGATTTCCTCCTTATGAACGGGAGGAAAGCGATATTGCCGTGTAAAAACGGGTTGATCGTCTGTTGTGATTATTCGATGGTTTATAGCGTTGGTAAAACCGAGGGGAGAACCCGGGATGTGGAATAAATCCAAATTTTCTTTAGTGATAGAGTTTACATTTTCACGTTCTTCCTCGTTAAGGTGATCAAAGCGTAATAGAGACAAAACTTCCTTTAATTTGTTTTCTTTTTCAACCATCAATACCCTCTTTCTTGGGGCGATAAAAACAAAAGTCTCTTTTTCCGACCTAATTTTTTCCGGAAGGGGGAGAGAAATAAAAGGACCCACTTCGTTTACCTCCGGCTTTTCTTTAGCTATCGGGGCCGAAGTGGTCAATTCGATATCCGTGGAAACCTTGTAGCTAAATTCTTGCGCGGTTACATACGGAATTTCCATAGACAGGTCTTCTTCAGTGGCGTTATGAGCCATTAATTGTGCAATACCATTTTTAATTGTTACGAGTGCTTCGCCAATAAAAAATCCTTCTCCAAAATGGAGCCTCGGGATGTACCCTTCTTTTATTTCGGGATTCTTGATTTTGACGTAGCACACGACTTTTGAGCGTCTAGGAATAGATATAGCCTTCTTTGAGACAAACGGAATTACTTGATCACCATAACTTAGTTGTTCGTGTTTCCAATCAATAAGGGCCTTGTTTCCGGCCAAAAATTCGGTTCCTAAGAGAGCATTTTGCGCCATAGGGAACCAATCGTCTACGAAGTGAAATTTGACGGGAGTATTATTTACCATTAGTACAACAGATCGCAGAGTCAAAACGGGTGTCGGCGAAATTCCGACCAATTTTGCAATTTCATAATTGTCGATAAAGCTGTTCACGACCTGATTTTTAACTAAATTTACGTCGGCGCCCGAGTCGATCAAAAATTCGGTTAGACCGGCTAGTTGTGGGCAGTCCATGAATACCGAGGGGGTAGTTCCCGCGTTGCCTAGGAGGACCCGGAAGGTTCGCACAGTTCGGCGTCTATGATCCTTATTGGGCGCTCCTGGCGATGATCGTCCCGTGGGGAGGCCCTGTCCATGGGACGGTCGTTCGAGTTTTTTGGATCGGAATTTTGCTTATTCCGATCGTTGTTTTGTTTTCGATAACACATAGCCTCGGAATGGCCAGGTTTTTGGCAATAATTGCAGGGAGGGCGCGGCCTATCGTTATCGCGGTTGTTGTTGGTTCGCGGTCCATTATTCGTATTTTTATTATTATTCGCGTTTTGGTTATTATTGTACGCGGGTATATGCGCGGGCCTCTTTTCGGGAAATTTTTGCCAACAATTTTCCGAGGGGTGAGGTCGGCCGCAATGAGAGCACGTTATGTTTCCGGAATGCGAAAATGTTTTTACTGGGACCGCGCCGGGTTTATTTTCGGCGCAGTTATCTCTAAAATGAGCGCGGTCGCGCTCCATGTCTTGTTCGACTTTTACCGCTTTTTCGAATGCGTCGTCTAGGTCGAGGACGTTTTCTAATTTCAATCGCATACGGAAATCGGGCGGAAGGTCCTTAATGAAACAGTCGAGTGTGTCGCTGTTTAGTGTATTACGATAATTTGAGTGGACGAGACCGTGGCTGTCTACCTCGGCCTCGTAAATTGCCGTGTGGAGATCCTTTACGCGGCTAACGTAATCAATTATGTGTTCTGTTTTACCCTTTGAAATATTTCCGAGTTCGCCCCGGAATTCATTGAGGGTTTTCGCGGCTCCAAAGAGGATTTTGAGACGGTCCGCGAAATCGGTTACATTATCAAAATTATAATCTTCTAAAGCTGTCGCGGCGTGACCTTTTAATTTGTTTCGTAGTAATTGTGTGAGGCTTGGCTCGAGGTGAGGGGAAAACATATCCCTAGCTCTTTTGCACGAGCGAATGAAACGTAGAACGGGGATATTATAACCGTTGAAAGTGGGGACTGACTCTAATGCGTCTTTGAATTTTAGGTTTGGGTTTCTCGGGTAATTGTCGATGTTTCGTTCATCGTCGAAACTACGTTGTTCAAGACGCGGAGACTGATGGGGTGGCGAGAATCGCCTTTCGTTTTTGATTTCGAGTACTTCTGTTTTTAAGTCCCCAAATTGAGAAATCATTTGTGATAGTGCTCTTTGAAGAGCGGCGAATTGTTCATGGTTGTCGGAGCGTTCCGACGTTTCTGGAATGTTTTGGTTTCGTTCGATTTGTTCTCTTTCGAGGGCCTGAAGGGCCTTAATGCGTTCTTGCGCTTCTATATCTTTTTCGCGGAGAGCACGTTCCTGCTCTTGTAAAACTTCCCGTTTACGATCGATTTGTTCGTTGAGGATGCACAATTCCTCTTCGTTTAAAGCTCGAGATTTTGACCTTGTAGTAGCCATTTTGGAAATTTACGTAAAAACAGATAAAATTTGAAATTGGAAAATTGATCAAATGTGACTTTGGTATCCCACCGCTGCCACCAAAAATTTATCCTGTTACGTCCGGGATTTTATTATTCATAAAAAAAAATATATTTGAAGGAACATACGCGATTTGAACTTTGAACCTGAGATTAACCGAGATGTTAAATTTATATGTTATTTTCAGATAAACGGACGCCAGCCTTGAGATCCTACCTTTAGTCGGGAATGTGCCCAACAGGGATGAGGAACAGCCACGATTTGATCGGTACATGAACTAACACTCGCGAGTATGGGGTAGTCGGTAAAGAAGAGAATATATGGTAACGGAGCATGCGACTTACCCTACGAGCGGCGGTGCGTAGCGGGTTGATTCGGTGGAGTACGGATGACTCGGATGAATCCTCGTCCGTCGACGAGGAAGAGCTCCTGGTTGACCGGGATGTTGGAGACGACGACCGGTTTTGATGATCCCTGCTTGGTCGACCGTGGAGAAGAGCTCATGAACAAAGCGGAGAGAACGCCGTTGACGACGAGGGGTTAGTCGATGGTAATGACTTCGATTTTCGATGGTACGACGACGGTGGATGCCTCGGAACCGTCGGATAGAACGACCGGGGTGACGAGACGAATTGTTTTATCACTCACAATGAACACTTTGGCTGTTAGTGGAATGTTCGATACGATTCGCGGTTTCGGGAGAAGGATAGCGAGTCGCTCCTTAGATAAGTTTTATAGACCGGAATATTGTCGCCACGTCCCTTCGGTGCGGGCTTCTGATGAAGCTTGGCGATGGCGCGACGAAGTTGGAAACGAGCACCGGCGCGTCTTCTTGGCATAACAAATGCAAAAAAAATAGAGCAACAGAATTTACGTTATTCCTGAATAGGAAACCGATTAATTTATTGAATTTGTATAATTGTAGGTGACAATTGCGTCGTGGTCTACATGCATACCCTTGAGCGCAATTGGGGAAGGAAGGAGCCTCAGTAAACGTGCATCAGTACAGTGCACTGAATATTCGGCAGGATGGGAGCCTCAGCAAACGTGCATCAGTACAGTGCACTGAATGTTTGGCTTCTAGGTAAGAGAACGTTTCGTTAAATCAAGCGGTTTCGTATTAGAGTTGAGATGAGAGAAATAAATAGATAAAATATGCAAGATGCCAAGAAGGAGCACGGTGAGATTTTAATTGGGAGTGAAAGGTCACGAAATAATTATTCACTGAATTTAAACACGTATAAAAATATAGTGTTACAAACTTTGTTTAAAATGCACTTTGGCTAAAATAATTAATTATTAGCAACTTGACGGTGTTGCGATACGACGAAGACTTAATACACAGTTAGTACTTAAACGTTTCAGAAATATAATTCAACACAAAAAGAATAAAAATGTTCCGATTTTCCAGCGTGCGGCTCCGACGTATACACGACGAGCGGAGAAACGCGACTGACTGGTGGAGAGACCGGAGAACTGGCGAGCAGCGGAGGAGCCGGCTTTTTATTGGCCGCGAGGTGGAGGGGCGCGGTACGCATGCGCCGTGGAGTGGAGACGCCGATGCCGATGTTTCCCTCTCGCTCGCTCTTACAGCGTTAAACGGAGAATTTGACGATAAATTAATTATTATTAAATTATCGTTAAATTATTGTTACAACAAATGATTATCTTAATTTTGAATGAGTTTACAGGTAAGTATTCGTAGTTTGACTGACGCTAAATTAATGTTTTAATTTATCGTTAGTCTTACAATTTGTTATAACAATTGATTTTTGAATAAAGTTTTATAATTTTTGTAGGTTTGGTTGTTTACTTATTTTCCTCCTTTGAGCGCGTCGCGAGGGTACAGGGTACACCCCCCACGAACTCGTCTTCGGCAAGTTGGCTTCGAAAAGAGGCCCGCGCATATACCCGCGTACAATAATAACCAAAACGCGAATAATAATAAAAATACGAATAATGGACCGCGAACCAACAACAACCGCGATAACGATAGGCCGCGCCCTCCCTGCAATTATTGCCAAAAACCTGGCCATTCCGAGGCTATGTGTTATCGGAAACAAAACAACGATCGGAATAAGCAAAATTCCGATCCAAAAAACTCGAACGACCGTCCCATGGACAGGGCCTCCCCACGGGACGATCATCGCCAGGAGCGCCCAATAAGGATCATAGACGCCGAACTGTGCGAACCTTCCGGGTCCTCCTAGGCAACGCGGGAACTACCCCCTCGGTATTCATGGATTGCCCACAACTAGCCGGTCTAACCGAATTTTTGATCGACTCGGGCGCCGACGTAAATTTAGTTAAAAATCAGGTCGTGAACAGCTTTATCGACAATTATGAAATTGCAAAATTGGTCGGAATTTCGCCGACACCCGTTTTGACTCTGCGATCTGTTGTACTAATGGTAAATAATACTCCCGTCAAATTTCACTTCGTAGACGATTGGTTCCCTATGGCGCAAAATGCTCTCTTAGGAACCGAATTTTTGGCCGGAAACAAGGCGCTTATTGATTGGAAACACGAACAACTAAGTTATGGTGATCAAGTAATTCCGTCTGTCTCAAAGAAGGCTATATCTATTCCTAGACGCTCAAAAGTCGTGTGCTACGTCAAAATCAAGAATCCCGAAATAAAAGAAGGGTACATCCCGAGGCTCCATTTTGGAGAAGGATTTTTTATTGGCGAAGCACTCGTAACAATTAAAAATGGTATTGCACAATTAATGGCTCATAACGCCACTGAAGAAGACCTGTCTATGGAAATTCCGTATGTAACCGCGCAAGAATTTAGCTACAAGGTTTCCACGGATATCGAATTGACCACTTCGGCCCCGATAGCTAAAGAAAAGCCGGAGGTAAACGAAGTGGGTCCTTTTATTTCTCTCCCCCTTCCGGAAAAAATTAGGTCGGAAAAAGAGACTTTTGTTTTTATCGCCCCAAGAAAGAGGGTATTGATGGTTGAAAAAGAAAACAAATTAAAGGAAGTTTTGTCTCTATTACGCTTTGATCACCTTAACGAGGAAGAACGTGAAAATGTAAACTCTATCACTAAAGAAAATTTGGATTTATTCCACATCCCGGGTTCTCCCCTCGGTTTTACCAACGCTATAAACCATCGAATAATCACAACAGACGATCAACCCGTTTTTACACGGCAATATCGCTTTCCTCCCGTTCATAAGGAGGAAATCACCAAGCAGGTTAACGATCTAATATCGGGGGATATAATCCAACCATCAACTTCCCCCTACAGTTCACCCCTCTGGATAGTGCCAAAGAAAGCCGATTCCCAAGGGAACAAACGGTGGCGAATGGTGATCGACTACCGCAACCTTAACGAGAAAACAATCGGGGATGCTTACCCCCTCCCACAAATATCGGAAATATTGGACCAATTAGGAAACGCAAAATATTTCTCAGTATTCGATTTGGCTAGCGGATTCCACCAAATTAAGGTGCACCCCGACGATGCACATAAAACCGCTTTCTCAACCCCATTCGGTCATTATCAGTTCACTCGTATGCCATTCGGGCTGAAAAACGCGCCCGCCACATTCCAGCGCTTAATGGACCAGGTCCTCACCGGTCTACAGGGCAACGAGCTATTCGTATATCTAGACGACATCGTCATCTACGCACGTACACTAGACGAACACGCGAAGAAATTTAATAAACTCGCTAAAAGATTGAGGCAAGCTAACCTCAAACTAGAACCCGATAAGTGCGAATTTTTGAGACGCGAAGTGGCCTACTTGGGCCACATTATCAGCGAAAACGGGGTAAAACCTGACCCAAAAAAATTAGAAGCACTAAAAGATTACCCCAGACCTACAACACCAAAGAAAATTAAGCAATTCCTAGGTCTCGCGGGATATTACCGACGCTTTATCGAAAACTTTTCCGGCATCGCGAAATCCCTCACACTACTATAAAAAAAGGAATCTCACTTCAAATGGACAGACGCTCAAGAAAAGGCATTTATAACGCTTCGCGATGCCCTCTGCAAAGAACCGGTACTCCAGTACCCGGATTTTACGAAACCCTTTATTATAACAACCGACGCATCAGACATCGCGGTCGGGGGTGTCCTTAGCCAAGGGGAAATCGGCAAGGATCGACCCACTAGCTACGCTTCGCGTACATTAAACAAACACGAACTCAACTACTCAACAATTGAAAAAGAACTCCTTGCCATTTTATACAGCGTAAACCATTTCAGACCTTATGTCTACGTGCAAGAATTCGTCTTGGTCACCGATCACAAGCCCCTCGTGTGGCTTCACTCAGTAAAGGACCCGGCCAATCGGCTGGTCCAATGGCGACTTAGACTCTCAAATTACACCTACAAAATAATCTATAAACCAGGAAAAGCAAACAGCAATGCTGACGCTCTTTCC
The DNA here is from genome assembly GCA_963932345.1 of Ophion ventricosus. Taxonomy (NCBI): domain Eukaryota; kingdom Metazoa; phylum Arthropoda; class Insecta; order Hymenoptera; family Ichneumonidae; genus Ophion; species Ophion ventricosus. Next base: position 205,362 of record OZ010723.1, read on the forward strand.
CGAAATCCTCCGAACCAAAAAACGGTTTTTATGACAAAACATACGCCGAATAAAAACGTCTCTTCAGACGACGAGAGAATTTTCTCTCCCGTCAAAAAGAAAAAGAAAAAATCTAAAGATATTAAAGCCCATACGAGCACTGCTCTAAGAAGGCTATCACTAGAGTCAATAGGAAGCGGTCCCTTCCTTGGCTTCAATTCTAACGAACAGATACAGTCGAACAAAAACACGAAACGAAACCTACCTGTTGAACGAATGGACGTGGAGGAACCTGTCTGCGTACCCCCTCCACTCCTTTCTCCAGGAACCCTTCCGGATGACACCTTGGATTTTCCCCCGGAACTATCCCTGGCTGTTCCACCCGATCTTTCATCCGAACCGTCTTTGGAACGCTTTTCGGTCTCCCCCTTCAGGGAAGACCAACCTGCAAAGGAAAACGAAAAAGAAATGTCAAATAATAATGAAGGTATACCCGAAAGTGACGACGATTCAGACGACGATTCCGAACAGAGTAACTTAATTGATAAAATGAACCCTCAATTCGAGATAAGCGAAGAAAATCGCCATCTATCAAATTCTTTGAAAATTATTGAAACTCGCGATCGACTACATATGCAAAAAGACAATTACGTCATCTTCGTTACCATGACCGGGCAACCACTCGATGAAGGCGCTAAGGATCTCCAGGCGCAAGGGGTCTTCCCCAAACTGGAGGAATTAGCGTACCTGCGGGTAAAATTCAAAATCGTAAAATCAAAACAAATAATCGCACTGCCCATTTTAGGCAGTACCCACGATAACCTCGAGATCCTAGATCTCCAGGAAATTTGCGACTCCCTAAGGGACGCAATTCACGAGCTGTGCCTAAGAGAAGTCTGTATTGCTAAAACGCCCTTTATAGGCAACGTACCGTGGGCTGAAGTCAAAAACATTTTGTACGAAACACTCCGCGAGCAAGACATCTCGCTCATAATTTGCAATCAATTGATCCAAATCCCTCCCGAGGAAAATCGGTTGGAAATTATTAAAGAAAAGCACGACTCGTTAATTGGCGGCCACAAAGGAGTAAATAAAACTTATACGCGTATCCGCGAATATTTTTATTGGAAAAACATGAAAACTCAAATCCAAGAGTATATTCAACATTGTCGAAATTGCCAACTTAAGAAATTAGTTCGAGTAAAAACCAAACAACCTATGATACTTACCGATACACCCGGGGCCGCGTCCGATAAGATCGCTATGGACGCAGTAGGACCCCTCCTTTTAACGAAAAACGGGAACCAGTACAAACTAACTCTCCAAGATCTGCTAACGAAATATTCATTGGCTATACCACTGAGCCGAACTTCATCAATGGACATCAGTACCGCATTCGTGAAGAATTTCGTCTCGCGATTTGGCGCTCCCCGCGCCCTCCTCACCGATCAAGGATCAAATTTCTGCAGCAGTCTCATGAGGGCTGTTGCGAAAAAATTTAAAATCAAGGCCTACCAAACAACGGCTTTCCATCCTCAAAGCAACGGATCAATAGAACGTTCTCACCACGTACTCATGGAGTACCTAAAGCAGTACGTGAACGAAAATTCCGATTGGGACGAGTACATCGATCTGGCCATGTTCTCCTATAATACGAGTCGTCACGAGGGTACAGGGTACACCCCCCACGAACTCGTCTTCGGCAAGTTGGCTCGTCACCCGTCGGCCCACCAACAAATCGAGGAGTCACAGGACCCCTCGTACGCCGAATATCTCGCTGAATTATTCACCCGTATCGACAGCCTCCAGACGTTGGCGGCTGAAAATCTGAAGCATGCAAAGGAAAAATCAAAGGAGTATTACGATCGCAACATCAACCCAAGGTTCTTTAAAATCGGCGATCGTGTCTTAATGCTTAAAGAACCCGAAAAAGGGAAATTTGGGGACCAGTACACCGAACCGTGCGAAATAATCGAAATACTATCAGGGGGAAATGTCAAAATCCTTTATCAAGGCAAACCCCGCATCGTCCACACGAACAAATTAAGGGCCACCCGTCTGTAACCAAAACCCTTGTTATTGGTTACAGAATGGAGCTGAAAAAGACGATCATCATTATTCTTCTCGTACGCACCGCAGCCTGCCTCATCGGGTACGACTGCGGCGCCCCTACACTCAACGTGACCACTGTTTCACTCGCCGACATCGGAACTTGCGATATACCAATAATTTACCCAACCCCAATACCCGTGAGGATCCAACTGCTTCAACTCTCGGAATTCTCAACAACAGAGGTCATCCAATGTAAAATCGAAGTCGATAGGACCATGTATTACTGCGGCATGAACTCGCATAATTCCATCGTCCAAAACGGTCGTCAAATTTACCTTCACGAACTGGACGACAAAACTTGCCGCAAGGTCCACGAAACCGGCATTGTACAACTTGGATTTTCCGCTATTGTCACCGGTTTAAAGAGAAACAGCACGACATCAAGAAGTCTTACGCTCGCCGGAACGCTCACCAACGAAGGTAGCTGTACCGGCGCACAATACAGCGATCCTTTTGGCACCTGGAACAACGTGGTCGTCCAGGCTTCTGCCAAAATCACCATCTCAAACTATGAGGCGTCCGTCAACATGGCAACATATCGTATAATCCTCCAGAGCTCAACCCAATGCCAACTATCCGAAGGTCATTGCACGGATGTGGAAGGGAATCAAGCCTTCTGGAACACAGAACCCGTGGATACGTGCCTCTTCAACAGGTACGACGTTCTCTACGATGGTATGGCAACGAAACTTCGCACCATCGAAAATTCCATCCAGACGCCTGACGTATATACACTAACCACTCAAGAAACCACATTTGCATTGGCCGTTAAAAACGAAAAACCCATATGCGGCTACACATTAATCCGAACGGAACATCCAAAATTATTCATTCTCGAGACTCGTGACGGCCAAACCTTCGCTTCACGGCGCAAGGTCCTCGTCAGTAACTTAGACATATTTTCATACGTCAATTCGAAATTTATTTATGTGGAAAAACATATAAAAACCCAAATCAAAGCATTATACAAGGACGTCTTGACCCAACGGTGCAATTTGGAACAACAGGTACTTCGAAACGCTCTGGCAACCGCATCCATCCCACCGGAAAAATTCGCCCGAACCGTTACCAAGAGTCCAGGGTACATGGCCGTTATAGCAGGCGAAGTAGCCCACATAATCAAATGCGTTCCTGTGGAATGCTCACTCCGAAGAACGGACGAGTGCTACCTCGAGTTACCTGTGACGCATCGCAACCAATCCTTTTTCCTCTCCACAATTTCCCGCACCCTGATCAAAGCAGGGGCTCATATCGAGTGCAACCCCCTCCTTCCTGCTCAGTATCTCATCGACGGGGCATGGTACCGCTTCGCCCCTCACCCAATCGAAGTTCCACCTCCACAAATTCTACGACCAATGACTACACCAAAATGGGGTTATACACCGGTCGGAAATCTCGCAACTAGCGGAATTTATACAAACCAAGAAATCGAACAGCTCCGAGATCGAATAATGTTTCCCGCCGAAAGACCGGCACTTCTAAATAACTTGGCTCGTGGATCAGCTGGATATACCATCCCACCAGGAACCGTGTCTTTGAAAAATTTGCTAGACGAAAGTACTCTGGAACACATAGCTTCAAACGCTTTTGGAAAACTGTGGAACGGCTTCGAAAAATTTGGAGTCATCAGCGCAGGCTTCCTCGGCATCGTGGCCATATATTCGATCATCAAGTCAGTCATCGATACCATCATCCACGGATATACCCTGCATTCATTATACGGATGCAGCTTCGCCTTGTTTGGAGCCATCTGGATCTCCGTTACCAACCTACTCGTGTCCAGGGCCCATAAGAAGAATCAGAAGAACGAAGGATCCGATACCGAACCACCCCTAGGGAATTGGTTCCACCAACCAACGAGCCGGATCCAAAACCATCAACATCAACTAGGAGATTGTCGGGCATCGACGCCATCCTTCTTGAGCGCCTTTGCGCCGGGCCTCAGCCATCCAGTAGGGTGTCTTCGGCTTAAAGGGGGGAGGTGTTACGTCCTGGCGATCTTGCCCTCCACCATATATATATATATATATATATATGTATACACACACATATACTTACCCCTTCTACATACATACATAAATATATTGTACATTATAATCATATCTGCAGGAACATTTTTCCGTCAATATTAATAATATTATTATTGTTACATCATAATAAACGCATTAATTACAGCTTTTCTAGCTTTCCTAGGATACATATACTCCCGCTGATCGCGCTCTCTCCATCTCTCTCTAGCGCTCCGCGTAGAGACCAACGTATATCTCCTGTTCTCCTGATACTTCGCGCGCTCAACCAAGAACTACGTCAGCCTCGACGCCATCTCCTCTATCTTCCATCCTTCTCTCTCCGGGCTACCAGCGTACCTCCTTCATTCTCATGTAACCCGCATCATAAAATCCTTCTTTCACTACCGCGAAACCCATTTCCGCGGTTCCGCGATGTAATTCGCGGACCCGCGAATCATAATTATTAACCCTAAATTCTTATTTCACCCACCCGCGGAACCTTCATCATAAAACCGCGGAATTACGTAATCCGCGAGACCGCGATACACTCGCGACCCCGCGACTTCCCGTTACATAGAGTCTATCCTTGTCCTACCCTCACTTGGCCTAACCTTCTCTCTGTTACTCACAGGCCCTATGGCTAATGGATGCTACGTGACTTTTCACCAAATTACTTTATTACCCCTCGAGTCGAGCAAGGCATTTTCCCTAATTACTTTATTACCCCTCGAGTCGAGCGAGCATCTCTTTCGAGACGCTTTCCAGAAAACCCTTGAATTGTTTTATTGCCTCTTGAAGCGAGCAAGCGATCTTTTACAACATAAGCCTCTTTTCGTGCTCTTTACTATTTTTGGACATACAATAGAAGACACTATCCAGATACTTTTCCCGAACTTTCCCAGCATATGTACCCGTCTCTCTCACACTCATCGCGTCTCTCTCATCGACGCGCCGCCATAATGCAAGCCACGTGCTGCACGTAGGCTTCTTCGAAATAACAATTTAAACAATACCACGTAATACGTAGAGATAAACAAATCTCTGTCGCGCCATCATTATCTCGTAATCTAAACATCCGCTCCAATATATAATATCACGTACCACTCCTTCGGCCCTTTGACCCCTACCCGCTATTACTATCATTATTATTCTTATTAATATTAGTCACACGGAAAATACATAGGAATGAATTAACATAAACATTAGTTAACAAATTCTTTACTTAACAATACAATAATAAAGAATAAAATATACAATAAATATTATTAAGTAATATTAAATATTATAAATAATTCACGAATACACCTTATAAATAATTAAACGATAAATTGCGACTTCATAATCCTCGCGTTTATTGAGAACAAATAAACTCACAATATCGATACGCATAATAATTAAATAAGAACTGCGTTTTAATAATTATTACACGCAACTTTTACACATCCATGTTTATATTCTTTTATTAAATTCCTCGTATTCAACATTCACCCATTCTAATCATAATAATACATCAGGAATATATTATCTGTATTCCTAACAATTTAATATTATATCGAGTCCGATTCCACGATGCGCTCAAAGGAGGAAAATAAGTAAACAACCAAACCTACAAAAATTATAAAACTTTATTCAAAAATCAATTGTTATAACAAATTGTAAGACTAACGATAAATTAAAACATTAATTTATCGTCAGTCAAACTACGAATACTTACCTGTAAACTCATTCAAAATTAAGATAATCATTTGTTGTAACAATAATTTAACGATAATTTAATAATAATTAATTTATCGTCAAATTCTCCGTTTAACGCTGTAAGAGCGAGCGAGAGGGAAACATCGGCATCGGCGTCTCCACTCCACGGCGCATGCGTACCGCGCCCCTCCACCTCGAGGCCAATAAAAAGCCGGCTCCTCCGCTGCTCGCCAGTTCTCCGGTCTCTCCACCAGTCAGTCGCGCTTCTCCGCTCGTCGTGTATACGTCGGAGCCGCACGCTGGAAAATCGGAACATTTTTATTCTTTTTGTGTTGAATTATATTTCTGAAACGTTTAAGTATTAACTGTGTATTAAGTCTTCGTCGTATCGCAACACCGTCAAGTTGCTAATAATTAATTATTTTAGCCAAAGTGTATTTTAAATAAAGTTTGTAACAATATATTTTTATACGTGTTTAAATTCAGTGAATAATTATTTCGTGACCTTTCACTCCCAATTAAAATCTCACCGTGCTCCTTCTTGGCATCTTGCATATTTTATCTATTTATTTCTCTCATCTCAACTCTAATACGAAACCGCTTGATTTAACGAAACGTTCTCTTACCTAGAAGCCAAACATTCAGTGCACTGTACTGATGCACGTTTGCTGAGGCTCCCATCCTGCCGAATATTCAGTGCACTGTACTGATGCACGTTTACTGAGGATCCTTCCTTCCCCAATTGCGCTCAAGGGTATGCATGTAGACCACGACGCAATTGTCACCTACAATTATACAAATTCAATAAATTAATCGGTTTCCTATTCAGGAATAACGTAAATTCTGTTGCTCTATTTTTTTTGCATTTGTTATGCCAAGAAGACGCGCCGGTGCTCGTTTCCAACTTCGTCGCGCCATCGCCAAGCTTCATCAGAAGCCCGCACCGAAGGGACGTGGCGACAATATTCCGGTCTATAAAAATTATCTAAGGAGTGACTCGCTATCCTTCTCCCGAAACCGCGAATCGTATCGAACATTCCACTAACAGCCAAAGTGTTCATTGTGAGTGATAAAACAATTCGTCTCGTCACCCCGGTCGTTCTATCCGACGGTTCCGAGGCATCCACCGTCGTCGTACCATCGAAAATCGAAGTCATTACCATCGACTAACCCCTCGTCGTCAACGTCGTTCTCTCCGCCTTGTTCATGAGCTCTTCTCCACGGTCGACCAAGCAGGGATCATCAAAACCGGTCGTCGTCTCCAACATCCCGGTCAACCAGGAGCTCTTCCTCGTCGACGGAAGAGGATTTATCCGAGTCATCCGTACTCCACCGAATCAACCCGCTACGCACCGCCGCTCGTAGGGTAAGTCGCATGCTCCGTTACCATATATTCTCTTCTTTACCGACTACCCCATACTCGCGAGTGTTAGTTCATGTACCGATCAAATCTTGGCTGATCCTCATCCCTGTTGGGCACATTCCCGACTAAAGGTAGGATCTCAAGGCTGGCGTCCGTTTATCTGAAAATAACATATAAATTTAACATCTCGGTTAATCTCAGGTTCAAAGTTCAAATCGCGTATGTTCCTTCAAATATATATTTTTTTATGAATAATAAAATCCCGGACGTAACAATGTTGGTTTGTAAAATACTTAATATCGTTAAAGATTGCTTTACTATAATTTCTTACTTAACTAATTCGATTTCCATGTAATAAATGTTGCTCAAAATATGCGTATAGTTATCGCATAATATTTTATAATGAAAGCATAAATTCGTGCTGATGAATTATGGTTCTTTGTTTAATTAAAAATACATTTTTATTAATAATCGTTGGACAATAATAATAGTAATAATTAGTGCGCAGCAAATAAAGATGAAGCGCAAAAGGGTGATAAGCAGTGACGACTTATTGACTGCAGGATGTTTAGGTTATGGTGATATATGATATTCGGAGGTGTCGAATTTAACAATAACATTGGTGGAACGCGAATTTTGAAGGTGACCGTTTGCACTGTGACGACTGTTGTTGCGTCGATTGATGGTGCAAGGCTTGATGGTGCATGTGTACCGAGCCATTGGTGGAACTGTCATGGCGTATTTTTCCTTAAGGAAGCATGTACTGGGATAAAAAGGCATGCCTATAGGAGGTGCTAGGGCGTCCTACGGGATTACGGAGCTTCCCGGGGATTTTTATAATGTTAACCGAAATCCAATATGGCAGCTGTCGGACATCTTTGCGGCCTGAAACCATTGTGGCAGGCTTCTTACATGAAGCATGCATGAGGGTACGCTATAGATATACTGTAACACGGTGTATCCGTGGTTTTGTAAGTTTTTTGGGTTTTTTGGGAAAAATAATGGCGGTCGGAGCCGCGAGTTAGGTTCACATGAAAGAGGGGAATTTTTGGGAAATTTTGACACCCGCGGGACCGCGGTACGATTTTTAGTTTTGAGGGAAACGAATTTCGCGGGTCGCGACTAAGAACAGGAGTATCAGGAGAACATGACGTCATAGGAGGTCGAAGCAAGTATCTCTTCTTTCAAAAATTGAAAATAAATAGTTCTAATTGTCTCAAAATTATGGGAATGGTATGGTTGGAATCGGGACTTTCCCCTTTTAATATAGCGGGTGGTTGAACTTATTTTAACCTAGTTTTAATCATGTTTTAAGTGATTTTAACGTGATTGGTTAGTCCTCGAAATATGGCGTTTATGGCGTTATTTTCCATTAAATATGCGACTCAACATTGGAAAAGTTAGACTTTGAAAAGTTATATTCTAACCTGGTTTTAAGCGTTTTTAAGGAGAATGAATTGTTATTATGATTTTGTCTTCATTTCGTTATTTTCCTCTTATTGCGTTACGTTCGATTACAAAAAGTGTTTTTCCAAATTTTACATTTTCCTCGCCTTGAGGAATTTAAGCGGGAGTATTAGATTTTTATTAAATGATACATAGCCTTTATTTTATTCTTGGGTACATGTACTTTATGTATTCAATGCGGACTTACGTGATTATTATATCGGAGTTGTCCAAAGTGTGAAAGGTTCCTTATAAGTATATCATTTTTCGTTAAAACTAAGGGATTATGTTATTTTATATTATCTTATATAGGAAAAAGAATATTTTTAGGCAAATTCTAGGGTGATCCCTAATACATATATATATGAATATCGTAGGGTTTAGGGTAAGTATATGCGTATCTTTATGGTAATATTATTATTATTATTATTATTATATAATTTCCACTTTATTTTTTGGAGGGCAAGATCTCCAGGACGCACAGTGGGGCAGAATCCCAAAAAGCTGGCCAAAATTCGGAAAGTGTCCAAAATGATCTCCAATTCTCTTTTCGGGGGTTTTCGGGGTCGCTGAATACGAATCTGTTATCAGAATTACGATTTTCAAAATGGCGGACCCAAAATGGCGGACATAATTCAACCAATTAGTCAAATAATTCAGTAAAAAATACCCAATCATATTTCTTAAGGGTTTTTGGGATCGCTGATTACGAATTTGTTATAGGAATGTTAATTTTCAAAATAGCAGACGCGATATATAGACGATTCCAAAAAAAAATTCAATTTTTAAATATTTTTTAATAGAAAATGTTTCATAATATTTTTAGGTTTAAATGAGTAGAAAATCTCTTGAGCCATGTTTTTATTTTTGAACAATTTCTTGAGTACAAAATTTTCAATAAATCAAATATCTGTTATTTACTTCTAGTAACAAAAATCTTGTATGTCATCTTCAATGTTGGAATCATTCGATTCGGATTCTGATGTTGACCCACTTGTATCCAAATCGGAATCGTTCCTTATCTCTTGTCTGGTGACTTCAGGTTGTTTTAACATTTCTATAGCTTCTTTATGTAAAGATTTCGCCGGTCTCTGGGGCAATTTCCTGATGCTTGAGAGAAATGGATCTGATGATACTAAGAGAGTATAGAAAATGTCTCTCATATTCGATTCTCGAGAGCATTTTCTTGAATGATGTAACCTGTAGTTCTTTATGTCCTTATTGCGTGACTCTTGGGCCTCTTCAGAAAGTTGTCCGATCGGTAAAAGGGCATATTTTACAATTTCTGCTCCGTGCATCAACACTTTGTGCACAGATGTTGGCATGTAATACCATGGATATAAAGCAACGAATAAACGGGCAGTATTTACACAATAGTCTTTGAATTTTTCTTCGTCTATATCATACCCGCTCGAAATTGCCTGCAAAATAACATGAAATCGGTGAATTAAATTTTCATCGACTCCTGTTATTTCAGCAGATATATTAGCATTTTCGAAAAAGCGGCGGGCGGTATTTCCATCGTTTGAGCTGCCATATCCTGGCTTTGGTCGATCAACGATAAGCCCCAGTGTTGTCTTAAATTGAGTCTGTATGTCTTCCTTGCGTACTTTCACAATCTTTTTCACTTCCTCTTCACGAGCTTGCCACTTTTGAGTTGTGAGCTTATACGACAAATGCAAACAGCACTCGAAAAAACGAATCCACGCATGTAATGTAGATATGCCAAATCTTAAATTATCTGTAGTAATGTCCATTTTTATAATTTTGTCGATGTTATTAAAATCTTTAGAGGTGGCTTTGCACAGGAAGCAGCGTTGTGCAGAAGTGGTACCGGTTACAGCGGTACAGACTTTGCCGTCTATCATCGTAAACGACATACAATAGGTTACTGAAATTGATTTTTCATTTTGTTCAGTAGTGTATGGTGCAAGACCCGCAATCTGCTGTTCAATGTCGGTAACTTCTTTCAATGTTGATTGTACATCTTCATGTACAAACTGCAATCGTATTGGTCTGCAGAATCGAGGAGATGAAGGTCTAGGATTTTTCCACACAATAGTTCCTTCATCCGTCTCGTGATTGTTGTAGATTAATTGCAAAGGTACCAGAGAAGTATAAAAAATGCTTTCATCAGATTTTCCAGCCTCATCAAATTTTTGCTTATAAACACTTTGACCGCTGCTTCCATCACATCCCCATTTACAGTGAAGTACTAATTTTTGCAGAATTTCAGAATTTAGAGTATCGATGACATCAGCCTGAAGTTGTATAATTCTGTATGTAGTATGATCAAGTAAAGCCTGTAGTTTAATTTGTGCGCACGACTCAGTAATGTTCATGTACACAACTGATGGATAACAACGATTTTTTGCTTTTTCTACTTCATGGTATGATGGGTATAATTTGCATTCACGTGCTCTAGCTGCATTTCTTGATAGCTGATAAGAGCGCTTTGATTCTCCTTTCTCGATCATCAAAGAAAGTGCTTCGTCTGGGGTTAAAGGTGTCTCATTTTTTGACCGAACAGCAGCTATATATTTTGAGGCTCTTGTTGGGCTGGTTAATGTGACATCTTTAAGAACTTGAGCAGCATCCACTTGACCAGAAGTCCTTAAACTCATTTGAGCAGCATACGTCAATTCTTCTGTAGATAAAGTAGAACGTATTTCTTCAGTCTTTCGCCTCTTAGATCTATCGCTGGATGAAGCAAAGGATTTCGAAGGTCGTCCAGATGTTCCTTTTTCATCATTCTTCACAATCTTCTCAGATGTTGATGTTGTGCATTCAGTATCGGATAATGTTGAAAAACATACGGTGCCATTCAACCATTCTTCATTATTTTTTAGAAACTTTTCTTGGCCTCTATTTGCTGCTTTCCATCTGGATCGAAAATTTGCAAATAACAGTCCTAATGACTTTTCATTCTCGTCTACTTGTATCACATGTTCTGTTTTCTTGAAAATTGCATCTTTCAAAACTCCAATAACGAATTTCTGTTCGTTTTTTAAACTGTCTTTCACCATGAAAAAAACATCTCTTCTTGATAATTCCATATTTGAAGATTGGGAAGACTCTGTAAAATACCAATATAAACATGTACAAAATTGAATGACATTATTTTGAAATCATTTTATACTTAACAAAACTATATACGGTGTTCTGACTCGAAATGTACAAAAATAATTTATTACTACTAAAAATGATTTTATATTTATAAAGAAAACGAATATTTATGATATAAATGATTAACAAATATATTTACATACATTCTGCACGAAAAAAAAACCGAAATTACATGAAATCTGTCTTTACGAGAATCACCTCTGTGTCAGTATACAACAGGTATAATAAAGCCTGAACAGCAGGCGGGCTCCTTTCTTTCATACATAGCTGCTCTAGGAGCCCCTCGTCAGTCCTTGCCGAAGCGCCGTCTACACTACGTATACACTATGTACGTATACACTAATACACCTTTACTGCCGAAAACCGTTACGCCGTACAAACATGGGGGAAACACAGTTCTAGCTACTGAGAGTTCTTGCAGGAATATTTTATAAAATGTTGAGATTTTCGTAAAGCGTACATTTAGAATAATAAATTACTGTATTAAAATTTAAATGATCTATGAATATTAATCAATAAATGAACATACTACAAATGGAATTGATAAATAAATATTAATCTATGTTAATAGACAGAAAATATACCAACGCGCTGTAACGTAATAATCAATGGATTACATTCACACGTCCGTTAATGTCGCGCCACGTATTAGTCCCTAAAAATTAGTCTAACTATTCGTTGAGCACTCCTGAGCAGCCAGTTTTTTAGCATATTATATTTAGTACTGTACACTATCAGTTTCTTGTTGAAACAAGGTCGAGACTCGCGAAGACATTTTTAAAACTACTTTAGAAAATCGATTTTCGAAAAAAAATGTATAATTTTTTATGTTTACTTGTTGCAAAATTTAGATATTTCAAACATAAAATAAGCAATAACTGTGCATAATTATATTTTCTGCATACCTTCAGAAAGTTTTTCCATTTTGCAGAATTAAAATTGAGACTGTTTCGTCCGTTTCACAGCACTTCGAAACAGGCAAGAATTTTTCGACGCGTACGCTTGTTTAATGCGTACCGAACGGCGGCTGAATGTCGACTGATGTCGAGGCGACCCTAGAGCAGGTATAAACCTGCCCGGTCCGGAATTTCGTCCTAGGACTATCAGTAAACAAGATCTGAACATATTTAGACGAATATATACAACTCAAAAATTTGACTTTTGGCCAGCTTTTTGGGATTCTGCCCCACTGTGCTGCGGGAGATAAACAATTCTTGATGTTTTACCCCCCGATAGGGGTGCTTTTCGGAATATGGACGTGGTTGATATTTTTTTCAGAGACGTCTCTTGGGCCTCCTTACGCATAACGCCAATAAAAAAAGAGTTTATGTCGAACCCGCGGAAGATACAAAATTTTGATGTTTTACGGCCTGGTACGGGTGCTTCCCGGAATAGGGAAGTGGTTTTTGTTCACAGACGAGTCTTGGGCCTCCCTACGTACAACGCCAATAAAAAAAAAAGGGTTTATATCGAACCCGAGGGAGATAAAATTTTTTTCGTGTTTTACCCCACGATAGGGGTGCTTTCGGGAATATGGACAAGGTTGATATTTTTTCGGAGACGTTTCTTGGGCCGCCTTACGTATAACGCCAATAAAAAAAGGGTTTATGTCGAATCCCCGGAAGATAAAACAATTTTCATGTTTTAACCCAGATAGCGGTGCTTTCCGGAATATGGACGTTGTTGATATTTTTTTCAGAGACGTCTCTTGGGCCACCCTACGTACAACGCCAATAAAAAAAGGGTTTATATCGAACGCGCGGGACAGAATATTTTTTTCATGTTTTACCCCCCGTTAGGGGTGCTTTCCAGAATATGGACGTGGTTGATATTTTTTTCAGAGACGTCTGTTGGGCCTCCCTACGTACAACGCCAATAAAAAAGGGATTATACCGAACCTGCGGGAGATAAACAGTTTTTCATCAGTTGCCCCCCGATACGGGTGCTTTCCGGAACATGGACGTGGTTGATATTTTTTTCAGATACGTCTCTTGGGCCTCCCTACGTACAACGAGATCGAGATACAAACCGAGGTATTTAACTTCATCAATACGTGGTAGGGGCTGGTCATTTAATAAGACTGTCGGGCAGTCCTTTTTGTTCATAGTGAAGGTTATGTGGACTGATTTATTGTCGCTGGCTTTAATTCTCCACCTCTTCAGCCATCTTTGAACGTCGTTGAGCTTTTTTTGGAGTATTCTCGAGGCTGTATCCGGATTTTCGTGGACAGATAGGATGGCTGTGTCATCGGCGAATGTCGCTACGGTGGTATTAGGGTCTACGGGAAGGTCGGCTGTGAAGATGGTGTATAAAACTGGGCCTAAGACGCTTTCTTGAGGAACTCCTGAATTTATAGGAAAAAATCGTGATTGATCTGTGCCCTTTTTCCTTTGGAAGCTCCGATCACTTAGGTACGACTTCAAGAGTAGAAAGTATTACGGTATAACCATTTTGAATTTATACAGTAGTCCGGGGTGCCACACTTCGTCGAAGGCTTGTTGGATGTCCAAAAAAACTGCTGAGTAGTACTTTTTCTCTTCAAGCGTGTTGGCTATTGCGTTGTAGACTCTGTTTACTTGCTCCACCGTTGAATGATTAGTTCTGAATCCAAATTGGTGATCAGGTATAATACCTTGCTCGTTTATCGAATCTCTGTTTCTTGTTAGGAGTAGTTTCTCGAACAATTTGGATGCGATAGGCAGCAAGTTTATTGGTCTACAGGAGGTAACGGAGTTTCGGGGCTTACCAGGTTTTAGAATCATAATAATTTGCGCAATTTTCCATTGACTGGGTATGTAGGAAATGCGGAGGATGGCATTGAATAGGGTTGTGAGGTACACAACTCCCGTTTTCGGTAGTTTTTTTTAAGTATTACTCCGTTGATTAGACCGTAACCAGGCGATTTCCTTGGAGCCAGGTTTTTGCGGATAGCGTATTCTACTTCCTGGGGGGAGAAATGTCTGATGGGTAATTCCATTGGTGGTGGGTATTCAAGAAAATCGTGTATTTCGGTGTCGTTCTGCTCTGCTGGGAGTGGCGTAAATACTTGGGCAAGGTGTTCTGCGAATGTCTGCGCTTTTTCGTTGTCAGTTTGTGCCCATTCTCCGTTGGCTTTTTTGATAGGTGGGTTTTGGCTTTGGGCGTGATTGATTCGTTTGGCGACCTTCCAGAGTGAATAGTCAGTATTCGCCGTGTTTGTCAGGTGTTGTTCAATATTATGGTTATTGTAGTCAGAAATAATTTTTTTGAGCTCGCGAGTTATTCTATTATAGATTATTTTGTCGATTGGGTTTCTACTTGTCTGCCATTTCCGTCTAATTCTTCTTTTTTCGGCGATTTTTTGTCTTGTTTCTTCAGGGTGTTTATTCCCAGTGGAGGTAGGACAGCTGTCTGATGTAGCCTTCTAGGCAGCGTCCTGGATTAGTTTGACGAAATATTCCGTTGCGTCATCTATGTCGTACTCGTTTTTCAAGGGGACTTTTAGATTGATATTTCTGTCGATTTTGTCTTGGAATATCAACCAATCTGTTTTTTTGTTGTGGAGGGACGGTATTTTATGTTTATTAATTATTTTATTACTATTTAGGATTAGTGTTACAGGGGTCTGATCGGATGACAAATCTAAGCTAGTTGTTATGTGGACATAGTTTCTAGCTACGCCCTTGGCTACAAAAAAAATCGAGTACGTCTGGGGTTTTGTTTCTATCCGTTGGCCAATATGTGGGTGGTCCTGCAGAAAATTGTTTGCAGTTGAGTGTTGTCATTGCTTTTAGAAGTTCGTGACCTCGCGTTGTAGTTAGCCTTGAGCCCCATAGGGGATGCTTGGCGTTGTTGTCGCCCCCTGCAAAAAATCGAGGTCCTAGTCTCCGGAAAAAATCTGCGAATTGGTTGTCTTTGATGTTGTGCCTCGGAGGACAGTAGACTGCCGCTACCACTATAGGCCCAAACTTCTCGTTTTCGATAGCTATGCTTGTCGCTTGAATGCATTCTTTATCGAAAGGTAACAATTGGTGATGTTTTATGGATTTTTTCATAAAAATTCCTGTTCCCCCATGTGCTATGCCGTCGGGATGCTCTGTGCTGTAGAAGTCGTAGCCGTGGATTTTGATGAACCTCCTCTCTGTAAGATAGGTCTCAGCAATCAGCATTATATCGATTTTATTTGTGCATAGGAATATAGCTATTTCTTGGCGGTGTTGGATCAAGCCGTTGGCGTTCCATAGGGTGGTACGGTACGAGGTGAATTATTTGTCCGCAAACTTTGTTAATATTGTTGTCAGGAGGTTTAACAAAGTTTTTAATAGCTCGTTTTGCTGCATTATTGCTGTCCTGAATTCGTTAAATGATTTGTCGAGAATGTTTATAATTTCTGAGTTATCGTTGGAGTTGTACGTGCGAGCGCTTGTGTTTGCTCCAGTCCCTTGTGCATAGCTCAGATTGCGTGCTTCTCTCGCAGGCGTAGCATTAGGCTGAGTTTGGTTGGATTCGTCCTCGCTGGTGTGGTTTACGCGTCGTGGTGCTGATGTATGCCAGTGAGACTTGTGTGGAGGAGGCTCTTTTGTTGAGAATATTTTGATACACGCGACAACCCTTGTAGTTGGCTGGATGATTTCCCTCGCAGAGGTCACATTTTGCAAGGATATCTCTGGATTTTACACAAGACGTTGTGCTGTGGCCGCCACTGCATTTGACGCATCTCAATTGTCTGCGGCAGTAAGTCTTGGTGTGTCCGTACCGCTGGCATCTGGTACATTGCACAATCGTTGTATTTTTTTTTCGGCGGTTCAATGTCGATCCTGGCGTTTAATATACAATCGACTTTGTATATTTCCTTATTGTTTGACATCGGTTCTAGGTCTACGAAAAACAGAGGTAGCGGCTCTTTGGTTTTTCCATGAAGTATATTTATTACGTGTCGCACTTGATGTCCATGGTCCTCGATAGCGCTTTTTATATCCTCGACGGGAGTTCAGGGATGTAATGACCTTAAGACAACCCTATATGCACGCTGCTGTTTCAGTTCATAGGTGTGGTATGATGTGTTTACTTCGTCGAGGACATGAACAATATTTCGATATGTCTGTGCATCTTTGGCCATTATTTTTATGTGACCGTCGGTGTTGATTGTTTTGTGGGTGTAATTATCCCTATTTACCGCTCTCTGAAGGGTCTTCTCTAATTCGATGATAGACTTGACATCTGGTATGAATATAGGCGGTGGTTTTGGAATTCTCGCGTTTACCTCTTTTGTTTGGGTGTTGTCGTCGGTTGTACTGTGATTGTCACGAGGTAAATTATTATGATCGCTAAGAGCTACAAATCTATTGTCACAAGGAATTTGGTTTGTACTCTCTTCGTCTGAGTTTTCCCTTCCATTCGAATTTCTGCGACGTTTTTCTGTGGGGACAATGTGCCACTTCGGTGATTCGCCACCTGCATTAGGTGTTTGACTTCGCGACAGGACAACGCGCATATCATGTTCACCTTCCCGTGACGCGGCAGATGGAGATTTAAACACTGGTTCGCGCAAAACATTGTTCTAGCTCGGGATATGGGTTGAAGCTGACACTCGTGTGCAATCGAGTAATTCATTGCCGGCAAGGTCTGAGTCTATATCCATGTCGTCACTGCCACTCACTCATTGTTTTTGCACTTATAATTTTGTGATAAGATAAGTCGCTTTACTAAGGATAATAAGGCTATGAAATCACAGAATACTCTTTAATTGTATGTAAACACAACAGGCCTGCTCGTAAACACATCCGTACTAGACGAAGGCTCAAGCAGAACTCTTCCCGCAAATTGAAAAAATGTTGTTTCGAGAAAAACACGTTTAAAGTTTCACAAATGAAAAACTCAAAGTCAAATGGGTTTAATCAAATGATAAAGTGTCTTACCGATTAATCAGCGATTCCAGCACCATACAGCATTCCTTCCTCTTCCTCATGCAACGCATTTGAAGTCATAAAAAGGAACTACCTGAGCGCTCGTATATACCTGAGCGCGCTTGGGAGTCGAGCGGAGAGTTTTTATCATTCATATACATACCGTTAGAAGGAATCCGAATATCATTTTGAAATTTTCAGGGTGTATTCTTAAGATATTTTGCTAACGATGTACGAAATTAGAAAAAAAAATTCATTTTTTGAAGCATCTAAAGTGGTTGCCCGCCTTAAGAGTGAATTTTTGAAAAATCCTTTCTTCGTGCACTCCTGCACCTTCCTAAGGAATACATGTTCCAAGCTTCAAGTTCATACACGCAAGGAATATCATTTTCCATACAAACTTTCACCCCTTTCATTTTCCTTTTTCGTACAAATCATTCTTAGCGGATGTCTACACTCTATAAAGAACTTTAATCAGTCAGTTAGTTAGTCACCGAATGGTATTTCGCTTATATATATATATATATATATATATATATATATAGATTTTCTTCCCATTGCCTGACACTTTTGTCCACCTTTTTATATTTGTTAGTATAGTGTATTCTTTTATTCCATAGTGCAGAGAATAGCTTTTTACACCCCCTTGTCTTAGACGTATGTTATGCATACATATGTCGGATAATACATAAAATAACAAAATAATGCATAGTAGCTTTACAAATCTTAGGCTCCCTCGTCTTTCTTTTTTCCTGTAGTATAACAAAGTTTAGTGTATATTCGCACAGTTTTAGCTGCTCAGACTTTCTCCTGTTCTGTTATTCTCCTTTCTCCTTCCATCTATCCACACCATCTGCCAATTCTTTCTTTATTCCTTTTCTGCTTTCTCGCATGTCCATACATGCTCCAAATTTTGATCTTCCGTGTTGCACAGTGTGCAGATTCAGCTCCAGTAACCCTTTTTCCCTGCCTTGCCTCCATTTTTGCACCGTATCGTGGCCCATTCCTCCTTCAAGTATCCTTTTATTTCCCTCTTGTTCCAGCAATTCGGCTCGCTAACACATTTTTTACTTTCTTTTTATATATCTGCAAAAGTGGATGCATCACTTCTTGCCCAATGTTTTTGTATATCTTGGTATTTTTTCTCCACATCTTCCAACAGTATTTGTCTCTTTTCTTTGAGGGATCCGTCGTTTCTTCTAAGATTCCATATTCTCCCTTTCCCTACCTCTCTTATTGCACCTTCTAATTCCCTACCCCATTTTTATGGATTTCCGTTTCAAGGCACATTTTGGCCACCTCTTTCGGTCCATTTTTGGAACCTCCAGTATGTAATTCCCTGCTCTTTTCTGGCCTCTATCTCTATACTACCACAATACTACAAAAACACACCTGACTACCAATGGAAGATGGAAGCCGGGAAAATATTCCCGGCTTCCATCTTCCATTGGTAGTCTGGTGTGTTTTTCGGTCCCTCAGTGCCATTTTCACAAAACATCCATGGAGTATTTCTTTCGTTCTCTTCCCTTCCAACCTAAGAGTTCTATTCCATATAGAGCACCAGACTTTACAAGAGGATTCATCAAGTGCAGTTTCTGCTCCAGAACATAAATTCTCGCTCTTTTTGTGACCCTGCATACCGTGTTTGCTGGTTTCCGGGCTTTTTTAGTTACTATGTTCGGGTGTTTTTTAAGTTATTCTTTGTTGAGAAAAGAAACCGTAAATATTTGAAAAAGGTGATCACCTCCACTTCTTCGCCCCTGAAATTACACGCCTCATTTTTTTCCGTCTGCCGCCCTTCCTAAAGACCATTATTTTGGTTTTCTTTATGTTGACCTCCATTTTTGTTTTTTGTTTTGTTTTTTTTTTCAGCGTGCTTAACATTTTTGCCAATTCTTCCGCGTCTTCCGCTAAGATCGCTATGTCATCTGCGTATTTCATGGCATAACATTTCTACGTGCCCACGGCAGTCCGGCCTATTCCTTTTCCTTCCCCCTCATCATCTACATCGACAATCGCAATTCCGACATCGACCATATTTTTTGGTCTTCTGTAATATGAATTCGATTGGAAGATGGTTCGATTCGACTTGCCCTATTACTTTTAATGACTTTATTAATCCCTCCTCCGCATCTTCCAATCATATTACTAGATCAAATACCGAACTACCGTCTCCGTCTCCTATAAAAGTGACTCGATCTGCTTCATCCCCCTGTATTCTGCCATTTATTATTGTGAGCCCTACCTTTCCGCAAAATGTCAATAGTTTTTTCTCCTTCTGCATTTATTACAGTATCCTCTGAGTTTCTCGTCCATGGAACATCTCCAGATTTCTCACATTCGATTATTCCAGGCATCTTTCCAATCGCCCGCAGTTATTACTCCTGCTCCTTGCTTTAATCCATCTTCGATGCATTGTCTCAATGAGTCCTCGATGTTTCCAAAACCCACGGAATTGTATTTGTAATTGCAATCCACGAAAAACCACCTCTATTATGCAGAACCATTTTTTCATTTAATCTCTCCAGATCTTGTTTATCACCCCGTATCTTCACTGTTCTATGTCATATCTTCCTCCGAAATTTTTATGTTTTTTTCTATTCGATGGTCCTCGCTTGCACTACCCCTTTCCCCCTTTTTCTGCCATTTTTGGTGCCGTGTAAAACCTTTCGCTATTTCATTTAATGATTTGCCATCCCACTTTTTTCCACCTACGTCTCCTGCAGTATTATAGTATCAAATGATTCAAGAAAATGGTTAGCCTCTTTAATGTTCTTTAGCCCCGCTACATTCCACGTGAACATTTTAAATTCTTCTTCGGGTGTTCGGGCTAAGGAATTGGCCGGTTTCGCTTCCAATCTTCTCAGTCGTTCCTTCTAGTGCCACTACTGCTCGTCGATGCTCATCTTTATGTGTCCCTTTCTCACATTCCTTCCGGTTCTCCAAAAATTTGTCTGTTTCTTGTTGGATCCACTTGCCGATCTTCCGTTCCCTGGTGGTTACGTCGCCTTCCGGCATGATACCTCGCCCATTCGGCTTCTTTCTTTTTCACATTATCCTTTGTTTTTTTTATCTTTTATTTCATCCTGAGTCACTACGGGAACGCCGCCCAGTTACAATACGTCGTCGATTTTCGGGCTCACATCGAGTCCTGTCCTCAGGATCTGAATCACGTCGTGAGCTACACCATGTTTCGGTGGTCTGCTACTGACGCCGCACGGCTCTCGTGTTCCAGCGACTGTGGACAACCCTCTACCCCTCCACTGTTTCTATCTTCGTCCATCTCGCGTTTCTCGTTCTAGCCTCACTCTCCGCCTGCATTTACGACTTTTCTTCTGTTGTCTCACCAGTTATTCGCTTTCCCTCGCCTAGACTCATTCTTGATGCTACGATATTTTTGCACCTTTTGCCTATTTTTCTATCTCTCAAGAAAATTTTGGCACTTTGAAATGCTTGTATATGTTCGGGAAGTCTCCGAAGCACGACTGCTCGTGCCGGTTACCCCCATGCGCGATCTTCTGTTGTTTTTCGAATTTTTCAGGTAATGCATTAACAGCGATTTATTCTGAGATAAAATCTATCGGGTTTCTACACAGCAACCTCCTCTGTACATATTTTTCCTTACAGCGTTATGTGGAGAAGGGTGGAAGTAAAAACCCAAATGGTTTTTACTTCCACCCATCTCTTCTTTCTTCCACAATTTAAAAAATATATTAACGAAATTGGGGCTATCTTCCGCCTCTTCGTTCTCCCCCTATCACCTCAGTCTTTCTCAACGCTCCCTTCTCGAACTGTCTTACTATTTTACAGATTTCCTCTATTATTTTTTCTTTCTACAGCCTTTAACCACTTTTTTCTGTGGTTATGTTGTTGTTCCGTCCATCGTCTAAATTTCCTCAGCGCCCCCGGTCTTATTTGTGCTTTCGCCTCCCGACACTCCCCGATGTGGTCCAGGCTTTCCTTTGTCCTTTGCAGGTTCGATATCACGTGTTTCTGAATCCCTTGCGCACTTCCCTTTCCGCACTCACGAACCTAATCCCTTGCCAAGCTTTCGTTAACTCCTCCTCTCATCTTTCGTTTCTCCTAGTATTCCTCCATTCCCACTTCTTTCTTTATGTCTTTATACTCTCCGCAATATCGCGAATCCCTAATTTACCGCGATTTTTCTGGAGCCTTCGATCTGTCATTTCATTGAAATGAGAGTCTTTAACTCTAATTTCTTTTTGTTTCCCCGTCTTAGTATGCTCCCTATTTGGCCCGTTCCGACCTGCTTTATTGCTTCTTACACTTCTTTCCTTTCACTTTTCACCTTTGTGTTTTGTATCTTTCTTCTATTCTTTATTCCTGTATATTTTTCCGCTGTTTATTTTCATCATCATTTCCGTTCCCTCGCAGCCTGCTTCCATGTCCCAAATGTATTGTGGCGTATTTGTCGTTTATCTCTTATCTCATTTATCGCATTCCCTCATCATTTTTTGTTATATCGTTTGGTATCTTTTGTGGCTCCTATTTATTCACTGTCGATTGTATGTTCCTCTCCGATTCTTGCATTGAAATCTCCTATTATTATCACACAGACCCTTTTTTTTACCTCGATAATTCTCTACACGTCTTCCACTCGCCTCAAGTTTCTGTTATATATTGTTATTATTGTTCTTCTCTCTCTCTCTCTTGTTGTTTCCTTAATGCACTCCTCGTATGGTGAGGCCACCTGTCCGTTCTTTGAGTTGTCTTTCTTCCACCATTTCTTTATTTATTTCTACTAACCGCCCCCTTTCTTTTCCTTGTTCTTTTGCCGCTTTAGTGGCTCATATAAAGTATTTTTCTAATTTGTCGATAACGCGCTCTTCCGCCAACTTTTCTAACCAACTTTCAGCCGCTTCAGTTGAACTCAGCAGCCCTCCATAAAGCTCGATCCACTTTGCACCTTGCTTTCTCTCTCCGGCTGATTACCTTCTGCTCCTTCATTATCTATAATTTCTTTCCCATCGACGCTGTCTGGTTTATAATAGTCAACATTATCTCTCTCATTTTTCTAAATCTTGGATTGACTCCTGTTTTCCCCCGTACATTTTTTTCTATGTCCCGTATCGGATGATTTCTCGTCCTTCGCTCTACTTGGATTAATATGTTCCTCTTTTTCTCTCTTCTTTCTTGCCATTGTCTTTCCCACTCACGCGGTTTCAGTCTTTTTGGCTTTCTTCTCGATTCAAACCTTGGCCGTCCCATATACCTTGCCTTCTTCCCTTTTTCCTTGTCACTTCCTTTCACTCTCATATTCCTGTTTTATACTCTTCAGTGTCTTTTTACCTAAAAAATGGTTCCTCCTCATTCAGGGTCCTTTTTGTATGCTGATTTTCATCACACCTATTTTCTGTTTCCATTCGTCGTTCCCGATCCATTCTGTTTCTTCTTGCATTATCGTTGACGCTCTTCCATGTGTCAATATAACATACAATGTCCCCACTTCTTTTTCAGGCGGCAGGACGCAGCGCGCCAAGCACTTCAGATTAAAGCGAATGAGGAGAATACATCGTCGGCCATTGGGGACGATGTAAATGTACTAAAGACACCGGTAACGTTAAATAAAACGGCCGAGAAACAAACGAGTTGAAATACTTTGGAGTGTGATCCTAATCCAAAAATACGTTGCAGTATTATAGATGAGGGTAAGGATAATCATAGATCCTTTTCGGACTATGCAGGCAACGGTCAACCTTGCGATGATAAGATGGCTATTCATTCTCCGGAAACGGAACCGGAGCAGAATAATGCAAATGGTGTCGATGAACATGAGCTTGTAATTGAACAATCTCCACTGGATGTTGGTCACGAGCAGGAAATTAAAGTCGATGGCCGACGAATTGTCGACATTACTTATTTTCTGCAACAGCTTCATGAAAAATTCGATAACCACAATCGTGTGCTCGACTGCCCATTTAGTTCTTTAAAGATGTTAAAATATGTCGACCGTGGTTTACATACCCAGCTATTTTTCGAATGTGAGATGTGCCATTATCGGTTTCATATTGGCACAGATCCTCAGGGTGACCATTTTTCGGTTTAAACAAAAGTGCTGTATGTGGCACCGTCACTGCGGGTGGGGGATATTCGATGGCGCAAGAACTCTTCGCCGCGATATCCGTTCCTTTTATGACAGATAAAACGTACCGAAAGTATCGCGAGAATCTATTTGATAACTTTCACGAAATTGCTATGGACGAAATGCAACGTGCAGCTGCAACGGAGAAAAAAATCGCCATTGAAAAGGGAAATGTTATACATGATATTCCTTACATAACAGTCGTTGCCGATGGCTGTTGGGCAAAGAGGTCCTATGCAACCGGAAAGCATGATTCGCTTTCCGGAACAGCAATGATTTTTGGTCATGAGAGTAAGCTAGCCCTCTTTGTTTCAGTGCGAAATAAATATTGTGCAATCCATGCTAAGGCTGAACAATTAGACCGAGAACCACCAGAACATATCTGTTACAAAAACTGGAGTCGAGAACAAAGTTCCACTTCTATGGAAACAGATATTATTCTGGAAGGATTCAAAAGTAGCATCGAAACACATGGTTTGATTTACAAAACTCTCATCGCAGATGGTGATAGTAGCGTTTTTCAAGCCATTCGAAATGCTGACCCTTAAGCAGAGTACGGGGTCATGGTCGACAAAATATAGTGCAATAATCATTTGTTTCGCAACTTGTGTAACAAATTTAGATGCGCATCTAACTCGAAACTACGGTGTGTTCCAACGAAAGGCACAATAACCGTGATGGAGCTTAGAAACCGTGTATCGAAAAGCGGTTTCAAACTTCGTAAAATTATTGAATCAGCGCGCGATTTACGTAACGCTGATGATGTTTCAGAGCAGGAAAAAGTTAAGCAGTTGCAAACCGATATGTTAACAAGTTTAGACCATGTATTTGGAGATCATTCGAATTGTGCAACACTGCCAATGGCTTGTGTTACCAAATCGAATGAAAAAAACTTGATACCGGAACTCCGCCGGACAGGGTTATATCCATTGCTCGCAGAAGCCGTTAATTATTTGATGTGTCACGCCAAAAGTCTTTTGCGAAACGTTACAAATAACGTTGCGGAAATATGTAATTCTGTTGTTAACAAATTAAACTCCGGTAAACGCATTAACCATTGCGCCAAAGAGTCCTTTCAGACTCGGTGCTACGGAGCAGTAACCCAGTTTAATTCTGGAAGAGTGCTGTCAAAAATGTACCAAAATGTTGCGGGCGTCATTCCCACTGCTATTCTGAAAATGGAAAGAATGAGGCTACAGGGGTTAGCGAGAAAAAAGGCGTCCCAGCAAATAACGTCGGCCCGTCCACGTCGGAAATGGCTCGGGACCGACAAACATTATGGACCATCGGCTGAAAAGCCCGACCAACCGACTGAAACTTATGATGTTCTAGTCGCAAAACACTTTGAGAAATTGCAAAAAAATGTAGAAAATCGGGCACAGATAGAGCGCGATACAGTTACTCAAAGGGATTGCGATTATTGGCATCAGCTGCGAAGAGATATGATTACTGCTTCGCATTTCGGGCCCATATGCCGCATGCTGAAAACCACTTCATGTGCGAATATGGTGACAACCATTCGATATCCAAAAGTTTTGGATACGGTGGCAACTCAGTACGGTGTAACCAATGAGCAAAAGGCTCGAGAAACCTTAGAACGTAAACTACAAGTTGAGATTCGACCCTGTGGCTTGTTCATTGATGAGATGTTGCCATACTTGGGAGCATCGCCGGATGGATTGACGATGATGGCATTGTCGAAATTAAATGTCCTTTTTCAGCGAAGGAATTGATGATTGAAAATGCTATTGAGAGCATTGCCAGTCTGCGTCGTATTTTTAAAAAACAAGATGCTAATCTCATGAGTGAGGCTCATGTGTATTTTTATCAAGTCCAAGGTCAGCTCCACGTTACACAGCGAGATTATTGCATCTTCGCATTGTGGACATCGATAGACCTTAAATACATTAAGGTTCAACGTGATAATAGCTTTTGGCAGACCAAAATGGAGCCTCTTTTGACACGCTTCTATATGGAATGCCTGCTCCCAGAAATCGTTGACAGCCGTCGAAGTAGGTCAATGCCCATTCGAGAGCCAAAATATATCTTGTATGCTCGCGATCAGACGAAACACCTAAAAGGGAATAGCGTACAAGTTTCGAGCAAACGCGAACTTGTAACTGCTGATACGGGGAAAAAAGGAAAGAAGTCCCGTAGTGACGAAACTGCTATGCGTATTACTGATGCTAATCCATTGGATAATGCGTCGCATAACATACCCATTACCAGTTTCAAAAATGACAGTCTGACGTCAGAATGGGTGCCAGTCGAGTCTGCCGATGAGGACCCAGATGACAACATAGAGGTCCTAAATATTGTGCGAGAAAATATTTCGCTTCAAGATGTTATTGGAGAGATATTGCCGCTCGATAGCCTCTTGTCGGATTCAAGTATCGACTTGTTCCAAACAGTTATACAACAGCATACCAATTTCGCATTGCAACCCGCATGCTACTCGGCGTATTATCATGATATAAAACCGTGTATCGCAGGAAATAAGGATTTGCAAATTATCGGCGGCAATACATCAAAACATTGGTGTTGCATTTATTATGATGGACTGAACATCATGATATATGATAGCCTGAATCCAAGCGAGCTGTGCGCTTTGCGTAGTGACGAAAAGAGGTATATAAGGCGACGCTATCCCTTCGTTACAGACGACGACATTCTTTTTCAACCTGTAACGAGGCAACCTGATTGTTACAGTTGCGGCGTTTATGCTGCTGCATTTGCTACAAGTATAGCAATTGGAACAGACCCGTCTTGTATAAAATATTCAAGAAATGCATTTGAAATGCGATCACACTTGATACGTATTATTCGTAATCGGAAAATAATTCCATTTCCAACGGAATAGATAGATACAATTTCCTGTGATTGTGTTTCACTGCATTAATGCTAGTGTATAGACAAAACCCATGCTTATATTGAAGTTGTTGCTTTTTATAGTGCGTCACCAGCAAAGACTCGCTGAGCGGTGCAAAGCCGTTCGCACCTACCGATCAAAAGCGTGGTCGAGAAAAAAGTCCACATTTAAATAATTGATTGCTAATATTATCGGTGTATTCAGCAGCGAACCGCCACCGACCACCTGTGGTGTGTCATGATTTCTTAAATATTTGGCGACGGTCTCCCTTTGAGAAGAAAATGCAACCAATTGTTTAGATAATTGAACATCTTTAGTATTAATCTAGAGCGAATAAGAGCGCTAATATCTTTATATCAGCGCTGTCGTTCGCAACGGGTCCCCAGCGTATACTTGCTGAGTAGTGCGAAGCCGTTCGCACCTACCGATCACAAGCGTGGTCAAGAAAAATGTCCATTTTTTAAAGCATTGTTCATATTGTCGCAAAATTTCTTTGTGACACGCATGCTGCTTATGGTACAACTGTGACAAGCATACTGCTTCTGTTAATGGAAAAAAAACGTACTCACGATTGACCGTGAGTGGGTAAGTGTAGGTGGGCGTTTCTCTGTTAAACAATTCCCTGTTTGTGAATTGTCGTGTAATTTGATAATCGAACGAGTAACGATAATCTCTTCATGACATGTTCATGAGAAAAAAGACACGAGAGAGAAAGCTACATGATTGTAAGCCAGCGACCAACTGTGGTGTGTCATGATTTTTTTAAATATTTGGCGATAGTCTCCAAGTGAGAAGAAAATGCAACCAATTGTTTAGATAATTGAACATCTTTATAACACCTACCGATCACAAGCATGGTCGAGAAAAAAGTCCAATTTTTAAATGATTGATTGCTGATATTACCGGTGCATTCTGCAGCGGATCGCCGAAGACCACCTGTGGTGTGTCATGATTTCTTAAATATTTGGCGACGGTCTCCCTCCGAGAAGCAAATGCAACCAATTGTTTAGATAATTGAGCATGTTTAGTATTAATCTAGAGCGAATAGGAGCGCTAATATCTTTATGTCAGCGCTGTCGTTCGCAAGTTGCGAATCGCAACGCGTCCCCAGCATATACTTGCTGAGTGGTGCGAAGCCGTTCGCACCTACCGATCTCAAGCGTGGTCGAGAAAAATGTCCATTTTTAAAAGCATTTTTAATATCGTCGCAAAATTTCTCTATGACTAGCATGCTGCTTATGGTAATCACAACTGTGACAAGCATACTGCTTCTGTTCAAGGAAAGAAACGTTCTCACGATTGACCGTGAGTGGGTAAGTGTGGGTGGGTGTTTCGTCACTGGCCAGCGGATCGGGAGGTCGCAGGTTCGAATCCCAGCCACGTTACTTTCGTTGTGAAATATTTTTCTTCGATATTTCTCCGCGAAAGACGACTAGTTCCGTGACTGGGAGGCGAACTTTGAAACGGCTGTATGGGTATAGGTTTTCCGCAGTTTCCCTATGCCCATGGCAGATATGTCATGGTGAATACGATACAGAGGGGGAAGTCGGCTGCGGCCGCAAGGTGGGGGACGGGAGGTAGACAGGGAAATTGTAGAGGAGAGGTACACGAGGGAATTGTGGAATGGGAGATACAGAGGGGTGATTTGGAATGGGTGACAGAACGAAGTTGAGGTGAGTTGGGGCTCGTAAAAAGGGGAAGACCCTGTACGGCTGGAACAAACCAATAAAAAATAAAAATATATAATTTTTGTTGGTTTTATTTTATAGTCTATTACATCACAATTGTGAGTTTGATGATTATTATGTTATTTAATCGGATATATTATGTTATTATAGTATTTTCTCATTATTTTTAGTTATGTTTCAGCCGCATTACAAATTGTGTCATTTTGATTATTTGTGTTGAACCCTGCGTTATTTCTTTTGCCCGAGTAGTGTCTAGGGCATACTAAATCCAATCAATCAATCTCTCTTTCTCTCTCTGTCTCTGCCTCTGCCTCTCTCTCTCTCTCTCTCTCTCTCTCTCTCTGTCTCTCTATCTCTCCCTCTCCCTGCTTTCTACCTACGACCGGTCATGAAATTTTGTCGCTCCTTATTTTTTATATTATTTTGCTGCTGCAAAAGGCCTCCGGGCCACGTTTTTTTGTCACAGGTCAAGCATGCCATTTTTTGCTTATGCTGCGCTAAAAAAATCTTCAATGGATGAATCGGCTGGTCTCCAAAACTTCACTTTAAAAAACGAAATTCTCGTAATCTCGGTGGGCTTTCTTGCGAGGTGCTCAAAACGCGGTGGTACATAACCCCGCTCCTTTTCGTGTGTGAGCGAACACACGTGTACGCCGGCAAGCTCAACGCATACACTCATCGAACTTCGTACTGTTCTAATTCGACATCCTGTCTACGTTCACTTGTGCCTGGTTGACGACGATTGCTGAGTGAGTGATATCTATCCACCTATACACCGAAAGACCGCGAAATTTGCAGAAGGCCCTACAATGTCTGCCTCAAACCGGATCGTCTTCTGTGATCAGTATATTCATTCATTTTTTATTATAATATTTTTAATCACCCTCTCTCTCTCTCTCTGTCTCTGCCTCTGGCTCTGTCTCTGTCTCTGCCTCTCTCTGTCTCTGTCTCTGTCTCTGCCTCTGCCTCTCTCTCTCTCTCTGTCTCTCTCTGTCTCTCTCTGTCTCTGTCTCTGCCTCTCTTTCTCTCTCTCTCTCTCTGTCTCTCTATCTCTCTGCCTCTGCCTCTCTCTCTCTCTCTCACTCTCTGTCTCTGCCTCTGCCTCTGCCTCTCTCTCTCTCTCTCTGTCTCTGTCTCTGCCTCTCTCTCTCACTCTCTGTCTCTGCCTCTGCCTCTGCCTCTGCCTCTGCCTCTGCCTCTCTCTCTCTCTGTCTCTGTCTCTGTCTCTGTCTCTGTCTCTCTCTCTCTCTCTGAGACAGACGAGACGTGTTTAAAATAAGCTCCAAGTCATTCATGTGAAAAGTGACGTATAAGTAGCGGAAAAATATATAAAAGTATACCAATGGAAAGGAGAAGTTCAAGTGCATCAGTGGCCGAAGTACGGACCGAGTAATTGTGCAGTTCGCAAAGAAATCGCGAGTTCTTTTGGACGTAAGAAAGTGAAAAATTTCTCAGTGTAGCAAGGTAGCGAGAAGCGTCGTCTCCACAGCGCACAATATCGGCGCATGTTCTTACACGGTGGTATGTGTCAAAAACAAATACGGACTCCACCAATTGTCACAGAAGTGAAAAAGCAATTGTGTGAGGCACCTTACCACTGTGACAGGAGCACAAATGTGAAACGGGATCGTTGACCAGCCCGCGCGACGAATTCGGCCGTTTGAAGATACTGGAGTATAGCAAAATCATACTCTCTACAGTATCGTCCAGCGAGCTACCGGCTACCACACGAAATTAATCACATCAACGTCGGAAATCATCGGTACTGGAAACGACCTATCCAGCTTGGACTTCAAAGGATGTACCGCGCGGTTACTATCGGTCGGATAATGGTAATTGGACCGTGTCATATATCCGCGCTGACTGAGCGAGATTACCAGAGTGGATCGCTTCAGGCGAGTGAAATCTGGCGCGACACGGTCACCTAACAAGACAGATTATCTGGAAAATAATGTGAGATGTCTCAAGAAAAATCCAATATGAGCATGAAATGGAACGCGATAAGATTGTGTAGTGGATGTAAAAAAAGTATCAAAGGTGAGGCCGTTTATTGCACAGTGTGTATGAAATACTTCCACCCAAATACAAAATGCAAAAGCTACCACAAAGTATATAACGCAATAAATCAGCTGGTACCATGCGCACATAATCTGGAACATGTTGGTGCAGGAGTAGAGAGAGGACATGAAAAAAACGGAGATGAAACAAAAAGCGACGAGGAGCAGAGAAATAAAAGAAGGAGAACGGAACCAGATGACTCAGAAGATATGACGAGCGACGTACACAACAGAACGATGAAAGAGATGGGGCCTACAGAACAACAAGAAGAGAACCGGTCATTCATGGAAAAAGAATTGGAAAAAATCAGAAGCTCTATCGTAGGAGAAATAATAGGAGATAAACTTAAGAATATAATGAGAGAGATTGTAGCTGAATAAGTTAAAAAAGCAACTGAAACTCTTATGAAAGAAATAGAAAAATTAAAAAGCGAATTAAGAAGCTCGAACGCAAAGTGCGAACACCGAAAAATAGATAGTAGTGAAATAGATGAACATAAAAGTAAGAAAGGCGTAAGCTTTTCTGAAATAGTAAAAAAAAAGAAAAATGAACAAATTATAGTCGAGCCAGTAAAGGATCAAACAAGCGATGAAACAGCAGTTATGATAAAAAAAAAGGTGGATGTAATGGGTTTAGGAGTGGGGGTTGAAAAGATGGTAAAAAGCTCGAGAGGAAAAATAATAGTAGAATGTGAGAAAGCAAAGGACAGGGAAGTATTAGCAGGAATCATAAAAGAAAATCTAGGTACCCAATATAAAATATACGCGCCAAAAAAAAAACTACCGAAGGTTAAAGTAGTGGGAATAGAGGAAAAAGTTGGGAAAGAAAGCGAAGAAGTTTTTATTGAGAGGGTAATAAAACAAAATGGCTTGGAATTAAAAGATAAACCACTCCATATGAAAATCGTGAAAATAATTGAAACAAAAAGAAACGAAAGTACCGCTATAATAGAATTTGATCCGGATACACATAAATTTTTCGTGGAGAAAGAAAAAATGAAAATTGGATGGAAAAGTTATCAGGTGTATGATTATGTAAGCGTAATAAGATGCTTCAAATGCTTTGGATATGACCACTTCGCGGCAGAATGCAGAAACGGGGTCAAGTGCAGGAAATGCGGTGGACAACATGAATTAGGAGAATGCCAATCAGACGTAAAAAAATGTATAAATTGTTGTCAAATGATGGAGAAGTACAACATTAAAGATATACCAACAGATCACGAAGCAACGGACGCGAGGTGCGAAGTGTACAGACGAATCGTAAATAGAAATAAGAAAAATATAAATTACTGTAGCGAATAGCAGTTAAGCACAGAAGGACGTAACTTGGAGGGAGCGTTGATCTTACTCCTAAACTCGCAAGGCTATCTCAACAATAAGGACCAAATAGAAGATCTAACAATACGATTAAAACCAAAGATCTTATGCCTAACGGAAACTCATGTGACAGAAGAGATAGATGACTATGAATTGAGACTAGAAAACTATAAACAAATAAGATGCGACTCGACAAATAGTAGAACAGGTGGAGTCTTGACATTTGTGAACAAGGATATAAAATATAAAAAAATAGTAAACAAAAATATAGAGCAAAATACCTGGATAAGTGCGATAAGATTAATGGGAGAATATAATGAAACCATTGTTTGTAATGTATATCACTCTCCAAACAAAAGTGATGGCAGATTCATAGATGTATTGACTAAAGAATGTGATAAACTAGTGGATATGGGTCATATAGTGTTAGTAGGCAATTTTAATATCGATGTGAGAAAAGACAATCACTATACGAGACGACTTATACAAAACCTTAAAAATTTGGGGATGAAACGATACGAGAATGGATATACAAGAACCACGCAGAGATCGAAAACGGAGATTGACCTGGTGTTCTCGAATTTTTACATAATGACTACAGTTTTATTGACACCTAAGATTACTGACCATGATATTGTAAGAATAGACGTTTTAAAAAATGACCAAAAAAGTGGGACCATGACCGAGTATTGTAGAAGAGATTTTACACACCTAACAGAGGAACATTTTAATGAAATAATAACACCAATGTTACAACAAAGATGTGATACAAATTGCAGCATAAATAACCTAGCGAATAGTATTATAGAATGTATGACCGAGACCATAAATATTATAGCACCGAAAAAAACAATAATAGTACCTACGAAATGGAAAGAGAAACCATGGATAACGTCAAATATAAGAGAGACGAGTAACCATAAGGACTGGTTATATAAGCGTGCGACCATCACCGGGAATGTGAGAGATTGGAGTGATTACAAAAACATAAGAAATATAGTAGTAGCACTTATACGTAAAAGCAAACGGGAGTACTATGAAAACAATATTGATGCAGAAAAATCAAACCCCAAAAAAATGTGGAAAACACTAAAAGAAATAATAGGAAGCAAAAAGACAGAAACCAATACGAAAGGAGTATTATTTGCCGGGAGATTATATAACGACGATGAAGAAATAGCAAACAAATTTAATGATTTTTTTGTACAGAGTATTGACGACATTGTAAATATAAATGGAGAGGAAAATGGAAATTTGGAAACAATAGAAAGTATAAATGAAAAAACAATGGAAACGTTCAGAGAAATAAATAGACAAGAATTAAATAAAATCGTAAAGAATTTAAAAGATAAACAAGGCACAGAGGAAGGCATCAGTACAAAAATGTTGAAGATAGCATGGGTGAGCGTAGGAGATATTATGTTAAAACTGTGCAATAAATCGATGCAGGAAGGAATATTTCCGGAAGAGTGGAAAATTTCAACAGTCGTACCTATCCCGAAAATAGCAGGAAGCATAAAGGCAGAGGAGTATAGACCGAGAAATATGTTACCGATGTACGAGAAAATACTTGAAATAGCAGTAAAAAAACAAATCCTAGAATATGTCGAAGACGCCAATATTCTCGTTCGTGAGCAATCAGGTTTCAGGAGGAATTATTCATGTGAAACAGCGGTGCAAAACTTAGTTATTACATGGAGAAAAAGCATGGATGAAAGCGAATTCATAGGAGTTGTCTTTTTAGATTTCAAACGAGCATTCGAGACCGTTAGTAGAAAGATATTGTTAATGAAACTGAAAAGTTATGGAATGAAGGGGATGGTATATAAATGGATGGAATCATACATGGAAAATCGAACACAAAAAGTAAAGTATAACAATAGTGTGTCAACAACAAAAAATACGAAACATGGGGTGCCACAGGGATCTGTGTTGGGGCCATTATTGTTCATAGTATATATAAATGACGTTGTAAAACAACTGAAGCATTGTTCGTGTAAGATGTTCGCAGACGATACAGTCATATACATTAAGGGGAAAGATCTTTGTGAAGTAGAGCGAAAATTAAACGATGACTTGCAAACAATTGCAAAATGGCTAAAAGTAAATGCACTCAGATTGAATACCGGGAAAACCAAATTTATGATAATACATGACCAAAGAAAACCGTACCTGAAAAACTGCTGTGATATAAAAATAGAAAATGACAAAATAGAGGAAGTAGAAGAAATAAAGTACCTGGGAATCATTATAGACAATAATATGAAATTTGATAAGTTGGCTGCGTTTATTGTAAAAAAAGTAGCAAAGAAAGTGAACTTTATGTATAGAATTAATAAGTATGTGTCGATAAATACGCTAATAACCATTTATAAAAGTATAGTATCCCCGCATTTCGAGTATTGCAATACACTACTACTAAATGTTAACGAGTATTGGATGGATGTTCTACAAAAAACTCAAAACCGAGCAATGCGAGCAATCCTAAGGTGCGATAGATATACTAGAATAAAAGACATGCTAGATGCTTTATGCTTTCTGAATGTACGACAGAGGATGATATACAATGTGTGCGTTTTTGTATATAAGATAAAGAATGGAATGATGCCGGAATATTTGCGTGAAGAAGTTATGATAGTAGGCGAGAGGCATCAGTACAACACGAGGCAAAAGAGTAATATACTGATAAAACAGCGCCGAACAAACTCAGCTCAACGATGTATAACCTATACCGGTTTTGAAATGTTCAACAAACTTCCAATAGCGATAAAAAGTGCGAATAGTGTAGAAGAATTTAAGCGAGCGGTTAAAGAATACGTGAAAAGATGCGAGGGATAGAGGCGATAAATAGCGATAAGTAGGATAATTAGGATAAGGTATTGTAAAAGTAAATGTCACTGCAAGTAGCAATATGCTAAATAACGCTCAATCAATCAATCTCTCTCTCTCTCTCTCTCTCTCTCTCTCTCTCTCTCTCTCTCTCTCTCTCTCTCTCTCTCTCTGTCTCTGTCTCTGTCTCTGTCTCTGTCTCTGTCTCTGTCTCTGTCTCTGTCTCTGTCTCTGCCTCCCTCTCTCTGCCGCTGTCTCTGCCTCTCCCTCTCTCTGCCTCTGTCGCTGCCTCTCTCTCTCTTTGCCTCTGTCGCTGCCTCTCTCTCTCTCTCTCTCTCTCTCTCTCTCTCTCTCTCTCTCTCTCCGTCTCCGTCTCCGTCTCCGTCTCCGTCTCCGTCTTCATCTTCGTCTCCGTCTCCGTCACCGTCTCTGTCTCCGTCTCCGTCTCTGTCTCTCTCTGTCTCTGTCTCCGTCTCTGTCTCTGTCTCTGTCTCTGTCTCTGTCTCTCTCTGTCTCTGCCTCTGCCTCTCTCTCTCTCTCTCTCTCTCTCTCTCTTTCTCCCCGCTTTCTACCTACGACCTGTCACGAAATTTTGTCGCTCCTTAATTTTTATATTATTTTGCTGCCGCAAAGGGCCTCCGGGCCACGTTTTTTTGTCACAGGTCAAGCATGCCATTTTTTGCTTATCCTGCGCTAAAAAAATCTTCAATGGATGAATCGGCTGGCCTCCAAAACTTCACTTTGAAACACGACATTCTCGTATTCTCGGTGGGCTTTCCTGCGAGGTGCTCAAAACGCGTTGATCCATAACCCCGCTCCTTTTCGTGTGAGCGAACACACGTGTACGCCGGCAAGCTCAACGTATACACTCGTCGAACTTCGTACTGTGCTAATTTGGCATCGTGTCTACGTTCATGTGTGCCTGGTTGACGACGATTGCTGAGTGAGTGATATCTATCTATCTATCTATCTATACACCGAAAGAGCGCGAAATTTTAAACAGGCCCTACAATGTCTGCCTCAAAGCGGATTGTCTTTTGTGATCAGTATATTTATTCATATTTTATTATAATATTTTTAGTCACCTCCTCTCTATCTCTATCTCTTTATCTCTCTCTATCTTTCTCCATCTCTCTCTCTCTCTCTCGTATTTTTCATTTTTTGTTCTTAATTTTATCTTTTCTAATTTTTGTAATGATTATTATTTGTTATTTTCTTTATTTTATTGTACAAATTATCGTCCTAAGAGAGATATATGTTATTGCATTGATATGTACCCATAAATTGCCTCAAAGTTTCTATTACTGAGGCATAATGAAATCAATCAATCAATCTCTCTCTCCATCTCTCTCTCTCTCTCTCTCTCTCTCTTGCTCTCTCGCTCTCTCTCTCTCCCTCTCTCTCCCTCTCCCTCTCTCTCTCTCTCGCTCTCGCTCTCTCTCTTTGCACATCTTCAATTTTTCACTTATGCATGGTACGTTCCCAGCCATTTGGAAAAAGGCATTGATAAGGCCCATACCCAAGGTAAAATCGCCTAGCTCCTCTGCGGACTACAGGCCAATATCAATTCTCTGTACTTTGTCGAAGGTGCTGGAACGTATTATTGCCGACCAAATCACAGCCTTTCTTGAGCCTGAAGAGCTTCTCGACCCGTACCAATCCGCGTACAGAAGGGGCGCAGGAACTCAGACAGCGTTACTGCGTGTGTGTGATTATGTTCGTCAGGGCATCGATGACAGATTGCTTACTGTCATGGTTCTCTTCGATTATTCAAAGGCCTTTGACCGAGTTGACCATAATTTACTCCTGGTTAAACTCAAAAACCTACACTTCTCTACATCGGCAGTGGAATGGATGAGGTCGTATTTAACCGCAAGATTTCAATCAGTGGCTGATTCAAATGGTAATAGGTCTACTTGGGCTCATGTCAAATCCGGTGTTCCACAAGGATCCGTCTTGGGTCCATTATTATTTACTCTCTACATGTGTGACCTTAGATACGCACTCTCCTCCTGCGCTTACAGTCTCTATGCGGATAACCTCCAAATATTTCTTAGATGTCCTGTATCGGACCTCGATCGCTGCATTGCAAATGTAAATAAGGACATAGTCCTTATTCGAATTTGGACATCACTCAATGGGCTCTCACTTAATGACGATAAAACAAATGCCATAATTCTTGGAAGTAGACCTCTAGTACGCATGCTTAAGTTACCTGACACCCCACCCATCGTTAACGGCAGGACTATAGTTCAAAACTGTCCCTCGGTCAAAATCCTAGGCATCTGGCTTGATAACACGTTGTGTTGGAAACAACAAGCTATTAATGTAGCCAACATGGCCAGCGCTAGGCTCTACATGCTGAAATCGTGTCGTGGCTTTCTTCCTCAGCGAGCTCGTGTAAAACTCGTATCCGTCCTCATCCTGCCAGTATTCGACTATTGTTGTTGCGTTATATATGGACTCGCCGACGAATATAATACTATTCTCAAAGTTGCATTAAACTCTTGTGTTCGATTCATCTTTCATGCCAAATGGTTCGAACATATCACTCCATACTGGGAAAAACTGTCATGGTTGAGACTGGACGCAAGACGAAAATTTTTTATGCTACGTTTAGCCTACGAAGTCCTCCGCTCAGGGAAACCTACGTATCTTAGGTCGCTACTTAAAATAAAAGGTCCAAGTAACTGCATGTCCCTTCGGCAAACACCCGAATTTCTCGACATTCCCCACTTTCGTACGGAATACCAGAGGCATGCTTTTCGTATTTCCGCTGCGTACCTATGGAATTCGTTGCCACCTGGAAGCATAAACCTTGAAAGAAGCGCGTTCTCTAGCTTCATACATGAGCTACTCAGCACAGGGGCGATTTAGGCGCGAGCACCTCGTCAATTTCGCCTGAAAAGTTGGACGAGTAGCTAAAACACTGGCAACTAGGGTCTCCGCCATGCGAGCGTTATTAATAGCGTTACATGATATTACATGATATTAGGTAAATAGCGTTGCACGATATTATGTTAATAAAGCGAAAACAGCTTTACATGTATTACCTAAGATGTATATAAACACTGTAAAACCTTGTATATATGGTATCGTGTTATCTTGTTTTATATAGAGGCCGCTAAAATTTAAAAAATTGTTATATGTTCATGGATTGCGTGCCAGAGGATTTGTTCAATCCTAGAGCACTAATAAACTATCTATCTATCTATCTATCTATCTCTCTCTCTCTCCCTCTCTCTCTCTCTCTCTCTCTCTCTCACACACACACACACACACACACACACACACACACACACACACACACACACACACACACACTTTTTTTATTGTTTTTCCTGTAGCCTGCCTTTTCGTCGATTTTATGCTTGTTAATAAATAAGAAACCAAACAACTTACAAGTAGGTGAAAAATATTTATTTTCTATTTTATATAACTATAATTAATTATATTTATATGTACGATGATGCATCAGTCCCGTTTTCGCCCTCTCTGGGCTTGCGGTAGCCCCCTTTCATTCGCGAGTCGCCCAACTAGTTGCGGCGCATTACTTTGTGCTCGCTGTTTCGCTCAAGCTCGAGCTCCGTTCTCATATAAGTGAGCTGGATACTCTAGTTGTGGAAAGCGGCTTGCAAATTCAATATTTCCTTTTGCTGTGAGAACATAATTTGCGAGCCGCTTTTTGATGCTGCTGCAACTGCTGTGGTTGCTGCTGCGGCTGCAATTTAATAAAGTATGCCGTACGTTTAATTTTCGGATCAAATATGTTTTATCGGAGTTGTAAAAAGTTTTCGTCAATTTGTGGGCTTCAGTTAGTATGGGTTTGTTTTTGTATAGGAATTGTGATTTATTGGATTTACCGATGTTTGCGGAATTTATGAGTTAATTTGACTATTTGACGTTCGCCTGTCTGTTAATAAAAAAGTATGCTATAAAACAATTAATGTTCAAGAACATTAATTATTTATAGCATTCTAGGGTGGTTGGAAATTATCTGTGGCAGAATACTGCGCAGCGTTCTTACTGAAGAACGCTCCGCAGTGTTCTGCCGCAGCTGATTTCCAACCAAGTTCAGTAATTTTATAGAAGGTTTACGGTGCAAGGCCCGAAGCCTATACAAATCTCGTTCCCCTATCAGCATTCACAGGAGTCGTTCTCTGCGATGGCAGATTGCGGTGGGCGAAAAGTGGAAGACTGCCTATCCGCCGCAGTCTCCCATCGCAGAGAACTAAATCTGCAGACACTGACAGCCGAGCCAGATTTATCTTTCTTCAGGACGAATCTTCACCCATCGCTGTCTGCCATCGCAGAGAACTACTCCTGCGAACACTGATAGCGGAACCAGATTTGTATAGTCTTTGGCCCTGGCATCGTAAACCTTCTATCAGATTACTGAATCTGGTTGAAAATCATCTGCCGCAGAACACTGCAGAGCGTTCTTCAGTAAGAACGCTCCGCAAATACAAAGAAAATTTACCTGTTTAGGTTTTACCTGTATAGAAATGAGTAGCCTCCACTGAGGCTACTCATCTCGCCATGCGCCCTCGCTGGCCCCTCCACTTTCCTTTTGAATGCTAGCGTGTCTGAAAATAAAAGGCGAAATGAACATGATAATTATCAATATGAAAGTAGAGGTTTTTGTATAGTCATATTTTTTGTGCTGCTGTACACCTTTTTCTAGAAGAATTTTATTGGGTTGAATTCCAAAAAGCTGTTACGTCTGACTTGGCTGATATTTTCGACCGATGTTCTATCTATCATATAATGAAATTTCCTACATGGCTTTTTGGCGCATTGTAAAAGTTTACGACAAATCGAATTTTGAAATGTATACTTCTAGAACGTACTAGTATGTCTCTTGCGGGCTAAAACAATAACCTTTGAAATTCGTTTTTTCGCTAACTCTTTGAATACGTGTAAAATCCCTCTAGGGAATGACTTTACATAATAAGCAGAACATTTGTGCAAAATTCCTAGCAAATTGGATGTAACAGCTTTTCGGAATTGATCGAAAAAAACTTACCGGCATTTTTCTCCGTCTCCCGACTTAGCGGCTTTCCTGTTTTGTCCTAGAAACATTATGTTGTTTATTAATAATTTTGTCATAGGACATTTGCAACCGTTCACTGCATGCATTTTACACTGTCATGGAATAGATGAACCACTTTCGTAACATAATAAGTTCGTA
The DNA here is from genome assembly GCA_963932345.1 of Ophion ventricosus. Classification (NCBI taxonomy): domain Eukaryota; kingdom Metazoa; phylum Arthropoda; class Insecta; order Hymenoptera; family Ichneumonidae; genus Ophion; species Ophion ventricosus. The sequence continues at coordinate 245,034 of OZ010723.1, forward strand.
AAAACTCACGAGACTTACCACGTGCCATCGTTGTTTACGTTCGACCGACCATACGACGAGCAACGACACAGTACTATTTGCGGAGAAAGGGCGGCGGGGGAGGCAAACAGCAATCTATTCGCTGAGAGGTACTGAAAGTACCGTATCTACCGATCATAATCGTGATCGAGGCAAAATGCAAAAATAATTTTTTAAACAATTATTTTTGCATTATTTTTACCATAACGTTTAGCGACTCGCAAGCAGCAATCTATTCGCTGAGAGGTACTGAAAGTACCGTATCTACCGATCATAATCGTGATCGAGGCAAAATGCAAAAATAATTGTTTAAACAATTATTTTTGCATTATTTTTACCATAACGTTTAGCGACTCGCAAGCAGCAATCTATTCCCTGAGAGGTACTGAAAGTACCGTATCTACCGATCATAATCGTGATCGAGGCAAAATGCAAAAATAATTGTTTAAACAATTATTTTTACATTATTTTTACCATAACGTTTAGCTACTCGCAAACAGCAATCTATTCGCTGAGAGGTACTGAAAGTACCGTATCTACCGATCATAATCGTGATCGAGGCAAAATGCAAAAATAATTGTTTAAACAATTATTTTTGCATTATTTTTACCATAATGTTTATCGACCCGCAAGCAGCAATCTATTCGCTGAGAGGTACTGAAAATACCGTATCTACCGATCACAATCGTGATCGAGCCAAAATGCAATAATTTTTTAAACAATTATTTTTGCATTATTTTCACCACAACGCTTAGTGACTCGCGAGTAGCAATCTATTCGCTGAGAGGTACTGAAAGTACCGTATCTACCGATCATAATCGTGATTGAGGCAAAATGCAACAATAATTGTTTAAACAACTATTTTTGCATTATTTTTACCATAACGATTAGCGACTCGCAAACAGCAATCTATTCGCTGAGAGGTACTGAAAGTACCGTATCTACCGATCATAATCGTGATCGAGGCAAAATGTAAAAATAATTGTTTAAACAATTATTTTTGCATTATTTTTACCATAACGTTTAGCGACTCGCAAGCAGCAATCTATTCGCTGAGAGGTACTGAAAGTACCGTATCTGCCGATCATAATCGTGATCGAGGCAAAATGCAAAAATAATTGTTTAAACAATTATTTTTGCATTATTTTTACCATAACGTTTAGCGACTCGCAAGGAGCAATCTATTCCCTGAGAGGTACTGAAAGTACCGTATCTACCGATCATAATCGTGATCGAGGAAAAATGCAAAAATAATTGTTTAAACAATTATTTTTGCATTATTTTTACCATAATGTTTATCGACCCGCAAGCAGCAATCTATTCGCTGAGAGGTACTGAAAATACCGTATCTACCGATCACAATCGTGATCGAGGCAAAATGCAATAATTTTTTAAACAATTATTTTTGCATTATTTTCACCATAACGCTCAGTGACTCGCGAGTAGCAATCTATTCGCTGAGAGGTACTGAAAGTACCGTATCTACCGATCATAATCGTGATCGAGGCAAAATGCAAAAATAATTGTTTAAACAATTATTTTTGCATTATTTTTACCATAACGATTAGCGACTCGCAAACAGCAATCTATTCGCTGAGAGGTACTGAAAGTACCGTATCTACCGATCATAATCGTGATCGAGGCAAAACGTAAAAATAATTGTTTAAACAATTATTTTTGCATTATTTTTACCATAACGTTTAGCGACTCGCAAGCAGCAATCTATTCCCTGAGAGGTACTGAAAGTACCGTATCTACCGATCACAATCGTGATCGGGGCAAAATGCAAAAATAATTGTTTAAACAATTATTTTTGCATTATTTTTACCATAATGTTTATCGACCCGCAAGCAGCAATCTATTCGCTGAGAGGTACTGAAAGTACCGTATCTACCGATCATAATCGTGATCGAGGCAAAATGCAAAAATAATTGTTTAAACAATTATTTTTGCATTATTTTTACCATAACGTTTAGCGACTCGCAAGCAGCAATCTATTCGCTGAGAGGTACTGAAAGTACCGTATCTACCGATCACAATCGTGATCGAGGCAAAATGCAAAAATAATTTTTTAAATAATTATTTTTGCAATATTTTACTGTTAAATTTTGCAATGCGCAAGCAGCAAGCATAATTGCTCAGATGTTTGAAAGTACCGTATCTACCGATCACAATCGTGATCGAGAAAAAATGCAAAAGTAATTGTTTGAACAATTACTTTTGCATTATTTTTACCGTTTTACAACGAGTACATAGCGATATTTGTTGAAAAGTATTCAACGTACCGCACCTACCGACCATCGTGGTCGAGAAGAAATGAAAAAATAATTGTTTAAACAATTATTTTTGCGTTACTTGTGCTGCTGCGATTTGCAGTGTGTTACCACCAATCATATTTACTGAGCGAAGCGGTACACTCAGCAAGGACTCTTGCTGCGAAATTCGTATTTCGAATTTCTCGCGAAGTCGGCCTTGAGAAAAGAAAAACAAAGTTCTATCTCAACACTGCCGGTGTATGTATGTATGTATATCATGTATATACGCACACGCAGTATGTGCTCGCTACAAAGGGCCAGCCCGCGGGGTGATGCAAATCTTCAACCGCGTGCGGCTACCGTAGTGAACACACACTGACGCACACGCGCACACGCGCTGCGTGAAACACGAATGCCTTGTCGCGTCCCGAGACGCGGAAAGGCATTTACAATGCCCCGGTCAGAGATATCAGCGCGCGTAAGCGTGCTGACATCTCTCGGCAGAAGCTCGAACGAATTCTGCCTTGCCGACTCGAGCCGGGGCTGCGTCGAAGTTTTGCTTCGGATACCGTTCCCTCTCAAACCCACGCGAGGGTTTTTACGGTGGACGTACGGGGAACACTGTGACAGCGTATGACGTTGCCCCGAATGAGAAGATATCGTACATAGACATCTGCTCATTGTACCCCTATATATGTAAAACAGGATGCTTCCCCGTAGGTCATCCTGAGATATATACAGGTACCGAGTGTGACGCTTTGTTCGCAAACTCTCCACCCATCGAGCTACTCGGTGCAGGTATCCATGGTATGATAAAATGCACCATCCTACCGCCGCAAAATCTTTTCCACCCCGTTTTGCCGGTACGTATGCGTGGAAAACTTCTTTTCGCACTATGTCGAATGTGTGCAGAGGAGATGGTCCAACAAAGATGTGACCACGAAAGGAGCGAGGATCGAACGTTCACTGGTACTTGGGTGATCGAGGAGGTTAGAAAGGCCCTGGAAATGGGGTATATAATTATAAAAATCCATGTTATCTGGTCGTATGAAATAACCAAATACGATGAGGTTAGTCGTGAAGGAGGTCTCTTTGCGGGTTATGTAAACAAATTTTAAAAAATCAAGCAGAAGGCAAGCGGGTGGCCCACAAATTGTACAGATGAAATTGCGCGCGATAACTATATAGCAGAGTACGAGAGAGTCGAGGGTATCAAACTAGAGCCCTCAAAGATAGCAAAGAACCCTGGTCTTCGTGGTACTGCAAAGTTAGCACTAAATACGCTTTGGGGAAAATGGGGCAGCGTGATAATTTACCGCAAACAGCAATAATCAAATCGCGCGAGGAATTACTCAAACTTGTAACAGACGCCGAAAAAGAAGTTACCAGTGTATTACCCGTGAACGATTGCCTGCTGTATGCGACATGATCATATGTGGATGACGCTGTTTCCCCGAGCACGCAATCAAATGTAATAGCAGCATACACAACGGCCCAAGCGCGCCTAGAATTGTATAAATATCTGGAAAGCCTAGATCGCCGTGTTCTCTATTACGACACGGACTCAGTCATTTTTTCAACGCGCGTAGGTGAGTGGCTTCCTCCACTCGGAGATTTTCTCGGTAACATGACAAATGAGCTCGAATGTTACGGGGAAACAGCGTCTATCAATTCGTTCGTTTCGGGGGGGGGGGGGGGGGGGGGGGCAAAATTTTATGGGTATACCGTTGTCACCGAAGAAAATCCGAATGAAATCGTAGCTCAATGTTGTAAGGTAAAGGGTTTAACGCTTAATTACGAAAACTCACAACACGTGAATTTTGATTCTATTAAGAGGTTGATAGGTACGTCACTACCACATTTGAATACGACATCAATTAATTTGAATTTTAAAGCGATTCGACGTACCGAGTTACACGATGTGGTCACGACTACAGAGCGTAAGACCTGCAACGTCGTGTGCCACAAGCGTCGATATGTGAGCTGTAGGTATCGTACCCGTTTGGATTTAAGGAGTAAAAACTTTACCTGTTGTAAATAAAAATCAACGTATATAATACCCCTAAAAAACTTTAACAAGTAAAAAAAAAACGCCAAGTAATAAAAAATGCCCTCGAAAAAATTATCGGTTGTTTCACTATCTACAAGATTCTAATTAACCTCGAAATATTTGTGATTTTTTTCAAACAATAGTTTTATTTAGATTCTAATTTTTCAACTCAAACGTACAAAAGAAGTGAAATAACTTTTTATGAAAAAGCCAAGCAAATTTACCAGAAACGTACAGAAAATTACCAAACTCTAGTAATACCATTTTTCTCAATATTTTGTTTTCAAAAACCATTTTACTCTTATAATAAAAGTACGAATCACGATTATATAAAAGTACAACGTATGCATCACACAAGTACTGTATGTATGTATCACTAGAAAAGCTGGGCAACGACTTGGCGTGCATGGTTAAGAAAAAAAGCTCGGGAAGATACACGATTTTCTTACAGAAACGTCCCTACCGCTTGCAAAAGTAACTTTTGCAACAATTTATCTACATAGATTATTTCAAATTGTAACATCACATCAGGCATACAGGATTATTAGAAATGAGATGTTCCACTGTACTGAGACAGATTATCGGAAATGGAGCGATAGGTGTCGAGAGTAATATCGATATTCCTTTTCCACCAGCAAGTGGTGCGGACCGTAGTTCAAACCTTCAGCCTGCCAAAACTATGTTCATTACATCAAAATTTATACGACGCAATAGATTTCATGAGATGTATGGTGGTTCTGCAATAGAGTAGAAAGTGAATACTTCCACACAACTTTTCAAGGTATGCAAATAAAGTGAGATTTCAAGAGCCGTGTGGTCTAGGGGTACATCACTGATTTTTTAAGTTATACTTTGCGGAATCAGAAACTTGTTTTGCAATTACATAATAAATTGCGTCAATTTATGTTATTCTTAAACTAATGGTCAGGTTGTTGAGAAAACGTCATCCTTCGCCGAGCTTTTTTTCTTAACCATGCACGCCAAGTCGTTGCCCAGCTTTTCTAGTGATACATACATACAGTACTTGTGTGATGCATACGTTGTACTTTTATATAATCGTGATTCGTACTTTTATTATAAGAGTAAAATGGTTTTTGAAAACAAAATATTGAGAAAAATGGTATTACTAGAGTTTGGTAATTTTCTGTACGTTTCTGGTAAATTTGCTTGGCTTTTTCATAAAAAGTTATTTCACTTCTTTTGTACGTTTGAGTTGAAAAATTAGAATCTAAATAAAACTATTGTTTGAAAAAAATCACAAATATTTCGAGGTTAATTAGAATCTTGTAGATAGTGAAACAACCGATAATTTTTTCGAGGGCATTTTTTATTACTTGGCGTTTTTTTTTACTTGTTAAAGTTTTTTAGGGGGATTTCATATCTTTTTGAAACGGAAATACTTCATTTTTTATAGTTATAAACTTACCGTAGTTATAAACTTAACGAGTTTTTGGGCGATTATTGATAATAATAAGATTATCTTAACTTATTAATTGAATTTACAAATTGAGAAATGTTTTTGTTGTCCAGTTGAAACAGATATACAGTCACTGACAAAACCTCAGTCAAGCACACGCCAATATCGTCGAATTTGACTTCAGTTGGTATTGAAAGTGGAAAATTAACATTTCTCAGTGTTAATTTATTATTAAATTAGCCGCTTGTAAGGCTAAACTTGTATGATATGATCTAGATCTTGTAAATTTACGATTCGCCCATTTTGGACTAATTTATTGTCTGACGGTCCATCCAGTAATACCGTAAAATTAAATAATGTATTGTTTTGAATAAATTATAAATAAGGAAAAATAAATATTCATGTGTTTTACAATTTTCATCAACCGTAAGCCCTGAAAAGTAACTTTATAAACTTTATTTTTCAAACCACCCCAACATATTTTTTCCATTTCTTTATTTTTATTATTATAGAGAGTAATCTTTGTGAAAATTTAACTTGTCTAAGACTGTGTGAAAATGTCGTAACGATTTCTTCAGTATGAAAATAAAAAAAATTTGGGCTATTAAAATGAAAAAGTTTTCGATGCATCTTACAATACAAACTTCAACGTCATCAAGTTGTATACTATAGAAAGTACGGCACCTACCGATCATAATCGTGGTCGAGAAAAAAAGCAAAAATACTTGTTTAAACAAATATTTTTGCATTACTTTTACCGTTGATTTTTGCAGCGCGTACGCAACAATCATATTTGCTGAGGGGTACAGAAAGTACCGCGCTTACCGATCACAATCGTGATCGAGAATAAATTCTTGAATGGTTTAAACAATTTTTTACGCATTGTTTTTGCCGTTATGTTTTGCAGCGCGCAAGCAGTAATCATATTTGCTGAGAGATACAGAAAGTACCGCACCGACCGATTACAATCGTGGTCGAGAAGAAATGCTTTAATTGTTTACACAATTATTGTGGCATTATTTTTACCATTGAGTTTTGCAACGCGTTAAGAGCAATCATATTTACTGAGAGGTATAGGAAGTACTGTATCTACCGATCACAAACGTGGTCGAGAAAAAACAAATTGATAATTGTTGAAACAATTATTTTTGAATTATTTTTTACCGTTATGCTTTGCAGCGTGCAAACAGCAATCATATATACTGAGAGGCAATCATATATGCTCAAATTACCGTATCTACCGATCACAATCGTGATCGAGAATGAACGCATTCATAATTTTTTAAACAATTATGTTTGCATTATTTTTATTGTTAGGTTTTGCGGTTCGCAAGCAGCAATTTATTTGCCGAGAGGTACTGAAAGTACCGTATCTACCGATCACAATCCTGGTCGAGGTAAACGCATTCATAATTGTTATTATGATTGCATTATTTTTATTGTTATGTTTTGCAGCTCACAAGCAGCAATTTATTTGCCAAGAGTCACTGAAAGTACCGTATCTACCGATCATAATCGTGGTCGAGATAAATGCATTGATAATTGTTTAAACAATTATGATTGCATTATTTTTATTGTTAGGTTTTGCGGCTCGCAATCAGCAATTTATTTGCTGAGAGGTACTGAAAGTACCGTATCTACCGATTACAATCATGGTCGAGATAAACGCATTCATAATTGTCTAAACAATTATGTTTACATTATTTTATTGTTAGGTTTCGCGGCTCGCAATCAGCAATCTATTTGCTAAGAGGTACTGGAAGTAAGTATCGTATCTACCAATCACAATCGTGGTCGAGATAAACGCATTCATAATTGTTTAAACAATTATGATTGCATTATTTTTAGTGTTATGTTTTGCGGCTCGCGATCAGCAATTTATTTGTTGAGAGGTACTGAAAGTACCGTACCTACCGATTACAATCATGGTCGAGATAAACGCATTCATAATTGTTTAAGCAATTATGTTTGCATTATTTTATTGTTAGGTTTTGCGGCTCGCAATCAGTAATCTATTTGCTGAGAGGTACTGGAAGTAAGTACCGTATCTACCGATCACAATCGTGGTCGAGATAAACGCATTCATAATTGTTTAAACAATTATGATTGCATTATTTTTATTATGTTTTGCGGCTCGCAAGCAGCAATTTATTTGCCGAGAGGTACTGAAAGTACCGTATCTACCGACCACAATCGTGGTCGAGATAAAAGCATTCATAATTGTTTAAACAATTATGGCTGCATTATTTTTAACGTTGGATTTTACATAGCGCAAGCAGCAATCATAATTGTTAAGAGGTTTGAAAGTACCGATCTCCCGATCACAATCGTGATCGAGGAAAAATGCAAAAATAATTTTTTAAACAATTATTTTTGCATTATTTTTAGCGTACCGTTTTGTGGCTCGCAAACAGCAATCTATTTGCTGAGAGGTACTGAAAGTACCGTATCTACCGATCACAATCGTGGTCGAGAATAAATGCATTCATAATTGTTTAAACAATTATGTTTGTATTATTTATACCGTAAATGTTTACTGAGCCAATCGCTACCCCCAGCAAGGACTCTTTCTGCGAAATTCGTGTTTTTGAATTTCTTGCGAAGTCGGCGTTGAGAAAAGAAAATAAAGTTCTTTCTCGACGCTGACTGTGTTTATGTATGTTTGTGCATGTACATACGCTCACGCGGTGTGTACGCGCTACGAAGGATGTATGTGGTGCGCTACGAAGCACACCAACATACACGCGCATACGCGTTGCGAGACGCAGGAAGGCATTTACAATCTCCCGGTAGGTAGCAGGGGTTCGTACGAGTTCTGCCCTACCGACTGAAGCCGGGGCTGCGTCGAAGTCCTGCTGCGGGTACCGTTCCCTCTCAAAGCCGACAAAAGCTATACATTCGATGGAACCCGACTTTTGACGTTTCTAGCGCGCCATTGTTTGTTTATAGTAGCACCTCTCTGAAGTGAGCAAACAGTGCACTTCACGCTGAAACTCTAAGCGTTCCCATCATGTTAACGCTTTCCCCAAAAGGACGTATGTAGTATAGCTTACGATGCGACCGAATAACTTTATCCCTCCAAGTTCTAAAGTGTTGAAGAATTTTTGTGGAAAAAAAGTCGCGCGGAAATTCGGCTAATATTACGAGATCTCAAGTTTGAGTAGGCGGATCGAAAAATGACACAAACAAAATCGATAGGAAAAAATAACATTTGATTGGTAAAATGTCATTAGATTTTCGATTCGTCTCCGCGTTTTCGCGTAATGTCGATTATAAGTTAAAAAGTCGTCTGCTAAAGCCCATCTTGGAGTATAAAGAGTGCGCGGCGTGTCGTGTCGTGACAGTCGTTTTTTTTTTATTACTTGGCGTCGAGACGCTGCCGCGTCTCTTGATATTCTCAGGTAAATAAATATACCACTGAGGTTGCATCTCAAATTCTAAATTGGCAGCGTCATTAAATAATTTCGAAAATGCTTCCATGTGGTCATCGTTGAGCCAATCGCCGTTGGCGATCCGACTCTTTTGGAGAATGTCGTAACTTGTTACTTCCATTTAAGATAACCGATGAATTATGTCAAAGTGTACTAGGTAAACTTTGACGCTCAAGGCGCTGAGGGCTGCCGAATAAGTGTCTATGATACGTAGCGCTTCAACCGTTGTAACTCAAATAGCTTCCAAGATACAAACAGTAGAGCAGCTTAAGGCGCTGAGAAGCTGCCAATAAAATCTGTCAAACAAAGATGACAGAAGTTGGAGGCGCTCAGAGCTGCCAATTCGGTTACCCGAATACTCGAACCGAATTTTGAACTTTATAAAATAAAAATAAAAAAGGGAAAAAGGGTAGAAAGGAGAGGGAAGGAAGATTAGGGTAAAAATAAATAAAAGAGGGGAGAAAAATCAGAGCTGGATTAAAAATGGGTCGTCATTTTTCCCAATGAAGAAAACCTGAAAAGAAATGCAAGTTTTAGAATAGACTTACAAACGAGAAAGTTAAAGATCGTTTCAATTGTAATAAGTATAAATTAAAATAAAACGACCTTACATCGATAGGTAGTAGTTCATTTTTTTATTATTACGCAAGCGCGAAAAAGATGTGTCGGTTATAAGAAAGATTTTTTAAGGCATGAATATTTAGAACTTCGTGAATATTTTTTGGAGAAAATTTTTTAATGAATTTTTCAAACTTATTCGCATCATAGACATTTCCAAGGCCAGGTACAGACCAATCGAAGGAGAGGAAGCGAAGGGCGAACAAATGAGCGCCGCCGAATATGTGTGGTAATGTAAAAAATTTCCATTGCCCATTACATTGTAATCTGTAATGAAAATGTTTCCCATTACAAAATGTAATGTAATGAGGAATGAAAATTTTTTACATTACAAATTCCAATGTAATGAGTAATGGAAATTGTTTACATTACAAAATGTAATTTAAGGAGTAATGGAAATTTTATACATTGCAAAATTTAATTTTATGAGTAATACATTTTTTTACAGTACTGAATGTAATATAATGAGTAATGAATTTTTTTTCATTACAAAATGTAAAGTAATGAGTAATGAAAACGCTAATGCATTACAGAAAGTAATGCATTATTTGCAACCCTGGCTGCAAGCACGTGCAGAAGGTGTATTGCATACGGAAGCTGTATCGCAAATAGAAGGTCTATCGCGCGGGGGTAGTAGGGGCAGAGTCCCCCGGTAGACCCCAAACATAATCTTGAAATGTATCAGCATATTTTAATACACTATCTTATTAATATAATTTATAACAAGGCATTCACCGTCCACACGCGCGAAAAAGCGAGGAAAACATGTTTCGTGGTTGTCGCGGCTTTCTTAAAATCTGGTACCGTGCATTGCAGCCGCGATATCAACGATGCTTCGTCGCGGTATCACGTGAAAGTGAGGTTATGTTTATTCTCGTAAATAACGCCTCAATGTACGAAATTCCTCGACCTAACGACAGATGGCGGCGCCTAACGACTGACAACTGTTCCATAGCGACGTTGCACAATTTTTAAATCCTAGGACGTAAAATACCTCTTTTACGTATTGTTGACACGCACGAAAAAGCAAGGAAAACATGGTTGTGGTATATAAAAGCATTTGGAAGTTTGAAGTTTCTAGTTTACAACTCTTGCATAGAAAATTTTTTTGGAGCTTTTGTCAATGGGCAGACAAAAAATAAATGCCGGAAGAGAAATGTGCAAAAATTTTCCTTGATCTTAAACGGATCCACCGACTTCAAAAAAATTTTATGGGAGTTTTTAAAACGCGGTCAGAGAGTCTTATTAATTGGCTTCAATTTGGTTTTTTGATGAGCTCTGTATGACCATTTGTTCCGGAGATATCGACGATAGAATGAAAAATTACCTTTTTATCATTAACCCGGGATATCCCAGGAACTAATAATCCACGGAAAATTGAAAGACAGTTTTGGAAACTTGAATCAATTCTCTAGAACAACGAATAATTGTTTTTGAAGAAACATTATTTTTCACCTTTTACGTTGTTTTGAAAAAAGTACAAAAAAGTGACTATTTTTGGCTCTTTTGGAAAATCATATGTACTTTTGCAAATGATCACGCGAAGGCAAATGTTTCCAGGTTTTTTTAAGCGTAATGTGTCCCAATAAACCGTCAGAATTTAAAATTAATTGGCCCATCCATCTTTCATACCCGAATGTTTAAACTTTTGAAAAGGATCAAAGGAACACATTTAGTATCCTAAAATATCAACGTGAATGAAGTAAGATTGTGGAGGAAATACTAAAGAAATAAATGGGTCTGAAGTTCGCAACGTTGCGGCGCAACGAAATTTTTTTTTTTTTTAATTTTTGAAATTCAATAAATTTATTGCATAGTTCACTTCTGGGTGCCTATAAAATATAATAGGAAACATTTTAAAGGATTTTGGCAAAGGGTACCGCCCTTAAATAGGGGGTGAAAGTTGAAAAAAATCGTATCTCCCACCGTATGGGGATCCCCAACTTTTTTATTGAAGTTATCGATAAAGGAACCCAAATAAGGCTCAAAAAAAAAAAATGACCAATTTTCGTTTGCCGGAACTCACCCTTGTAGGGGGTGAAAGTTGACAAAAATCGTATCTCCCACCGTATGGGGATCCCCAACTTTTTTATTGGCGTTATCGGTAGATGAACCCAAAATAAGCCTCCAAAAAAAAAATGAACGATTTTCGTTTGCCGGAACTTACCCTTATCGTGGGGTGAAAGTTGCCAAAAATCGTATCTCCCACCGTATGGGGATCCCCAACTTTTTTATTGGAGTTATTGGTAAAGGAACCCAAAATAAGCCTCCAAAAAAAAAATGAGCGATTTTCGTTTGCCGGAACTTACCCTTATCGCGGGGTGAAAGTTGACAAAAATCGTATCTCCCACCGTATGGGGATCCCCAACTTTTTTATTGGAGTTATTGGTAAAGGAACCCAAAATAAGCCTCCAAAAAAAAAATGAGCGATTTTCGTTTGCCGGAACTTACCCTTATCGCGGGGTGAAAGTTGACAAAAATCGTATCCCTTAATGCTTTCCCATGTTGATAATCATTAATTGATGTTCCAGAGTAATAAACGCGTTCCTTTAATTCTTTTCATAAGTTCAAACGTTTAGGAATGAAAGACATTAACTAATCAATGTTAAATGTTTGAGGGCTTATTGGGGATACATTAAGCTTAAATAAAACCTGCAAACATTAGCCTTTTCGTCATTATTTGCAGAAGTATGGGTGATTTTCCCAAAGAGCAAAAAAAGTTACTTTTTTATACCTTTTCAAATACAAAGTGAAAAAAAGTTTTTTTTTAAAACAACAATGCGTTCTTCTAGAGAATTTATTCAAGTTTCCAAAACCCTTTCATTTTCTGTAGCGTTATTAGTTCCTGAGATATCCCAGAAAAGACAAAAAGGTAATTTTTCACCCAATTGCCGATATCTTCGGGACAAATGGCGGTACAGAGCTCATCCAAAAAGCAAGTTGAAGCTAAGTAATCAGGCTTTTTGACCCAGGTATTGAAATTTTCAAAAGAGCTTTTTGAAATCCGTGGACTCATTTCAAATCGAGACAAAATATCTTTTTTCATTCTTCTTTTATTCAGACTTTTTCTTTCGGCATATTTCTTTTGCCTGCTGATGAAAGAAACTCTAAAAACAATTTTAATGCAAGGATTGTAAACTAGAGACTTGAAGGTTTAAAATGCTCTTTCTCGTTCCAATACAACTATTTGTCTAGCAGTAAAGGCGTTCCGAAAATTAAACAAAATTAAAAACATTTCCTGTTCCTTTAATTATTTTCAGTAGTGTATACACATATTCAAACATCAACTACTTATTTCAAATTATCCTATTCATTAGTTACAATACAGTGAAATAAGATATCTGTTAAGATCTGGGCCCTTAATATTAATAGTCAGAGATTCCAACATGGCGATTTTCAATTTTCCATGCACCAACAAAATTTTACATGCTACTTCTAAATCTTATATAACTCCCTAAGGGATACCCGCACAACGATGCCTAAGACATATTTTGTTACAGAATTGAACGCTCTATCAAAAAGGTTCTAAACATTTTATGATGAATCTACTCTTCCAAAAGTAATTCAAGGTCAAAGTTGGATTTATAGTAAATTTCAAAATGTTTTCATTTTCGCAACGAAACTATCAGATTTATCTCAAAATGTCATAGGAACTTCCTTGCAGATCATTTTATCTCCCATAAAATCAAGTCATCAAAGATCTAAACATGTTGTACTCCCGGAAGTTTTACTGAGAAATGGGAATTTTGTTTGGGTTTGGTTTTGTTTGGGTTATACTGAGAAATGGGAATTTTCTAGAAATATAAGGGTGATAAATAACGTAGCAGAACGTAATATTAACGTTAATGGAAGAATATCCGAAACAGCTGCGAGGAACAACTGCAATGTCTTTTACAACTAGTGCAAGAACATCGTCAACGTTTTCTGGATACCATAAAAAAATTTAAGTCAATATCCATTTTTTGCACAACCTTTATATTACAAATTAAAAAATGTATGGTTTTAGACAGGAATGATAAATAACCCACAAGATACTCATACGATTTATAATTTTCATCAACATTAAATATTAAAGACTATTTTCACAAAAAACGCGTTTTTAAAATTTATATTTGGATTAATATAACAATTATTTTCAAGGAAATCAATTTTCAACAATTATTTTCTGATAAATATTTTATTTTCTAATATTATTATTTTCGGATTATTCAACAATTATTTTTAACAGTAACTGTCGCTGTGTTTAACATTGAAAAATCCATTGATAGGTTATTCTTTTTATTTTCTTAACAATGACAGTCAACACTATATATTATCTCAGAGTCCCTTCTCTGAAAGGTATATTAACACTGCTACTGTTTTGAAAATCTACTATCATACAGGAACGACACATACGCAACATCATACATAAGATCTTGGCACAGGAATAATAGAGCGCATAATCACGAATATAATTTTTTTGTCTTATTACTGGTGCGGCATGAAAAATATTTGAAAAGCGATAGACCAGTTAAGGCAGTAGTCTGCTTTACAGGCTTCAAAAAATCGATTTTTCGTTTTTGTCTTAAATCTATTCCAAAACTATCCAAGAATATGTGTTCAAAATTTTAGAGGCCAATTCGACATATTTTCGAAGCTAGATCAGTTTTAGTGGCCGAGCGTCGAGCAGGTGCGAATGCTCGGGCAGACTTTACAGCCCGTTTTCTCGAGTTTTCATTTTCACAAGTTTTGGAAAACGGTGCCGGCGATAGTAAAAACAATATATGTCCGATCGAAAAAAACCAAAGTGATCTAGCTTCAGTATTGAATTATCTTCTATTTGAACTAAAAAAGTTGGGCAAAAGTACTATTTAAATTACTTGTTTTGCAACTTAAAGTGAATTTTTTTTTTCAAAAAAGTGAATTTTTTTTTCAAACTTCGAAAAAATTTGGAATTTCGTCATTTCTTCGGTATTTTTTTAGTTCATATAGAAAAGGAACTTATAAAAACTAAAAAAAAATTTGGTTCCACTGTTTCAGATGCATCGCACGACCTCCATCACCGGCACCGATTTACGAGTGCACACTCCAGGCGCCCCAGAAAAATCGTTACAACTTTGGCAAATTTCAATAATTTGTAATAATAAAAATTGTTTTTTAAAGCTTGAATATAATATACTATCGTCTCAAAATTTCGTTTACCGCAATCATTTCCTTCCCTTTCAAAAAAATTGTTGAAAAAACGCTTTTTTTTCGGCTCCTAAAGCAGACTACTGCCTTAATTATCCGATGTCCTGAGCAATCAAAGTCAGGCCTGCAAATCCTTCCACGAATTTCTCTACTGACAACAAATATTCACACTTTCCCTGTATTCAACATTTGAAAAATCCATTCACCGATTATTATTCTCATTTCCTTAATGATGACAATCAACACCGGTTATTATTCCGTGAATTCCTTCTTTGACAAGTAACATTCACACTGCTACTGTGTCAAAGAACTGTCAAAAGACTCATACTCCACATAACTCATGAATCCCTTCTACGATAAGTGACATTCACACCGCTACTGCGTCGAAGAACTCGTTAAAGACTCATACACCAAACTATGCATGAATCCCTTCTTCGATGAATAACATTCGCACTGCTACTGCGTCGAAAATTGTCAAAAGGCTCATACGCCATACTACGCATGAATCCCTTCTTCGACAAGTGGCATTCACACTGCTGCTATCAAATCACTGTCGAAAGACTCATACGCCACACTACGCATGAACCCTTTTTCAACAAGTGACATTCATACTGTTGCTATCAAAAAACTGTGCAAAGACTCATACACGACATTACACATGAATCCCTCCTTCGACAAGCAACATTTACACTGCTACTGCATAAAACAACTGTCGAAAGGCTCATACGTCACACTACGCATGATCCCCTTCGACAAGTGACATTCACATTGCGACTATGATGAAGAACTGTCAAAAGACTCATACACCACACTACGCATGAATCCCTTCTTTGAAAAGTGACATTCGCATTGCTACTATAGCGAAGAAATGTCAAAAGACTCACACGCCACTCTGTACATGAAATATTGTCACAGTCATGATAATGCACTCGATCACAACTCTTAATATTTTTCATTCGTGGTGGAAAAGCATGAAAAACGTTTGGAAACCTATTTGCAGGTTACTAACCTCATTTTCTCATCTTTTTCCGGTAATAATAGATAAAAGCCTTACCGACACGGTGCTCTGAAATCTGATCCCCTCACGGCCAACGTCAATGGTCTGCCAATCCTCCTCGTTAAACGCAATCTTCACAATAGTAAAATAAAAATAAATAAACCTTCACGATAGCAACAAATCCCTTTCACGATAGACATCAAAGCCAAACACCACTCACGTGTAGCTTTCTTCAGTTTCTTTGTACTATTATATCTTTTCACGTTTTTTTTTTTGAAGATTCAAAAAAAGATAATTCATTTAGCTAAATCGAATCACAATGCCACGTTTTTTACACTCTACGAAGGAGATATTTACGAAGCTCGTATGTCACGTTAAACGAACAAATAGATGAAAGCAGTACCGCGAAATTCCGAAGCGATCAGCCATGCCACTCCACTAGATCGGGTGCTGCACGCGATCTTTTCAGAACCTCCATGAAGTTAGCCGTAAAAAATAAATTAATGAATTTTAAACGTTTTAAACTTTTTATTTGTATTGTCGATTTATGTTCAGTAGGTAGTGACAAGCAACTTTGTTCCGTTAATTGCTAATTGTTCCGTGCTAAATGTTCCGTTAAAAAACTTAATCGATACGGAAATAAATCTCGCCGTCTTCTAGTATTGCCAACATATAGACTTTTTCTTCGCATGGTTACGCGGGGCGTCGCCGCGATCACCCTGTAATGGGGCGTCCGTCCTGACGCATCCTATCCAACTGGACAAAATAGATGATTGGGTAATGAACAAAATGGTCCATTGTTTCGCTGATTCCGTTGGGTCGGCATGACTGAGGAACCAGCTATCAAACGTAATGATTAATATTTCAATCACCGTCGGCTGATTACATTTTGTTTAAGGTGTGTGCGGTCGAGCCGTTGGGAGTGAAGTACGAGGGAGCGCCCTATGCTCGCGGCAGAGGGATAGCACCGTTTGGTATTTTTACTACGCGAAATGACCGTTTTTTTAGTGTCCTGCTCTGCCACTCGTAGCGCTAGCTGTACCCTTACAAAGCTATATGTACACCACGGTCTTGTATACAGATCTGGAAACGAAGGCGAATTTCAGTGGTGAGGAATTAGTATTTCAGTGGTGAGGAATTAGTACCCTTATTGAGCAAGTTTTTCATTCGCCTCAACGCCACTGCGCATCGCTGCCATAGATCGGTACGATGAGTGACATAACCTCAGTAATACATCGTAAAAATATTTACATGTTTGCTCGTAGTTTTCTCCTACACTTTTAATAATAATATTTTTTACACATGTTGTTTATTATGCGAAGAAAAGGTGTTAAATATTATTTTTGTCCCATTTTAATCATGGATGATTGTCATATTGCGGTACCGAAGTGCAAAACAGGATATAAATCGATGAAAGAAAAGTACTCGCTTTTCACAGTGTCAAAAAACATTGAACAATACAAACGCCGATTAGGGAATTGAACCCAAAATACTATGGGTATAAGCGTGGAACGAATCCACTTGGCCAAATCACCTTTGTGACAACGATAAAGAAATGTCATGCATTCTCATCAGAATCACCTAAATTTTGCAAGTGTTCAGTTCACTTTTTTTACGTAAATCCGATGCAGCGTTAATTAGTTAATTATTGTTGATCGTGTAGAACATGTAATTGTACTGTCTTCGTCCGTAAATTAAATATTGTTTGAGAAACACGGAATAAATGAGAGTAATGGAATTACGGTTTACAGCGCATGCGTTACATGTGGTAGAAAAAGAGACAGGATGCTACTCTGTCCTGTGCTCTGTCTTCGTTGTAAATCGTACCGATCTATCGTCACGCACCTCGTGGCCGTAGATCGAAACGAAAAAATCACATTAAGTGAACGTACCCCCACCACTGGCGTTTCCAGGTCTGTATGTAAGACCGTGATATACACACGCACACATGTACTCGGGCAATCCGTCGTATTCGTGTACGGTCGTTATTATGTCACCGTGCGGGCCTCGCGCTTGCGCAATAACAATATTGTAATGTAACTACTAGCGCCACGGGAAGAGGTAGAACTAAAAAAGCGGTAAAAAAACGTAGCATTTTTATACATAGTAAGGGATAGGTGGTATAAGCCCCCTGGCTTATGCATGATTATTAGACTTAACGTCCGTTTTCGAACATTTTTTTATACCTGTTTATAAAGATCCGCATTTTTGGACAATCGACGATTGCACAAAATGTTTTCTTTACTTTGTATTATTATTTTCTATAATTTTTTTCTCCCTTAAGTAACGCGAAACGAATTGGAAACGTCGTAAATCATAGCATATGATAATGCGCAGGTTGCCAGCATTGTCGTAAAGTTAGAGACATACGCGCACCGTTCATAACCTCAAAATCGGCTCGAGAAGCTGTCAACAGCTTCTCATAACAATGAATATGGTTTCGAGCAAAAAATCCTTCCGCTGGAAAGGATAAGTGTATCGAAGCTGCCTATAATCTAAAAGAAATAAAAAACTCATAATTTTGGAATATACTAAAAAATTCTCTTATTTGAAAAAAAATCCACTATATGTCGTCTCTCCTAGAAATTTCTAGAAATTTATAATTTCTGTACATAGATCTCAAGTGAATAATAAGAAATTATCACTAATTAAGAGAATAAGATCAAATAATAAGTAGCTTGAAGTTCCCGGGTATAATTACCGGATGTGGATAAGGTAGGTAGCATTTATGCCGTTGAGGACATTGCGAATAATAATTTTACAATTTTTTCGGCCGCCTATAAAATGTAACGCGGTTGGTAACACTGCCTTTGCTTTCAAATACGGATTCCCTGCTCGATTGGTGAGCTGCTTCGGCCAATAAAATTAAGGAAGCTCGTTTGTCTAGCCAATCGACAAATAAGCGCCCAACGTTCATACTCAAAACAAAGAAATTACAGAACCCAGAAGTAAAGCAAGTGGCGCTCTCGAAAATTAAAGAGTAAGTAACCTCTAATTATTTTTCATAAATTTATTCATCATTTCCTTATTTGTAATAATTTATAATAAGAAGTATTATGAAATAACTTTCTAATAATAATTAGATTATTACGAATAACAAGTGAGAACTTAATTATATGTTTCAGATTTACAAATAAAGAACTCGTAAATCTGAACATATAATTAAGTTCTCATTTGTAATTTTTTAGAGGCTTAAATATTTATATAATCATGCGATTTTTCAAAAAATGAATGAACAAGAAATGGTCGTGGAGGATGGGGGCGAAAAAGTAGCCGACCCGGAAATACAGGATGAGGAAGAAGCCACCCCGCAACAAAAACCGGATAAGGAAAATGCCGCACCGAAAGAAAAAACAAGTAAGTTAACATTCTAAATACAGAGGTTAGAAAGATTTGAGAATTTTCAATTTTTTATAACCTCTGACAATTAGCTTAAAAAGCATTTTTTAAAAATTTAATCACTTTGGCAGAAAGCCAAAGTCAGTAGAATTCCGCAATAGGTTTTCCTTATACTGAACACAGTCAATTAAAAGTTGATACCTTCTGTGTCGGAGACCTTCAAGTATGTATTTGTCTCACTTATCTGGACACCATAAAAAATGCACACTTGAAGTCTCCGACACCGAAAGTATAAACTTTTCACGGACTGTGTTCGATGTAAGAAAACCTACTGCGTTAAGGTGAGGTGTCACATCCACCGCGCAGCCTCGATGCCTAGAAATATATATTTTTTCAATCCCTGCGATGGATAGAAAAAATGCATAATTTCTATTATATTTTATTCCTTACATTGAACACAGTCAATGAAAAGTTTATACCTTCGGTGTCGGAGACCTTCAAATATGTATTTGTCTCACTTATCCGGACACCATAAAAAATGCACACTATGAAGTCTCCGACACCGAAGGTATAAACTTTTGACGGACTGTGTTCGATGTAAAAAAACCTACTGCGTTAAGGCGAGGTGTCACATCCACCACGCAGCCTCGATGCCTAGAAATATATATTTTTTCAATCCCTGTGATGGATAGAAAAAATGCATATTTTCTATTATATTTTATTTCTTACATTGAACACAGTCAATGAAAAGTTTATACCTTCGGTGTCGGAGACCTTCAAATATGTATTTGTCTTATTTATCCGGAGACCATAAAAAATGCACACTTTGAAGTCTCCGACACCGACGGTATAAACTTTTCATGGACTGTGTTCGATGTAAGAAAACCTACTGCGTTAAGGCGAGGTGTCACATCCACCACGCAGCCTCGATGCCTAGAAATATACATTTTTTCAATCCCTGTGATGAATAGAAAAAAATGCATATTTTCTATTATATATTATTTCTTACATTGAACACAGTCAATGAGAAGTTTATACTTTTGGTGTCAGAGACCTTTAAATATATATTCGTCTCACTTATCCGGCGACCATAAAAATGTACACTTTGAAGTCTCCGACACCGGAGGTATAAACTTTTCCTGGACTGTGTTCGATGTAAGAAAATCTACTGCGTTAAGGCGAGGTGTCACATCCGCCGCGCAGCCTCGATGCCTAGAAGTATACATTTTTTCAGTCCCTGTGATAGATAGAAAAAATGCATATTTTCTATTATATATTTTTTTCTTTCATTAAACACAGTCAAAGAAAAGTTTATACCTTCGGTGTCGAAGACCTTGAAATATGTATTCGTCTCACTTATCCGGTGAATAAAAAATGCACATTTTGAGGTCTCGGGCACTGAAGGTATAAACTTTTCATTGATTGTGTTCAATGTAAGAAAACCTGTTGCGTTAAGGCGAGGTGACACACCCACCGTGCAGCCTCGACATAATATATTCAGTCCCTTTGTTTATTATATTTTACACAAGATAATCTAATTCGAGATTTTATTGTGCAGGACGAGGAAGGCGTGCTGGTGTTCGCGTCCGCGAAATGGCGCTGATGGAGATGATGGCACAAATGAATGCCACATCTGCCCTCCATTACATGCGCCAACCCCTTCGCGGAGGACGCTTTGCGCCTCATGTTTGGCGCGGAGGCGGTGGACGCGGAGGCCGTGGACGCGAAGGCGGTGCACGCGGAAGCGGTGGTCGCGGACGAGGCGATGGTCGTGGAGGCGGAGAGGCGAAATAACAAAAATTATTATAAAAATATTTTATCAGTGTTAAATTTTTATAGTATAAAATAAAATATATTTTGCTTAAAAATGTGATATTTTACTGTAGTGTAAAAGTCCGTATGATCCGAGTTTTTGATTATCCGAAGTAAGTTTGGTCAACAATACAGTAGAACCTAGATTATCCGAACTATCTGGGACCGGACATCGTTCGAATAATCAAAAAATCGGATAATCGAAAATATATCTCGGTTTTCCAGGAAAATCAACTCTTATAATATAAATAATATCGAAAATTCGCTTAAATAATCCAACGATCCCAAATTCTTTATTTGATAGCAATTAACAATGAATACATTTTCAATTTTTATACCACTGCTACTTATGCAGTTAAATCACAATTGCGGATTAAAATAATGATCAATTTTTTGCTGTCTCAAAGTAGTTGCGCGTTTCTCAGCCGGCAAGTCGAATTCGTTTCAAGAACAGCAACTGTCAGACTATTTCCTGCTTGGGTTTCAAACCATTCCAGGGCAGTTCCTAAAGCGCTGAATGCTTCGCTGTGAGACGGTTTATTATGCGTTTCCGAGTCGGATAAAAATTGCCATCATCATCATCATCATTGTTAGTGTCATCCTCTTGAGCCCCTTGCACTAAAGATATAATCTCATGGTCATCCAAAATTTGAAAACCAGGATCAAACTGCTGAAAGACGCTGCTGGAATACACTGGAAAACATATCGTACATATAATGTACACTGCCGGCCAAAAGTTTGAGTACATCAGTCGAAATTTCTTGCCGCACTAAAAGTTAGATAGCGGCCTCAAAAATAAAGATCATCTAATTCCCCAAGCGGCGTTTTAAAGAGGACAAATCTACCTTCATTTTTCCTTTTTAGAAAATTTTTTACAATTTTTTCTTGGCCCGGTACGCCTTTTTGAGAATGAGTATTTTTCAGCTTTTTTTTGCACGTCTAAAACTGCCCGCATAACTTCTGGCGAATTTCTTCACTTTTTTTTTCCATGATGAACTTAAAGAGGATATCAAAACCTACATTTTCGTTTTTTAGAAAGTTTCATACGATTTTTTTTTCGCCCCAGTATTGCATTTTTAGCTAAAAAAAGACATGTTTTAGAAAAATAGGCGTAGTCCAATAACTATGGGGTTTCAGAGAAAACGTCAAGAGGATAAAAAGTTGCATAGGTTCACACTGAAGTACCCAGAATTTTTTCAGAATTTTTTTTTGAAGTTTTTTTTTTTACAATTTTTGGTCGTGACTCTGACGAGTGGAGGGGAATTATGGGGTCTAGGACAATCTATCAAGAAAGAAAGTGTGTTTACTTTTTCATTTTTAATTAACTACAATTTTTCAGAATATTTTTAAAAATTATTTAAACAATTTTTTCAGAATTTTTTTCAATATTATTTTAACAATTTTTTCGACTAGAACTCGGAGAATCATACTCGGTTGAATTTTTCTGAGAATTTTTTTGAATTTTTTCTTCTCCAAAAAGTTTTAACGTGTAATATTGACTGAATATAAAGAACTTCGTATTAAAAAACGAGGCATGATTATTAATTTACGCAATCAAGGCATATCATATCGAATTATCTCGAAAAAATGAATATATTGATGAATATGGTCTAGCCAGCGCAAAGGCGATTTTTTTTTTCAACGAAAAACTCGTATAGATAAGGTAAGAGATGTGATTGACTATTTTTTTGCGTTAAAAAACAAGTTCAAAAGTTTAAAGTTTTTTCTTTTTAATATTTGGTCTTAAATCCGATGAGTCTTAAGACTCAACAACTCAACCGAGGATGATTCTCCGAATTCTATTCGAAAAAATTGTTAAAATAATATTTTAAAAAATTCTGAAAAAATTGTTAAAATAATTTTTTTTAAAATTCTGAAAAAATTGTAGTTAATTAAAAATGAAAAAGTAAACAAATTTTCTTTCTTGATAGATTGACCTAGACCCCATAATTCCCAAATGGAGCCCCTCCACTCATCAGAGTCCCGACCAAAATTCGTGAAATTTTTTTTTTTTTTTTAATTCTGAAAAAATTCTGGCTACTCCAGTCTGAACTTATGCAACTTTTTACCCTCTTGACATTTTCTCTGAAACCCCATAGTTATTGGACAACGCCTATTTTTCTAAAACATGTCTTTTTAGCTAAAAATGCAATACTGGGGCGAAAAAAAATCGTACGAAACTTTCTAAAACACAAAAATGTAGGTTTTGATACCCTCTTTAAGTTTGTCATAGAAAAAACGAGCGAAGAAATTCGCCAGAAGTTATGCGGGCAGTTTTAAACGTACAAAAAAAACTGAAAAATAGCCATTTTCAAAAAGGTGTACCGGGTGCACTATAAAAAGCAAAAAAAGAAGAATTCAAAATGTCGTTTCTTTCGGAAGAGTGACCTTGATCCCATTTCGGATTCTGAACCTTGTATCCTAAGTGGTGATATACGGCAGATTGATCCTCTTCCTTCTCAGCTTCGATTTGTCGTAGCAGTGCGATCTGTCGGAGTTCAGGATTCTCCTCTATACCGGTGTTGCTGTAATCGTCCTCCTGAAAAAAAAAACGACTTTCTGTGAGATGCGAAACGGAAATCGATATTTTACCCTCTTCCCGACTTCTTAGAACTTTGAAATTTTGCAAACATGTCTCTAAGAGGTGACACTGCATGCTTCGACATTTAAAAAAAATACTAAAAAGTAGAAAATAATTTATATGTAAAAAAATAATTTTTTAAAAACAAGCTTTAATTTAATGTACTGAAAAGTAGAAAATATTTTTTCTTACCGCGTCACCTATATGTGACTATAAATAAAAGCTTGGAGCGCTTAACACTTAGATATATAATCTTTAATTTACATAAATCGGTTAACATATATATTAATTAACTGTACAACGACCTTAGATTTCTTAAATAAAAATCGGTAAACTGAGTATAAATATGTGATGATAATTTGTCAAATTACTATTCTGCCAAATTCAATTTCAAAATTCTAATTCAAATCAAATTTAACATTTAAAAAGTTGAGCGTCCCAAGCTTTTATTTATAGTCACATATAGATGACTTGGTAAGAAAAATTATTTTCTACTTTTCAGTAAATTGAATAAAAGCTTGTTTAAAAAAAAAATATTTTTTTTAGATATTAATTATTTTCTTCTGTCTAGTCTTTAATTTTTTAAAGTCGAATCGTGCAATGTCACCTCTTAGATGCATATTTGCAAAATTTCGGAGCTCTAAGTAGTCGGGAAGTGGGTGAAATATCGATTTTCCGTTTTCCATCTCACAACAAGTGAAGGTAAATAAAAGCTTGTAAAAAATAACAACTTTCTGTGAGATGCAAAACGAGAAATCGATATTTCACCCACTTTCCGACTACTTAGAACTCTGAAATTTTACAAACATGCCTCTCAGAGGTGACACTGTATGCTTCGACTTTAAAAAATTGAAGACTAAAAAGTCTAAAATAATTTATATGTATAAAAATTAAAAAAAAAACATTTTCTTTAATGTACTGAAAAATAGAAAATATTTTTTCTTACCAAATCACCTATATGTGACTATAAATAAAAGCTTGGAGCGCTTAAAGTTTAGACATATAATCTTTAACTTACATAAATCCGTTAACATATAAACTGTATTTTTAATTAACTGTACAACGACCTTAGATTTCTTAAACAAAAATCGATAAACTGAATATAAATATGTAATAATAATTTCTCAAATTACTATTGTGCCAAATTCAATTTCAAAATTCAAATCTAAATCAAATTCACCATTTAAAAAGTTGAGCGTCCCAAGCTTTTATTTATAGTCATATAGGTGACTTGGTAAAAAAAAATTCTACTTTTCAGTACATTGAATGTTTTAAAAAAAAATATTTTTTTTACACATTAATTATTTTCTACTTTTTAGTCTTTAATTTTTTAAAGTCGAATCATGCAATGTCACCTCTCAGATGCATATTTGCAAAATTTCAGAGCTCTAAGTAGTCGGGAAATGGGTGAAATATCGATTTTCCGTTTTGCATCTCACAACAAGTGAAGGTAAATAAAAGCTTGTAAAAAATAATGACTTTCTGTGAGATGCGAAACGGAAATCGATATTTCACCCTCTTCCCGACTTCTTAGAACTTCGAAATTTTGCAAACATGTCTCTAAGAGGTGACACTGCATGCTTCGACTTTAAAAAAAAAGACTAAAAAGTAGAAAATAATTTATATGTAAAAAAAAAATTTTTCAAAAACAAGCTTTAATTTAATGTACTGAAAAGTATAAAATATTTTTTCTTACCACGTCACTTATATGTGACTATTAATAAAAGCTTGGAGCGCTTAACATTTAGATATATAATCTTTAATTTACATAAATCGGTTAACATATAAATTAATTAACTGTACAACGACCTCAGATTTCTTAAATAAAAATCGGTAAACTGAGTATAAATATGTGATGATAATTTCTCAAATTACTATTCTGCCAAATTCAATTTCAAAATTCTAATTCAAATCAAATTTAACATTTAAAAAGTTGAGCGTCCCAAGCTTTTATTTATAGTCACATATAGATGACTTGGTAAGAAAAATTATTTTCTACTTTTCAGTAAATTGAATAAAAGCTTGTTTTAAAAAAAAATATTTTTTTTAGATATTAATTATTTTCTTCTTTCTAGTCTTTAATTTTTTAAAGTCGAATCGTGCAATGTCACCTCTTAGATGCATATTTGCAAAATTTCGGAGCTCTAAGTAGTCGGGAAGTGGGTGAAATATCGATTTTCCATTTTCCATCTCACAACAAGTGAAGGTAAATAAAAGATTGTAAAAAATAACAACTTTCTGAGAGATGCAAAACGAGAAATCGATATTTCACCCACTTTCCGACTACTTAGAACTCTGAAATTTTTCAAACATGCCTCTCAGAGGTGACACTGTATGCTTCGACTTTAAAACATTGAAGACTCAAAAGTCTAAAATAATTTATATGTACAAAAATAAAAAAAAAAAAGATTTTATTTAATGTACTGAAAAATAGAAAATATTTTTTCTTACCAAGTCACCTATATGTGTCTATAAATAAAAGCTTGGAGCGCTTAAAGTTTAGACATATCATCTTTAATTTACATAAATCCGTTAACATATCAACTGTATTTTTAATTAACTGTACAACGACCTTAGATTTCTTAAATAAAAATCGGTAAACTGAATATAAATATGTAATAATAATTTCTCAAATTACTATCGTGCCAAATTCAATTTCAAAATTCAAATTCAAATCAAATTCAACATTTAAAAAGTTGAGCGTCCCAAGCTTTTATTTATAGTCACATATAGGTGACTTGGTAAAAAAAAATTCTACTTTTTAGTACATTGAATGTTTTTAAAAAAATATATTTTTTTTTACACATTAATTATTTTCTACTTTTTAGTCTTTCATTTTTTAAAGTCGAATCATGCAATGTCACCTCTCAGATGCATATTTGCAAAATTTCAGAGCTTTAAGTAGTCGGGACGTGGATGAAATATCGATTTTCTGTTTGCATCTCACAACAAATGAAGGTAAATATTTGTAAAAACTAAGGACTTTCTGTGAGATGCAAAATGGAAATCGATATTTCACCCACTTCCCGACTTCTTATAACTCTGAAATTTTGCAAACCTGCCTCTAAGAGCTGATATCAAAAAGAAAATATAAAAACCTCCATTTATATTACCTTTCGCCGTAGTCACCGTCGCCTGACTTCAAAAAATTTGGGTCACGCCACGGTCGCCCATGAAATTTTGTATAATTCTTTGCGTCGTTCTCCTCCGAATCCCAATCGGTGTTGTCGAATGAGTTGAATCCGCTGAAACATTTCGAACAACTATATTACAAAAATTGTGGCGATACGTCGAACCGCTAGGAGTTCGTAAGGCCTGTTTTTGGGACGATATTTTTTTAAAAACAATGCGTCGTCCAAAACTTTAACGGTACAGGAAGGAAGGATGATCCATAAAAAATAATATGTTTTTTTCCTGTAGGTGCTATGAAAATTCAGGAAAAGAGAGAGAGAAGCGGTTCGGGAGAAAAAATAGAAACAAATAAGAACAGCTGTCTGTTCGATATAGTAAAAAATTTATCTTTGTTGAGATTGTTCGGTCTGTACTCACGATGGCATCGATGTCAGGAAATTTAGCAACTGCGTACCTCAGTTTCTTTTCCCTTCCTTTGGTCTCGTCGCCATCCGAGTTGACATCATTCAGCCTCTAGAGTTCTCGATGTCGCTGTCGCTATCCTTGATCTGTTTGACGATTTCTCATCGCATTTGGATTTCTTCGAACGATGAAATGACACTGTCGACGTTCGCTAGAAAAAGACGATACGAGACGTACGTATATTTTTTTCTTAAATTTTTTCGCATAATTCGTTCGGTAGGAAGAACAATACACTCACACATGGTGGATTTGTATCGCCTTTTTTTTCTTCGTATTCTCGACGGTCCCAAACAGGTGTAAATAAATGTTCTTTCGCGTACGTGCTGGAATCCGCGGCGAGAATCTGCGAGTATAACTAAAAACGATGGAACTTTTTATTACATTATTGACGTATCCGGAGGTTGTTTGTTTATAAAAAAATGTTGTAACCGTAATGAGGGCTGTTTTTTTTTAATGAACTTATATCCACTTTCACTGCTTTTACATTTTCACTGCTTTTACACTTTCACTGCTTTTCGACTTTCGCGCTCTAACCCTACTTGGAGGTTAAAGCCGACAGAGACCATACATTCGAAGAACCCGACTTTTGACGTTTCTAGCGCGCTGTCACAACGCTGCCTAATGCTTACAATATTCCTATCCTCTACCCGACCAGACTACCGTTATCCTGTAGCCTAAGCTTTCCCCCATACACACAGCTGACCAAACTCCGATTGCTCATCTTTATATCTTTTCATTAACCGTAGTTCGCGTCGTCCTACGCAAACTACGCGTACTCACCTCTATACCCCTGTAATCCCTCAACCTACGGTCACTTATCTTGACCCTCAATCCCGAACCTATGACTCACTTACCTGGCCCATTCCCCGATCCCAAACTCTCTAACGACACGACGCTATCCCCACCAAAGAATCCTGGAAAGAAGCGTCATTATGGGAAGACAGGGAGTATTCGTCAGGAGTAAGGACGATCAGTTGTAAAACAGCCTTCGAGTTTGTAAGACCTCTGCCCAATATAACTTTGAATAAAGTTACTTTTTCTTTAACTTGAACTACTCTTATTCTAACTTAAAGTATTCCGAGAGTGGTGCCTGCTCGTTTAGGCATTGGCGATCCTGCAAAAAACCAACATCCCAAATAGTCGCATGACAGCGCCATCGTTTGTTTATAGTAGCACCTCTCTGAAGTGAGCAGACGGTGCACTTCACGCTGAAACACTGGCGTTGCCCTCATGTTAACGCTTTCCCCAAAAGGACGTATGTAGTATAGCTTACGTGCGACCGAATAACTTTATTCCTCCAAGAAAACCGACGAGTCTGGAACGTCCTAAAATGTTGAAGAATTTTTGTGCCAAAAAAGTCGCTCGGCAATTCGGCCAAATATTACGAGATCTCAAGTTTGAGTAGGCGGATCGAAAAATGACCCAAACAAAATCGATAGGAAAAAATAACATTTGATTGGTAAAATGTCATTAGATTTTCGATTCGTCTCCGCGTTTTCGCGTAATGTCGATTATAAGTTAAAAAGTCGTCTGCTAAAGCCCATCTTCGTGTATAAAGAGTGCGCGGCGTGTCGTTGTCGTGACAGTCGTTTTTTTTTATTACTTGGCGTCGAGACGCTGCCGCGTCTCTTGATACGGCACGCTCATAAGCGAGGCTAACATTGTCGATCTTGTAAATGACTCTGTACGGTCGCGGAAAAAGTTCCGAGCGAAAGGACGTAGCGAGTTTATTAACGCCCTTCGGACGACCGGGGTACCGCGTGAGTTTATCGGGAACGATGAACTGTGGAAATCCTACGATAAAGAGGGAAATAATACCTTCACTTTGCGCAACCGAAAAACACAAGCACCGGCAACGGCGGGTCATGGTGTAATAAATCAACCAGCCGAACCCGTTAAGACGGGTAGAGGTGTGAAACGAAAAGCAGAAAATAGTGGCGATACATTCGAGACCCCGCGCTTCCAAACAAAGAGACAAAAGATGCGACCATCGTGCTGGTTGAGACTTTGACCGCTTTGAAT
This sequence comes from Ophion ventricosus, assembly GCA_963932345.1. Lineage (NCBI taxonomy): Eukaryota > Metazoa > Arthropoda > Insecta > Hymenoptera > Ichneumonidae > Ophion > Ophion ventricosus. The sequence continues at coordinate 274,337 of OZ010723.1, forward strand.
CAGAGCGAGCGGGAGAGAGAGAGAGAGAGAGAGAGAGAGAGAGATGCCTCGGGAGCTAGCGCTCGAAAAGGTTTACTACGATCCGCGCAACCCTGTTGGTTATTCGGGTGCATGTCGTCTTATAAATGGAAAAAATAAACACGTGCACGATTGGTTGACGCAGCAGGATGCATACACCATTCATAGACCGGTTCAACGACGATTTCATCGGCTTCATTATAATGTCGATAATATAGACGACGTGTGGGAGGCGGACCTTGTCGATTTACGCTCAATTCAGACATCCAATGATGGTGTGGCGTATTTACTCGATGTTATAGACGTCTTGAGCAAATATGTGTGGGTTGAACCCCTCACTGACAAGACCATGCGTGAGGTCACGGCAGGTTTCAAACGAATTCTCTTTAAAGCCGAGGGGCGTTCACCCGTATACCTACAAACCGACAGGGGGAAAGAGTTCCTCGGAAATGTTTTCCAGAATTTTCTCAGCGAAAAAGACATCCGCTTTAGAGTTGCGAGAAATCCGGACATCAAGGCATCGATAGTTGAACGAATCAACCGTAACTTAAAAGAGCGCATGTGGCGTTTCTTCACTTACCGCAACACACACCGATACATTGATGTACTCCAACAATTCGTCCACGCGTATAATCATTGCGACAAATTCAACGATAAAGATGGAACCCGCGGCTGTAACTCTGTACAATGCACAGAAAGCCTACGAAAATACGGTGAAAAACAACATGGCTCGCGACGGTAAGAGTCGTCGTAGGGCCCATAAATACAGATGCGGTGATTATGTGCGTATCAGTCGAACTAAAGGCACATTCGAAAAGGGTTACGAGAAAAATTGGAGCGCTGAAATATTTAAAGTATCGGGGATTCTCAGTCGTCAGGGTGTCTCCATCTACGAATTGCACGATCTTCACGGGGAAGCGATAGATGGGTTCTTCTATCCTCAAGAGTTAACCGATGTCAACGCTAAACGTCTAGAGGAAGACAAAGAGTTCAAAATCGACCGTATCATAAAAACCCGAGGTCGCGGTGCACGGAAAGAACTTTACGTTAGCTGGCTAGGATACCCCGCGAAATTTAACTCTTGGATACAGGCGTCCAGTGTACGGGACATTGCTTCATAAAAACCCACTATCGACTCGAACCCAGCGAAATGGAGAGTGAAAACTTTTTTATTGTACTACCGAGCAATAGTAGTATGAAGTATTTCCCCGATAACACGACGATAAACTTTACAACGCAACTACCACGTGAAATTTCTTTACACGGCACGTGGGTTGTGGGTCTTACTGAAATTCACATTCCTCACACCATAACGCATTTACAACGGGAAGATTGTAATATACATTGGAAGCCATGCAGCGATGATATCGAAGATGTAAACGCACGAAAGGTCACCGTTAGCATACCACATGGTGTATACCAAACGCACGGTCAACTCATGTGGGAACTGAATAATATGCCAAGATTCAAAAAGCAAGGTGTAAGATTCGTCGAATCTCGTGCAGCGATTGGACACGTTTCCGTTCAGATACCTATAATTGAAGAGTGTAAGGGAAAAACACAAACCGAAACCGTTATTTTACCGGATAAGATTGGCCGTGTATTAGAATTCGACACAGCACCAGGCGTTGATGAACCTCGGACGTTTTCCATGATGCATCACATACCAGCAGGGCAACTGACCAACGGTGTAAGACCAGCATGCCTCAGCAGCGCTCTACCGGATCAACTATTCGTGTACACAGACATCTGTGTACCATACACAGTGGGAGATGTGCAGGCGTCACTATTCCGAATTGTTAATCTAGATACTGCCCGTTATACATATGGCTCGACCGGCGTGAAATACTTTTCATCCGCGAATTATTTACCGATTATGAATAATCGTTTTCGTGTGGTCACTATCGATATAAGAGATCATCTCGGTAAACCGATAGCATTCGAGTACGGAACACTGACCGTCACGCTACATTTTAAACGGATTGGGTAACTTTCGAGAGCAGGATGTCCCATTATTACGCATATTACGAGTGTCAGGCCGGTGGGGGTGGAGGTCACAGCATGCACGGTGTCTATGTAGGAGCACCGTATCAACGAGGGCACGGAATCGGTAGTTTTCTGGGAGGTCTCTTCCGGAGAGCTCTCCCCCTTCTAAAAATGGGGGCACGTGCTATAGGAAAAGAAGCGTTACGTGCCGGTGTAAATATTATCGAAGATGTGAGCAGGTACAAAAGACCCTTCAGAGAATCTGTACGCAATCGTCTCGTGGAGTCGGGTGAGAACTTGACACGCAAAGCTGGTGAGAAGATCGATCTACTCATGAACGGCTCAGGGTATAAAGCCGTGCGAGGGACAAGGAGTATACATTCGCTAATGGGCCCTGTAAGAAGACGTGTCACAGTAAAAAAACGAAGTATCACTAAGGGTCGCGTGGCGAAGAAAAGACCTGGTGGTAAAGCGCGGAAAAGACGACAACCGAGAAAAAAATCAAGTAAACAGGCGAAGCGCAAAAAAACTGGAAGAAGGATAGCTACACGGAGAAATAAAAAACGCGTTGGCCTACCAGACATTTTCGACTGAATTTAAAAATGTCGTTTCTTCACTCCCATTCTCACGAGTGCATGAAGAGTGAACTTGATCCCTTCAGTATACCACCAACGCAGACGTCTATAGAAGCTTCGCAATGGGTGCATTATAAGCCCGTGTCCTCGCTTTCGGACGATGGACCGCTCGAGTTTGTTGTGCCAGACCACGGTGAAGAATATCTCGACCTTGCGCATACGATGCTCGCTCTCAACGTTAAAATTTTGGCTTCCGATGGCGGGTCAGGAGGTAGAACTGCGCCTGTGAATAATTTCCTTCATTCCATCTTCAATCAAGTGGATGTGTACTTCAATCAGAAACTCGTTGCACCGCCGAACAACGCGTATCCTTACAGAGCTTATATAGAAACACTGTTAAATTACGGTCCTGCAGCGAAAGATTCGCATCTCACAACAGGTTTGTGGTACACCGATACACCGGGTGCCTTTAACGCGCTCCCTGGGGTGAAAAACCCAATAAAGAATCAGGGTCTGGAGTTACGTCGGAAACTGGCCTTCGATGGAAAGAATGTGGATCTTCTGGGTCACCTTCACTGCGACGTATTCAACCAGGATAAGTTTTTGCTAAACGGTGTAGAGATGCGAATACGTCTCGTTCGATCAAAGGATGCTTTTTGCATCATGGCGCCCATCTTACAGCCACCCGTAACATACAGAGTACACATCTCCGAAGCAACTCTTCTTGTGCGACGTGCTAAAATTGCACCAGGAGTACTCATAGCTCACGCAAAAACACTCGCTAAAACAACGGCTAAATACCCTATAACGCGCGTCGAAGTAAAGGCGTTTACGATGCACAGTGGTATACTCGGTGATACGCTGGATAATATCATACTTGGGCAACTGCCGAAACGAATTATCCTGGGTTTTGTCTCAAATAAAGCATTCAATGGTGACCTAGCATCCAATCCGTATAACTTTCACCACCAGACCATAAATTTTCTCTCATTATACGTCGACGGTCAACAAGTCCCGAGTCGCCCTTTACAACCGCGTTTTACACAGCACGGAGAGCTCTCTGTAGAAAGCTATCATACGCTTTTCTCGGGTACTGGTCTACATTTCCGAAACGACGGGCTAGATATATCACGCCGGGACTATGGTAAGGGCTATTGCCTTTTCGCATTTGACCTAACGCCGGATCTCGATGCTAATATGACAGCGGAATATGACAACATAATTGAAATAGATTCCTCACGACAAGTTATAACCGACTTCAGCGCCTAAGCTCGTGTATAGGTGAACGACCACATATGGCCCGCCAATGAAAACAGACGCAAATGTTAAACAAATTTGGGGGGGGGGGCGTGACTATGCACGATATAAAAAACGCTGCACACACGCGCTTGATAGATCAGTCTCACGTCTTCATCGTCATGGACTTCGTCATCGACATTCAAGCGCTCTACGATAAAAACGGTTGCTTTCAGCCGAAAGAGCTCGCGATTGTCAGCATCCAAGATTCCGGGTCCACGCACTGGATCATAACCCCTCCGCACGATTTTTCGGACCTGCCGCCAAAGCTCGCCGCTAGTAATAACCGTATTACTTGCTTTTGTCACGGTCTTGAATGGTTCGACGGTGAAGCAGAATTAGAGCACGTGTGGTCGACACTACGCACGTTTGTACGGCACGCGGTGCGGATTTATGTACGGGACCTACAGAAAGCAGAATTGTTACGAAGAGTCCTCGCTCGAGACATCGTTAACCTGGAGGATTATGCGGGGCCCACGTTGAAGAATATGCACGCTAGCGATGTCTTTTGCATGCACCATTCCCTTGCGCGTAACAACGAACCAAAATGAGCCTTGAACAACGCTATCAAGTTAAGAACATGGTTACGTTGCCGAGGAGAAGGATCGGATAGTCCGATTTATATGGAACCCATCAACATATCACCGCAGTCGGAGAAGAAGAGCTGCGGGGACGAGTTAAATGCTGCTGTTCAACACACCGCCATACCCAGACCGTCGAAACTCAATTTCATGTCCGAAGATTTACGTGGTAAAAACACCCGTGGTTGTTCTCCCTTGCAGTCGACAGAGGAGACTCTGGAGACGAATATAAACGGGTCATTAACTTCGCTGAGCGGGGAGAGTAACACATCTGCGTCTTACGTCACGGGGGAGGTTGTTCACCTCTCAAATTATAAAGAATCACCGAAACCTATCACCCGTCTACCAACGCCCCCACCAGCACCGCCACATTTCCCACCACATCGATTCTCGTTGAGCAGGAATTACAACAATGAACAGCCTAGAAGTGCTCGATGATCTACGGATGATAAAAGCACCCACGAAAGGGGTCTATCCGGCAGACCGCATTCCGAAATTCTGGTGTAGACCCGCTGCGATAGTTGCTAATACTAATATTCATACACGACCTGGTACACATTGGATTGCGATTTACGTCAACAAGGATGGCTACGGTATCTTTTTCGACAGCTACGGGCTCCCACCAGTTATCCCACAACATTACAATCGTTTGCGACGAAACGCCAGAAATCTCCGATGGAGTGAAAAACCTCTACAATCGCAGACATCGAAAGTTTGTGGGGAATATTGTCTTATGTTTCTGCATTACATGGCTCGTGGTTGCACTCTTGATCGTTTCCATAGACTTTTTTCATCGGATAAAATCAAAAACGATCGTACAGTGACTCTGTTCTACCGAGAAAAGATAGCACGATCTGGGCGTGGAAAACACCCTCTCTCCGCCGCTGGTCTCTTGGGCGAGGGAAAACCAAGCTGTGTCCAATCCTGTCTACCTGGCGAGTGCTACTATTTGTGAAAATGTTAATTACCGTGACGGTGCAGGTTTAACCACCAATCCAAGGGCTCGGATGCATCGGTCGTTTTCTACAGCACAATCACACCCCCACATAATACTCTTTCCACCACCATCCCGTCGACCCCGAAACTACCTTTAAATACGAGGGTAACACTGTTTGTGAACACCAAACGTCGAGATCTTCCTCTCTGGCTTGAGATCGTTCTACGAGTCTGAAGTCTGTCAGCAGCATCGGTAGATCCAGGTCGACAACCGCCAACACCTTACGGATCATAGAAATTACACCAGCCGTTTCCAGCCGTAGCCTTTCGGTTCATCTACATCGTGGAATCAGCTACAGGCGCCATCCTCGACATTTCGACTCTTTGGAAGACTCTTTGGAAGACGACGATGATCGGTTACCAACTCGAGGTCGACGCATACGACTATATCTCGGATATGTCGCTGCCGTACGATTCGGCAACCTTCGCGTACTGGGAGGCACATGACGGCGTTTGGGTACCACCGGAGTGGATTAACCTACCCAACTGGGTTCGCAAGGTATGGCTCGGCCTTGTCAAGTCTGCACCCTGTGAGATCCTCCACCTTGGCGGGGTCGACTACCATCGACGGGACGGGGTGGTATACCCCGTGGAACAACCCTTCGACGTCATCCTCTTCGAGGACAGTAAGGCCGCATTGGGGGAGGACTTTCTGCTATACAACAACCACGAGCTCATCGTTCTTCTATACGAGCGCATCCCGGATTACATCGATTATGGCGAAGAAGTTGCCTACATGTACTGGGAGGTACATGATGGTATTTGGGTGCCACCCGAATGGTTAAATCTCCCCAATGTCATCAGGAAGGCCTGGCTATCATTCATAAAAAATACAAAACTCGACCATCTCTATCTCGGAGGCGTGGAGTATTATTTCTACAACGGGATGGTGTACCCCGTCAACCAACCGTACGCCGAAATCCTCTTCGAGGATGCCTACATCAGCACGGGCCGCAACTCAGTTTGCTGACACACACACACACACCCCCAAACACACACACACACACACACACACACACACACACACACACACACACACACACACACACACACACACACACACACACACACACACACACAGCAGACACAGCACAAAATATGTATCAACAGGGAAATTTTTTAATAAAAATATCGTCGCTTGTATATCTTTTAAACAATGTGTTTTTTCTTCACCCGAAGCGGCCCATTCCCACTACATTAACCTACCCTTATCTCGCGAGCGACCAACGGTAAAACAACCGACTGCTCTGATAGTAAACCTGCTGCCGATAAAGCAGGTAACTAACCGCGCTCGAGCTACCCACGAAACCGGCACCGCCCCCCTCGTATCGCCGCTATCCCCCAAAATGGATCCTCCAGCACCCCCCACCACAAATTCCCCACACGGGCATCACGATACACCCGCGACCGACCCCCCACCACAAATTAACTATAACGGCCCCGCGCTGCAGACGAGAGCGACCCCCACCACCACCGCCACGTCTGCCAGACAACACATGTGACGTCACGTCTGCCTGGCTAGCTATAAAGGCCCTTTACTACTGGTAGGTTCTGGTAGCGGTTGTTTTTGGTGGGGTAGAATATATTTAAGGTGTGTCTCCGTGGTGATTTGCGCATTATCTGAGTTACTCTCGTCTCAAATACACACGAGCAACTTTCCGTCCATTTTTCTTCGAACAAGATGAAATTTACAATAGCTCTGAGGAAAGTCCAATGGCCAAATTTTCACATGGTAAGTAGACGACGGGTGGTGCGTATCCCGCCTCTTCTAGTGTTTTGGCAGACTGGTTAATTGTGATTCCAGTTGTCCTTCATCGAGGCGGCGCAGACCCGGAGAAAGGAACGTCGTAGTTGCCGGGAGTCTCTGGAATCATTGGAACATTGCTGGGATTTTGACGCATTCGGAATCCGATGGATGGTCAAGGGACGCTGGGGTCAGGAGCACCCAGAAAATGACTAGGATCATCCAGCATGGTTCACCCTTGAAGGCGTATACGCGACGTACGACGACTCGTTTTGTTGAGCTCAAATTGTTTTCACCACGGCTATGCTTGTTTGATTTTTCCGTGACGAAATGCAATTTCATAATTCAATAAATGTGGACTTGTCGTTATATGATTCTTCGGTTATTTTATGGATCTTCCTTCCTTAATTGCGTGGCAGATGCGAGTCTACCTTGATGCTCAGATGCGTTGGTCGTTCACCTCGTTGTTTCACCTATCTCCGTTGGTTTGCCTGTCTTCGTTGGTTCGTCTGTCTTCGTTGGTTTGGTTGTTTTCGTGGGGATGGTACCCATTGATGGTATTTCGAAAGTATTTTATCGTATGTGGTACTAAGATAATAGGAGGGCAAAACAGAAAAAGAAAAAAAGGAAAAATAATTTCTTCAAATTTTTTCCTTTTACGAGATAGGGCCTAATGCGTAAACTTGGATTGAAACATTCTTTGTCTTTCCTCCTACTAACGTATATATATATATATATATATATATATATATATATATATATATATATATATATTGAAACGTTGTAGTCTGCCTCAAGCGCGAGCACCAAGGACGAAAATTGTTGACATGAGCGGTCACTGCCTCCGGATGATATTCGAAAAGAAATCGAGAAGAGGACCAAGTGGCGCCATCCTTCGGAGACGAAAGGAGATAGGGGCAATAAGAGAGAAAAAATTGTCTGAAAATTAAGAAACGTTTATTTAACAAGAGATGCTGGGGAGGGGGAAGAAAAGAGCGGGAATTTAGGCGTATATAAGGGCCACCTCAAAGGAGGAAAGGCCTGCTTGTTTTGGATCAGCTTTGGTGCGAGTACTGAAACGAGATACTAGTACAGGCTTTTTAGCGTGGAAAATATCGAATTGGGGAAAGCACTTGGCAGAACAGAGCAAGTGAGCAAAAGAAGTTGGGAACTCTCTTTTGTTGGAAAGACCCGAGTACCGGATGCAAGTACCCACTGAAGCAGCGGGGAAAGTGACCATTTAGGAAAGGGGCCAGGAAAATAAAAGAGACGGATTAGCGATTTTTCTTTTTAAAACGATTTTCGTACAAATCCCGAAAAGACGTGCTGGTCCCTCCCGATGAAGGAAAGTGGAATTCGACGCAAGTACCGAAATAAGCGCACGTCCGGGCTCGAAAGGCAAGGAAAGCGACTGAACAAGGAACGTGGCGAATATGAGCGAGTACCGAAAGGGAATATTAGAAACGTCAGAATAAGGAAATTGCGATCATCGAGAAGAAGGAAATAAAATTCAATCTCACCTAAAGGACGATAAATTTAAATAAAAAAAGAGAGAAAGTCATAAATTAAATCCACAAGGATTTCAAATCAATTAAGCAGATTGCGGGAATAGACGTCAAAATTTAAAGTCTGACAGTCAGCTGGAAGAAGGGATTAAAATATGCCATAAGAGCAAGAGAGAAGGAACAATAACACAAAGGGAGCAGTGGCCGAGCAAGGCCGACCCGGCGAAATCGGAAAGACGGTGCGGCACACACACATATACAGAAAAAGGAGCGGACACAACAACAGTACACATGCACAAACTAACACCGATAAGAGCGATTCATCACAAGAAGAAAGGGAGTGTCGTATTTCCCTGGCCACGGGGGCCTAAGAATTCTAGAGCGCTAAAAGCCCCGCCTCTCCGCGTAGGCGACGGCCGCGTGATTAGCGAACAGCTGTAAGCGCGCGAACCAGAGATACAGCGTCATTCAAAGTTGATATGTACTGGAGATGCAAATGTGAATAAATCATTGGTCGATTACTGTGACATAAAAAGGTTTACATTAATTTACTCCCTTATCGAGCTCCGAGTGCACAATATTTTAATGTAATTAGGGGTAACCCGTTACAACATATACTAGAGTCCGTGTCATCGTAAGTTTTGTGGACATGCCACCATCCATTGTAACACCGAGCGCATCTGGCCCACCAGCGAAGAGCCCTAAATTTTACGACCGACCGCTGACACTCCTGCGAACGAGTGTACTTTGCACCATCGATGAATGTAAGTGAGCTCTACATTGCTTGACAGAAATCTGAGAACATTACACAAAACCAAAAAAAAATCGTATAATCCCGCGTGTTCGAGGCACCTAATGTGAAGAAATAGTATAAGCATACACAAATCAGACGTGTCTTTTACATTACACAGATATTGACAATAAAATTCGAAAAATACAAGTTTCTGAAACCGATCCTAATCGCGCTTCCCGAACTGAGCTGATAGAAGCTTGTTTGCAAGTTACTGCTGCGTGCTGTGAGTACGATACGCTTTGTTGACACAATTAGTAAGTAGGTATATGTCAACAGATTTCGTAAACGAGCAATCACATTTGCGGAACCATCGAATTTACTGAAGTTATGTGTGTTCTCACTTGTCTCTTTCACTGTGTGGTTTTCATTTAATTATGCTACAATGTGGCGAAAAAATAAAGCTCGGCGTTAAAATCAGATCACAGGTAGGTGTCTCTTTTAAGAGATCTGAGGTGGTCCCTATGAAAAATTGCTGCAAAGTTAAAGATTTCAGTAAGCCCCGTTATTCGAGCCTTGGACAGGATGGCGAAAACTGGCTCAAACACGACTAGAAAAAGGACCGGTGCTCCTAGAAAGATATCAAAACAATAAGATAACTCTATTGTTACACATTCCAAGAGATATCGAAACCTAACAGCTCGAGAAATTGCAACCGTGTTGAACGGAACTAGGGCAGAATCAGTGCCATCTAGGACGGTGGCGCGACGTTTGTGCGATGGCCGTCTAGGAGGCAAAGAGGCTGTCAGGAAACCTTTATTGAGAAAGGAAAATGTTGCTAAGAAACTTAAATGGGCCGAAGAGCATAACAGCGGACAATGGACAGCGGATCAATGAATTGGACAGCGGATCAATGAACGAACGTGCTTTGGACCGATGAGTCCAAGTTCGAACTTTTGGGTTATCAACGCCGCCAGTATTTCCGGCGTCAGCCAAATGAACGTTTCTTTCCGGAATGTGTCGTGCCTACAGTGAAGCATGGTGGAGGTAATGTGATGGTTTGGGGCTGTTTTGGTGGTAACAGAGTCAGAAATTTAGCCAAAGCTGAAGGAATTATGCATAAAACCGTGTATTATAGGGTTCTGATAAGACATGCAATACCATCTGGAACACGAATTCTGAGTCATGGGCAGTGTTGAGCGTAATCAACTACTTTTTGTAAACTGATTACAAATTGCGGTTACAAGTAATTAGGGGGGGGGGGGGAAGACCAGTTACAAATTTGAATAAATCGATTTTTCCCCCCCATAAATCGATAGTTCCATGTCTTAAGAATATTGTGTCAAATTTGTAGAGCGAAATTCCAAGAATTTCGCTCTATAAAATCCCAAGTAAATAAAATAAAAACTCAATTTCTATGTATCTTTATTGCACAGTCATGAGCTAAAAGATGTGTATACATAGCGATATTAGAACGCTTTGCTACTTAAGTATGGACTGAACTTTTAAACATTTTACAAAATTAGAATTGGCACGTGGTCACAGATACTAGTGTACAACCATTTTTAGATTTCACAAACAACTTATAACAGTTACTTTAAATTTTGTCACGTCGCGAGCAAAAGTGCATAAACATATCAAGAGACGCGGCAGCGTCTCGACGCCAAGTATAATTTCTTTTACTCTCTCCTACTTTGTTGAACTCCAGCGAGAACGCTGGTCTACACGATTTCCCATGGAAATCGTGAATAACCATTAGACTAATACGCGCGATAGCGACATTCTCATTTTTCGACGCATCCATATATTTTCTTTAGGCTTAGGCGTACTACAGCTGAAATGTAATCTATCGATAATAAGCAAGCATCGCGCGTCCTTTCGAGAAAAGCTAATTCCTTATCTTAAGACGCAAAAACTCGTCTGAGAAAACTCGGCAACACCCGGACTGCATGGCCCGGTCGTAAAACTAGACCCACGGAAAATATGTACGTTGAACTGGATTCGCAGAAATAGAGCAACAACTGCGTTTCTCACAACCTTGGCCCAATAACGGGCTAGGAGTCCTTCTCTACCAATCATGCGAGTCAACCTATATCTTTATGTCCTTTCCATCAATCCTTAGAAAATGCATCACCAAAAACTCACTCTCCCAAATGTTCCATCTCCCACAAAGTTCAACTTCTCCAAAAACTCCCAGATCACAAAAAAAAAATCTTGAAGTCAGTCGACCAACATCTTTCAATGACTCAAGTTTTCCCATGACAGTTTCCATCGAAGTCAGTTCTTTAACATCCAGTGTCTTGACAGATCTCCACATTTTTATACATCAATCTTTATTCTTTATATGCAAGTCTTAACGCGATTTTCTACAAACTATACGAATCTGAACTCAAATTTCCATTTGGAATCTTCCATTCTCGGTCTGCGATACGTATATATCAATATACTAGAGTCCGCGTCATCGTAATTTTAGTGTACGTGCCACCATCTATAATATTATCACACCAAGCGTACCTGGCCCACCAGCGAAGGGCCCAAATCTTTACGACCGACCGCTGACACTTCTGCGAACGAGTGTACATCGCACCACCGACAATTGTAAGCGAGTTATCTATTTATATATATTTTCCCTCCGTTTCGATATACTTCCAAATGAATAGGATTAACCAATTTGGTTCATTCAAATAAAACACGAGTCAATCGAACACGAATCTAACGGATCACTCCGTTATACTGAATTATCGCGTAAATCACTTAATTCCATTCTTTAGCACGCACTACCCCTTTTTACCCTCATCCCGTGCTATTGCGTATATAAATAATAATAGACACCTATATACAATTTATTCGCTTGTTATCATCGGATTCAATGCAAAGCTAGGTACGTTATTGCGCGTTGAGTATGTGTTCCGCCGGCCGATGAGACTAAAAAAGGAAAAATCCTTTTTTAGTGCACTTCTACATCTTCTGAGGAACATATGTCCCAAGTTTCAAATTGATACACGCAAAGAATATAATTTCCCATACAAATTTTACCGCCCCCTTTCATCTTCTTAGGGGTTTAATTTCGAGAAATCCCTTCTTAAACAATGCCTCCAATATAAAATCAATACCCTCTCCAAATTTCACGTTTCTACCTTTAGCAATTTAGCAGTCAGTCAGGACTTTGCCTTTTATATATATAGGTAGAACAAAGAAGTGTCACGTTGCGAGTAAAAGCGCATAAAAATATTTCTTTTTCTTTCTCCTATTTTGTTGAACTCCGGCAAGGACGCTGGCCTATACGATTTCCTACGAAATCGTGAACGAGCACCAAATTAATACGCAGGATAGCGACATTCTCATTCTTCGACGTATCCTGGAATTTTCTTATGCTTAGACGAACCGCAGCTAAAATGCAACCTATCGATCAGTTATGAGCGTCACGCGTAATTTTCCCGTGGCCCTCCTTTTTTGTCTACCCGACCTCCACGAGAACACTACTTTGGGCGCAACTTCTCGGAAAAGTCGTAAAATGAAACTTTATGCAACTTCAAATGAAGTAATCCGGAGATTATCCACTAACGGACCCTTAGCGCAGTCCCGAATTTTTATCCACATAATGGCTAAGAATAAGCCAAATCCCCGGAAAACTCAGATCGACCCAGACGTAAAATCAAGTCGCGACGAAAGGTGAATGTACATGGAGGGGCTACAGAGCGCCTAGCCGCTACGCTTTCCTCATAAAAAACCCCACAGGACACAGACTCGTGTATCCCTTACTTTTGATCGACAATTGAGTTCATGCACCTTTGGCCCGTAAGATACGAAGACCATGCTTCCACGACGTCCTCCCTGATTGGATAAAAAAAACTATTAAAGATCGAAAACCCTCTTTCTTCCCACTCTAACCAAATATGGAACCTAGAGCACAAGGAACAACTAGACGCTTATAAAAAAGGGCAATCCAACGTCACTCCTTAGTTCTTCTATCACCGTTCTTCTACCGGGGTCTTTGTCAATCGTGACTCTGTCCGTTTAATCATCGAATCTTAATCCAACAGTCTATCCCTGATTCTAAAAGTCAATTCAATATCATCCCTCAAACCAGAAAGTCCTGTTCGAATTACAAGCTCGTATCGTAACTCATACTTTTATACCGCGACTAATAATTTAAGTTCGTTTACTTTATAAGTCAATATTTGTATTTACGCCGAAGTAACACAGTCCGATCATAAACCAATTCCACGCTTTCCGTGAAACGTTGTAAACGCAGTGTGTACGCGTCTCATCGTTTACCATTGTACCTGCGAGCGTACCTAGAGCGAAAGCCTTTCGTCTGAGTCCGAATCGCCGCTATTCGACAAAGTAAGCTACTGCACCATTTTTTTGTATCACTCCGTTATTTTATCAACCTGCTATTTTCTCATGTCTCCGACCGCCAAACTGGACGGTACTCGGCAATAAAAGAAAAGTTGAAAATGGTAGTCACACCTGTCAAAATCCTTCGCATAAATATTACCCACGAGGGCACTCGAAGCCTAACTTCCCCCTCTTCACACATTTCCTTTATGCTCTCATCCTTTCCGGTTGTGAAAGACGATAGATAATCCTATCAAGAACGATAATTCCTCAAATTTTCATGAATTTTGGCGATATTATAATATCTATCCAGTAATACATTAACGCACGCAATACAATTGTGATTGAGTAACGAAGAAAGTATAAATAGTAACTCAAAAAAAGTAGTTAAAAAAAATATTCATGTAATCGTGATTGCAACTACATTTTGTAGTGAGTAATCGAAATTCAACCACTTCTATTATAACTACTTCCTGTAATCAGTAATCGTTATTACTAACTACAAAATGTAATCGCAGTTAGTAATCAGTACTTAGATTACATTTTGCCCAACACTGGTCGTGGGCTCATCTTCCAACAAGATAATGACCCAAAGCATACTTCTTTGCTGTGTAAAAATTATGTGAAAAAAAGGATCTCTGGTGCTATAAAAATCATGGAATGGCCACCTCAGTCACCGGACTTGTCACCGATTGAACTTTTCTGGGAAGAGCTCGACAGAACGGTACGCAACGAACATCCCACCAATCGGAAAGGGTTACGGAAGACTCTACAGAATTCCTGGAAGAAGATTTCAGCCGAAACGCTGGAAAAATTGATCGCAAGAATGCCTAGAATTTGTGGGACGGTTATCAGAGCTAAGGTTCGTCACTCCGATGAGAAGCTATTATAGCCAAAATGAACTGTACGGGGCAACTTATCATATGTTTCATTACTAATGCGCACTAATATTTCGTCCTATATTATTTCATGTAAAGTACATGGGTCATTTTTTTTTGCATAAAAATTGTGTTTTTACTACCTGTTCTCAAACTTCTGACAAGCACCTTATGTGTATATACAGGGTGTCCATTTTATCTCTGCCACCCGAAATAACTCGGTAATTATCGACGTCACAAAAAAATGTTCCAGACAAAAGTTGTACGGTGTGAAGGAGGCCATAAAATACGACCATTTTTTTTATTTCGGTCGAGGCGCTGACGCACAGTGAAGGTCACCTCCACTTTTTTAAAGAGAATGGTACTTTTTTTTCAACCATCTTGTGGAGCACCTCAAGCCGCATAAAAAACGTTTGAGGGTCAAAGTCGTTCAAGGCCATTCAAGGTCAGTATCGATGATACAAATCTAAATATCTCGAATCACTGCCAAATATTTAGTAGTGATCCAAGATATTTAGATATGTATTTCATTTTAATAGGTGTTCGAAATTAGCTTAAAATGAGAGATGTCGGAGATCGTAGTCATCGACAACACTTCGAATACCTTCGGTTTGTTTATCAACTCGCGTTAATCTGTACCGTATGCAGCTGAATCGAGGTTGTCGTTCAGTTTGATTTCGAATTTGGATAAGAGCTATTCATAGTTCATAAAAATTCTACAAGAGCGCGTTTGTTGTATACTGAGCAATTTCCAGATCGACAGTGTCCAAGCCGGCGAACGTTTGACGCGATAGTCACGTTATTTCGCGCGACGGGTAGTGTTAATCCTGCTGAGAAAAACCGTACTAAAACGCAAACCACGGAAGAGGCAGAAACCGATATCTTGGGTGCCGTTGCTGTAAACCCTCATGTTAGTTGTAGGACTCTGTCGAAACAATATCCGATTTCGAAATCAAGTGTGTGGAATATCCTCAATCGTCATCGTTTCCATCCATACCGAATGTCGCTGCATCAGGCTCTCGAAGCGAATGATTTTCGAAATCGCATCAACTTCTGTCAGTGGGCACAGCAGCAATTGCGGAGGAACGAACAATTCTTTAATGATATTTTATTTACTGACGAGTCAACGTTCACAAACCATGGCCAAGTGAACACGCACAATATGCACTATTGGGCGGATGAAAATCCCAGATGGCTACGACAAGTTGTCCATCAACGACCATGGAGTGTTAATGTGTGGTGCGGCATATGGAAAAATAGAATTATTGGTCCACACTTCATTGATGGTAATCAGACTGGAGCTAAGTACGCTGCTTTTCTGGGAGAAATATTACCTGTGCTGCTTGAAGATCTAACCTTGTGGGATCGGCAAAAACTCTGGTATCAACATGATGGTTGTCCAGCTCATTTTGCACGGATAGCTCGCAATGTAGTCGACCGAAAATTTGGAAATAAGCAGATTAGCCGAGGATCACGAATAGGCTGGCCTGCTCGATCACCGGACTTAACTCCACTCGATTTTTATTTATGGGGGACGTTAAAGGATAAATTTTATCAAGATGCGCCCACAACACCGGAGAACATGCGAGAACGCATCATCAACGCGTGTAACAGCATCACTCCGGAAAGCATTCTACGATCGAAACAAGGTCTGACTGTCCGACCGCAAAAATGTTTGGAGGCTGGTGAAGGTAATTTTGAACATCTATTGAAATAAAATATAAATTTGAAAATATTTTTGGTATCGATCCGATTTTCATCGATACTGACCTTGAATGACCTTGAACGACTTTGGCTCCCAAATGCTTTTATGCGGCTTGAGGTGCTCCACAAGATGGTTGAAAAAAAATGTACCATTCCCTTTAAAAAAGTGGAGGTGACCTTCACTGTGCGTCAGCGCCTCCACCGAAATAAAAAAAATGGTCGCATTTGATGGCCCCCTTCACACCGTACAACTTTTGTCTGGATCATTTTTTTGTGACGTCAATAATTACCGAGTTATTTCGGGTGGCAGAGATAAAATGGACACCCTGTGTGTATATATATATATATATATATATATATATTGTTACACCGCTCGCGGCGAACACTATATTTTAAAAAACTCCGACGAAACTAAGACTCTGAAGATTATTTATTTATTTAATGATTAATTACAATCTTGAGACTTTGTTAGAATGTTGTCGATTATTGGATAGACCGAAGACTTTGACGACCGTTTCGAGAAATGTCGATCGTTGGAAAATGGAATATCGAGAAACAGAGTGACGGCGTCTGATTGATTGCTGATGAGTGACTGACTGCGATTGACTAAGCGCGGCTTTTTATATTATTGTGATTGCGTCTTCAGAAATGTTCGAGATCTCGATTGCGCATTTTGGAATACTCGGTCGCTTCGCTTGGGTTTCGAGAAAGAGCAAGTTGTTTGTGAGGACTTCTTATCTCAAGGCTAGAGGTGTCAAATTTCACCGTTACAATATATATATATAGATTGTAGAATCACAAATCGACGCGCAAGCAATTTGTATTTCCCGCGTGAAAAAGGCTTCAAGATAGTTTGTATTTGCCGAGTGAATGAGGGAGCCACATCTGAGCGTGTAAAATAAAAGAGGGCACTAATTGCAACATCCGGAAAGGAGAGATGCCGATCGAAGGCGAGCGTCGAACAGAGCTCTCACAAACACGCACGAGGCCAGACGTCTTGCATGTTAGCGACCGGGTGCTGGTAGCCATCTTGCGACGCACGAGGCCTCGCCGTTCATACAGCACGAGGCCGAGTAATCATTTTCGTCGCCAAAGTACGAGCATCGGAATTTCGGAGAACATCCAGCCGCGAGACAATTCTCCATCTCCGCACGACAGTCTCACTCGATCGATCGATCGACTCGTCTCGAGTTACGAGTAAATGTCGCGGAAGGACGGTAACATTCCAACAGAAAAGTAAGTACCGGGATTTTTCCGATTAAGTGAATTCTCGTGCTTCGCAAAAAATGACAAAAAGACACAAATGTGAAAACAAAAGACTCTCATCAAAGAAAATAACCTCGGGGCGTGCAACGTTCGACGATTCGAATTCGAGTGGCCATCTTGGCAACGTTTTCGTCTAACGGTCAACGATTCGAATTCACGCGGCCATCTTAGTCACGTTTTCGATGACTGGACATGAACTTTCGCGTCGACCCATCGTCGTTCGAATATCGCGTCGCGTGTAACTAGATAAAGTGTGAAATCGGGTCGAGATAATTTTGGAGTTGATAGTCTCGTTTGATTTTTGAAAAGTTTAATGTATACTCGATGTGAGAGACTTGTGTCGTCCAATCGCCTTTACCGTTAATTTAAATAAGCGATTCAATGGATTGCCCAATAAAAGACTGAATTGAAGAAAAACATTATTTAAAAAAAAAGTACAAATTTGAATTATAATAAATAAAAAAAGGCAAATCTAATTGAGTTACATAAGTTGGAGTCGTTAAATTATGTGTTGAAATTTGAAGAGAGGGGAGGATGAATTATTGAATTTTATGAATCTATGTAATCTGAAATTTGAAGAGATGGGAGGAAGAATTTATGTGATAACATGAATGGTCGAGAGATGGGAGGATGAATTGTCGAATTTTCTATGAATCTATGTAATGTTGAAATATGTCGAGAGATGGGAGGATGAATTATATGAATCTATGTGATCTGAAATTCTTGAAGAGATGGGAGGATGAATGAAATCATTGAAATTTATGTGAAATAAAATATATGTCTGTTTTTCTATGGTAAAAGGAGAGCGACGTTTTGAATTTAATTCAACCGTCGGATCGGTAGTGGAGCAACGGACAGCCTTCACTACCTACGTGGTGAGCGAAAGGAAAGAGTTCATTACAATATATATATATACAGGGTGTCTATTTTATCTCTGCCACCCGAAATAACTCGGTAATTATCGACGTCACAAAAAAATGTTCCAGATAAAAGTTGTACGGTGTGAAGGGGGCCATCAAATGCGACCATTTTTTTTTATTTCGGTGGAGGCGCTGACGCACAGTGAAGGTCACCTCCACTTTTTTAAAGGGAATGGTACATGTTTTTTTCAACCATCTTGTAGAGCACCTTAAGCCGCATAAAAAACATTTGGGGGTCAAAGTCGTTCAAGGTCATTCAATGTCAGTATCGATGATACAAATCTAAATATCTCGAATCACTGCCAAATATTTAGTAGTGATTCAAGATATTTAGATTCGTTTTTCATTTTAATAGGTGTTCGAAATTAGCTTCAAATCAGAGATATCGGAGTTCGTAGTCATCGACAACACTTCGAATACCTTCTGTTTATTTACCAACCCGCGTTAATCTGTATCGTATATAGCTCAATCGAGGTTGTCGTTCAGTTTGATTTCGAATTTGGATAAGAGCTATTCATAATTTGAAAATGTACCGGCAATTCGAAAAAGTGGACATGATACTGTGTTACGGTGAACCAAGAAAAAATTCCACAAGAGCGCGTTTGTTGGATGCTGAGCAATACACGGATCATCAATGCGTGTAACAGCATCACTCCGGAAAGCATTCTACGATCGAAACAGTGTCTGACTGTCCGACTGCAAAAATGTTTGGAGGCTGGTGGAGGTCATTTTGAACATCTATTGAAATAAAATATAAATTTGAAAATATTTTTGGTATCGATCCGATTTTCATCGATACTGACCTTGAATGACCTTGAACGACTTTGACCCCCAAATGTTTTTTATGCGGCTTGAGGTGCTCTACAAGATGGTTGAAAAAAAATGTACCATTCCCTTTAAAAAAGTGAAGGTGACCTTCATTGTGTGTCAGCGCCTCCACGGAAATAAAAAAAAAGGTCGCATTTGATGGCCCCCTTCACACCGTACAACTTTTGTCTGGAACATTTTTTTGTGACGTCGATAATTACCGAGTTATTTCGGGTGGCAGAGATAAAATGGACACCCTGTATATATATGTATATATATTAATAACAAAAATAACAAAGTGACTCGATATAATGAAAATAAAAGGGTGAACAATAATAATTAAATGTTTGAATAATAACTCGATATAACATAAATAATACTATGAATAATAATTGTTCAATTAAACGGGTTTCGGTACACGCGACTTCCCAACGGAAAAATCTCTACCCGTTATACTTATTATGGTTGGGTGCCAGCCTTTCTCAGGCAACGCGGCCTACCACGTACGCAAGTTACCAAAAAAAAGTAAATACGCGACGCGTTGTTACGTCCCGGAGGGAGATTTAGGATGGACTCGCGAGGTTGCCGAGTTCGTGCGCGAATTTTGAAGAGTGGTGGATTGCGCTGTGAGTCTTTATTGGTTTCCGCGCGAGTTCCGAACACAATTTAATAACAATTGGATTTAGACGATTTAAGGTGCGTGTCTTGGTTTGAGATTGAGGTTCGCCCGATACTTTGATCGAATAATTTACTCTCGTGAGTCTTTCTTTCAATTCACAAAAAGAGTTTATTAACAGATTTATATACACCCTTGGCCAAAAGTTTGGGGCACCCTGCAATTTTTCTTTCCGGACAAAAAATTGAATATCTCGGCCAAAAAAAATCGGAAACCAATTTACCAAACGGGGTTTTGAAGAGAGTAAAGTCAGCTTCAATTTGCTTTTTTAATTTTATTTTTTCGATTTTTTTTGTGCCCGGTACGTCATTTTGAAAATGACGGTTTTTCACGATTTTCGCACCTCGCAAAGTCGTTCGCTGGACTTCGGAAAAACAGAAATCTCGCTATTTAGTGAAATGATCTTCGAAAGGGAAATGTTAACTTTAGTTTCGTTTTTTAAAAAAAATTTTACAATTTTTTTTCGCAGAGAAATTTAATTTTTCTTAAAAAAACGGCAGGTTTCCGTAAAGCCAGCATCGTGCAGCGTATCGTGAAAACTATGAGGTTGAGAATATTTGTCCTAAGAACTAAAAAGTTTTGTTTTGTTATTTTGGAGTTATTAAATTTTTTAAAGATTTTTTTGGCAATATTCTTTTTTATCGCTAGTTTTGGTTGATCGTCGACGATTAATCTAACTAATTTATTGCCGTTACTTTGAAACGAAGATGTTTTAAGGGAAATATCAAGAAGAGAAAAGCTACTGACATCTGTGGCCACAAATATAGGGCACCCCTATAAAATATTGATATTTTCAAAAGTACATAAAGCTATTATAGTTGTGTTGCACTAACGCTAACTTCGCATCATCAAATATAAAATTAAACAATAAAGAACCGCTTTGAGTGAATTGAAAAACATCTGGATCGTAAAAATTGACTAATAAATACATTTAAAAAAACAATAAGATTTCAATGGTATGCTCTAAACTAGAAAATGAAGGAAAACACAGGGTGCTTAATGCTTTTGGTTAAGGCGTAATTGAATTTGTACGTCGTACTGATCAGGCGACATTTTCTTTTGATTTTTAAGAGCACTTGTCACTAATTTTCGAATCTGCCCAAGTGTAATTACTTTATTTTTCCCGATCATCTTTGATTTGAATGACAGTCAGTACTCATTCGTTTCACTCTGTATAAGCTCAGAACATCATTTGATTCGTACGACGTACAAATTCAATTATGTCCGTTTTCTTGAAAAGTTACTTTGAAATAAAGATATTTTCAATAAAACATATTCGTTTCAATGTAATGGCAATAAATTAATTAGATTAATCGTCGACGATCAACCAAAACTACCGATGAAAAAAAATGTTGCCAACAAAAATCTGAAAAAATTTAACAACTCCAAAATAACAAAAGAAAACTTTTTAGTCCTTAGGACAAATATTCTCAACCTCATAGTTTTCACGATACGCTGCACGATGCCGGCTTTACGGAAACCTGCCGTTGTTTCAAGAAAAACTAAATTTCTCTGCGAAAAAAAATTGCAAAATTTTTTTTAAAAAACGAAACTAAAGCTAACACTTCCCTTTTCTAAGATCATTTCACTAAATAGCGAGATTTCTATTTTTCCGAAGTCCAGCGCACGACTTTGCGGGGTGCGAAAATCGTGAAAAACCGTCATTTTCAAAATGACGTACCGGGCACAAAAAAAAATAAAATTAAACAAGCAAATTGAAGCTACCTTTACTCTCTTCAAAACCCCGTTTGGTAAATTGGTTTCCGATTTTTTTTGGCCGAGATATTCAATTTTTTGTCCGGAAAGAAAAATTGCAGGGTGCCCCAAAGTTTTGGCCAAGGGTGTATATATATATATATATCTTTATCTATCGGTTAAATATAAGACGCGTACAGTTGATTGGAAAATATGTTAGACGGTTACGCGGACAGAGTATAATTTGAGTAAGTCGGCTTTTCGATTGGAAGGCTGATTACAGAGTGACGCTCCTTCGTCGTACAAAAATGACGAGAGTTCGGTTTTGGGAGGGGAAGGAGCTTTAGGGAGAGTGCATTTCTGATGATGCGTTTTTTAGGGATTGGATAATCGGTCGTAAAAGTTACGTAGATTTTCGTGGTTGGTTAGGAAGGTAGGGGAGATTGATTTTGGATTTCTTATTGGGTCCCGGCTAAAATAAACGCAGTCGCCGCTTTATTTCCAAGAATTATCTCTAGCGCGTGTGTTTTTCCTGGGCCGTGTAAAAGGCCAGTTTTACGACCGTGTGGATTTTTTGTGGGTCTCTCTTGAGAGTTGTGTTTGGGATTTGGAGTGAGGGTTTGTGTTCGCTTTGGTCTTGCGTTTTTTTTATTCGAGAATTTTCATGAGTGTGTTTCTCTCCTGGAGCGCGTTCGCTCGTAAATTATATACTATCGGTGATTTAATGCGTGGGACCGTATGCAAGTCGCTTTCCCATTCTGGGTTTTGTGGAATATTTCGACTATCGCGTCCATAAAGTTTATAAAATATAAGTTTTGTCGAAAAATGAGGGTGCCGCTATCGTGCACGTGTGCATTGATATTTTTGTGGGGGGGGGGGGAGTAAAAAGATTGAAGCTGGGACGTAACACCTCCCTCCTTCGAGATTAAGCGTCTCGCTCAATTAGATTCAATTTTGAATTGCATCGAATGATATAGAGGCACGATAGTGGGATATCATCATTTACCGATTTATAACGTGATTTACACAGATTAGCAAATGTTTGCGCTTTAATTGAATACAGTAGCGTAATGTCGGAGCCGCTATGTTTTGCTTATTATTTTTGTATTTTATCTGGCGTGAAGATGCCAGCGTGAGTGAATATGGACTAGGTAGGTATGAGTTTTGTTTTTCTATAATATTAAGATTAACATGTATTTGAATAATAGTTATATAATTAATCTTATATGTAAGGTAAATTCGCATAATATTCGTATGTTTATTTAAATTGTAAGAGCCGAGTTCGATGGGGTGTGTCCAAGGGTTTGTTGGGGATGGTGTGTTGTCCCGGTCTCGGGGAAGGGTTTGCTTTTGGCCAATGGCTAGCCAGTGGTGCAATTTGCTATTGGTGAGTCGGTGGAGTTTGGGGTAGTTTCGCTGGGTTATTAGAGCGAGTGTCTTTGAGCTTCTGGTGGGGCATTTTGTATTTAAGGTGGACTCCCGAGTGATTTTTACATATTTGAAGTCATTCGTCTTACGTACAACTTACGTCTCGACAATCGTTGATTGCTCACAATAATGGCTTTTGGAAAACGCCAACGTTTGTGCTCTCACATGGTAAGTACTTGGTCGTGGTCTTGTTTGTTCCTGAATTATCAGGGAAAAGGAAGTGGAGGGAGAGGGGAGTAGATTTTAATGTTTGATGTTTGATTATGTTGCAGCTTTCCTTTATTGAAGCGGCCCAAGCTCGGCGACGGGAGCGGCGCGAGCTTCGATTGGACTTGTTGCAGTTGGAGCGGAGCAGTGGCTTCGATTTTTATTGCATCCGTTGGATGTATGAGGGGCGCTGGGGCCAAGTCCATCCCGAAGATGACTGGGACCATCCGGCGTGGTCGACGCCGAGGGGTGTGCTCGCGGCTTATAGCGATTGACCGGAATAGTTGGGCCCTATATAATTGCGTCGTCGTCGACAATTGTGACGCCTGGACTGATTATGTATTGTTGTTGCCGGATTGGTGTTTTCATAGTAAAAGATTATTTTAATTAATTTTGTGTCGCCTCTCTTCTTTTGCGGTCTTGCGTGCATAATTTATACATTGCTTGGGTGCGTTCGTGGATTCCATGGCCGGATTTCGATGGGTTCTGGCCCTTCGTTTCTTGTTGGTGGTGGACATGTTGGGTAAATGTTCACTCGTTGCTGTTCCTGCGAAGGTTGTGACGATGGCGATGGGGCTTGTTCTGGCAAGTTTTCGTTGCTCTCGTCTCGTTTGTTGTTGACATCGTCGTCGTTGGTTTTCCTGCTTCTTGCTAGGTGGAGAAGCAGGTTTGTTAAGGAGTCCCATATGGAGCCGATCAACCAGATGCTCCATCCGTACATCGAGTGCAATGCGTAGCCATGTACCAATGTGTCGATGGTGAATTTTATGATTTTTAGGGTTACCCAGACTCCTAGTAACGTTGCGCTGAATGTGCCAACGGTGTTAAAGAAGAAATATACTTTTCCCCATGCCTTTTCCATAGATTGCTGGATGACGTCCTCGTTGATCCAGTGTTTTATGGTTATCCCTTGGTCGACAGGTTTTTGGCCTGTGGCGCCTCGGGCGATTGTGTTGAGAACAGCTGTGCGTTCCACGGGAAACATGATACTGGACCGTAGGTTATCCAAGTCATTCGAGGAGTAGATTCCGCTGTCCGCGAGGTGCGCGGGGGTAACGAACTTCCACGATTGTTCGGTCAGTGTCGTCATTTCTTCCGGCGCTACCGCTGGGGCGAGTTGTGGTAAAGATTGATACCAAATTTTGTTAATGCGATACATTGGCGACAGGAATGAGTTGCATTCGATCTCATGCCCTGTTTTTGCGATGATACGCGTGCGTGGCAACATGAATAATGATTCGTTTCCCCTGGATATGGGCATCTCTTGATAGCATTCTTCTGTTTTCCGTGTGTTGACATTGACAGGTATGCATTTTGCTATTCGGATTACTTCTCCTGCGACGCTAGCTATGTAGCCAGGTTCTTTCATATAATGATAGGCGAATTCCGCGTGGGCGAATGATGCGAAGCCCAATGTATTGCGGAGAATTCTTTTTTCCATTTCACATTCTTGTTTGACGACGTTGTTATATAAGCTCGTTATTTGGTTTCCGAAGTGTTTAACGAGGTATACTAATTTTGAATTCATATACGCGAATATGTCCATGTTAGCGACTGAACGCCGTTTTTGGGTGAAGAAGTCCCCATATTGCTGGTCGATGATAAAAAGTTTGGTGTGTTCTGTTCTAATCAATTTATGGCCACATAGATTTGTTTCTCCTTTGATTGCAAGAGCGAAGGTGATGTCTGCTGACGTGATTGAGTAAATTTGTTCGCCTTGTGGTTCGTCCTTAGCATCCCCGATTTTTTCTGCTCTGCCTTCATAAATTACTTCATAATTGTCGAATTTGCATTGGTCTCTCGGTACCGAGTCCCAATACATGTAGCCTCCTTCCCAGTCCAAGCACCTGGTTGAGGTGTGTCGACATCTGTTGCCGGATCTTAGTATGACTTCGTTTTGTATTAGGCTTACCTTGCTCAGGTAGTCGGCAACAGTGATGTATATATGACCTGTGACTATAACGTTGTTCCACGTGCCGTAAGGGTCCGAATACGATGCTCCTTGGCAGGTTCCATCGTTGCTGATTGATCCTGTTATTGTGAGAGGTCTTACGTTTGTAGAATTCATTGTCAGGTCGCTAAAAAACGTGTTGTATACTTGATGAGATCTTGTCTCGTGGATTCTCCTGCATGAGTCGCCAGATGTTTCTAATACGAATTTCATGTATCCGTTTTTGACGTCTGATGTGTGCCAGTGCATGCCACAATATTTGATTGATCGGTGTATTTATATTTTGCACTGAATGACTTTAATGTGTGAGAATTCGATTCTTTGGAGTAGTTGAATTTTAGATGTGGTAATTTCGGGCTTGCGGATAGGGATGTCGCATTCTTTTGTCTTCGCAAAAATAGACTTCTGTCTATTTTTGTTTCGCGCTTTCGAGGTTATTGTGTGCCAATTTCCGTACGTCTTGGAGATGATGTGCGAGATTTATGACATGTTCGTCATAAGTCGGGAGTTCGTCCAGGTACGAGAATTGTGAGGGTAGTCGGGCTTCTTTGCCGCAGACTACCTGGAAAGGTGTGAATTTAGTGCCTTCATGTCCGCTCGTATTGTATGCGAAAGTTGCCAGTCGTAGCCACTTGTGCCAATCCTTTTTATTGGTGTAATGTTTCAGGTAATCTGTGAGCACTTGATGACTGCGCTCGAGTGATCCTTTCGACTGTGGATGGAATACTGTTGTTTTGATTTGTTTGATTTTCAGGATTTTAGTTAATTGTTTCATCACTCGGCCGATGAAGGCTGTACCTTGGTCCGTGAGTATTACTTTGGGACATCCGAATAGATAGATGAATTCCGTGACTAATGCATAGGCTATTTCCTGAGCCGTAGCCCTCTTCAGCGGAATAGCAAATGAGAATTTCGAGAGATTGTCCTGAATGGTTAATATGAAACGGTGACCAAGTTCAGATGCTGGAGTTATCGGTCCGACTATGTCCATCGCAATTTTGTCGAATACGCTGATCGGGGTGTCCGTGATTACCATAGGTTGTTTGGTTTTAATCCTTACCAATTTTTTCCTCTGGCAACTGGCGCATTGTCGAATGTAGTCTACCACTTACTTTTTGAGACTGTCCCAGAAATATTGCTGCCTGATTCTGTTGTATGTATTGGTGACGCCTTTATGGCCTGCTACTGGGGATTCGTGGCATTCTTTTATTATTTCGGGCCTGTCTCGTTCAGGTGGAACAATGATTTCGTCGCGGCAGATTTTTATTTCGATCTCGGTGTCCGCGAATATTTCTCGGAGAATGTTTTTTATTTTTGTCCACGTTGAGTCGTTGAGATAACTGCGCTTTTGGGAGAACGCTGCTGATTTGATGTTCAACTCCTCCATTGATATTTTTAGATTTTTTAGGGTTTTAGTAAGATTTTCTTTTGTTAGAGGCGATGTGCGGTTTTCCTGTGTTACTAGAGCGAACACTCTTTTCTTTGGTGTTCCGGAGATGAGGACTTGCCCGATTTCGAAGGTATTGGTCGGAGATAGATTTTTTAGCAAGCCCATCTCGATTAATCGCTTACCGATTTCGCTCGAGACTGTGCCGTCGGCTGAAATGAAACAAATGTAATTGTTCTTTGTCATTTCGATGTTGTCTCTTGTTTCGATGACATTGACTAGTTCCGGTCGTTGCTCGTTATTGTTTATTGGGTCTTCTTCGGTGGTGTTTGTTTTGCTATTGTTGTCTCTATTTTGTGAGTTGGGGGAGGGGTTGTTTAGCGATATCGGGGATGGGATTTTTTCTTGTTGCTGTGAGGATTCGTTCTCGGAGCTCTCGGTGTTTGCGACATCTGAAAGGGTGGGTGAAGGCTGTTCCTGGCCGGGAGGGTTTCCGGTCGTTTTTGCTCGATGATTACCCTTCGGTAGTGCGTTTTCTTTTTTCTTTGTTTGAGCGCGGGTGGCACTCGCATGTGCATGACCACTCGCGTCTGGACAGCAGAAACATTTCTTGGGTTTCCTTTGTCTGGAGGATCTGCGCGTCGGCAGAGGCATTGGTTTCCCTTTCTTTGTAGTATTTTTTGCATTAATTGTCTGTTGCTCCGTGTTAACATTTGGGAGTTTTGTAATTTCGGTTGTACGGATTTCGTCTATAGGTTCTCTGTCTTCGTTTGCGGAGCCAATGTCCATAAGTTCTGTCGTGTTATTGTCTTTGGAATTTTCTCTTCGTGGGGGAAGTGGTTCGCTTTCTACGAAGGCCTCTTCGCTTACGCTTTCCTGGCTGTTTGGACGGTTACAATTTTCATAGGGTTTGTTTTTGCTCGTCCTTTAGATGGTGGGGTGCGACCGGCTGTTTTGCGGGCGCGATTCCCGATTTTTATGGCGACGTCGCTTTCACTATAGTCGTCCGATTTTTGCTCTGAGGATGAAAGGGTTTTAAACGTGGCAAATCTGTTTTGCGTTACATGGATGGTATATCCTTCGTCGTCGTCTGACGGCGATGAAGATTCCGATTTTGGCGGATTCCCGGAGAGGAAATATCGACGAGTGTCGCCTCTTTTTTTGGTTAAGATTTTGCGTTTTTCCCTTCGATGTTCGGGTGAATGCGATTTTCGATTTTCTGATGCATTCGATCCTTGGTGTTCCGATGAGATCGGAGTTTGTTGCTTTGAAGAATTTAATCTTCGATGCTCTGGAGAATTTGATTTTTGATGCTCTGAAGAATTTGATCTTCGATGCTCCGAAGAGTTTGATTTTTTATGCTCTGAAGAATTTGTTTTTTTATGCTTTATCGGTTGATCAGGCCGGTCACCTTGAGATAGAGAGGATCCCTTGGCGCACGAACTCACGTGCGTTTCGCTCGGAACTACCGCATCGATGAGGTCGTTTGCCTGGGAAAAAGAGATTTTTTTATTTTGATTTACCTCAGATCCTTCTGCAACGAGACTCACGTACGTTTCTTTCGGAACTGCCGTATCTGTGAAGTCTGTTGCTCGAGGAATGCGAATTGTTTGATTCAGCGGATAGACGTCTGTGATATCGTCTTCCGAAGTAGGTTTCGATTTTTTTCATTCTTTTATTTTTGGCGATAGTTTCTGATGATGAATATTTCCTCGCGATATCTGGCTTCGGATGAAGGATTTTTCCTCGATATGGGGTGTCGCCAATTTGCCATTTGAATTTGATGGGAAGAGTTATCGGATTTCGAGAAAGTGCATCGGCATTGGTATTAACTCTTCCTGGTTTGTACTGGATTTTTAAATCGAACTCCTTGAGTCTTTCTCTCCATCGCAGTACACGTGACGTCGGGTCATTCATGGAATTTACCCAGACAAGTGGCCGGTGGTCGGTCAGCAATGTGAATGACCTGTCGTAAAGATAGGGTCGGAAGGTTTTTAGGGCGAACACCACTGCGACCATCTCTTTCTCCAGCGTGGAGTAATTTCTTTCGGCCTTGTTAAGGACCCTTGAGGCAGCTGCGACCATAGGGTCTTCTCCGATTTTTCCTTGTGAAAGGATTGCACCGACTGCCTAGTTAGATGCGTCGGTCGTTACGGTGAATGGTTCCGAAAAATGTGGATATTGGAGAATTGGTTTTGAACATAGCTTGTCTCGTAACGTTTCGAATGCTAATTGGTGTTGCGATGTCCAATGAAATTTGACGTTTTTGCTGGTGAGATCCGACAAAGGTTTTGCTATCGCCGCGAAGTTTTTTATGAATCGGCGTTAGTATCCGGCTAGACCCAAGAATTCCTTCACATTTTTTGGAGTTTTCGGTGTCTTGAAATCTCTTACGGCTTCGATGTTTTTTGGATCTAGTTTTAATCCGTCTGCCGAAATTTGATGCCCTAGGTATCTTACTTCGGTTCGTAAAAATTCGCATTTACCCGTTTGGAGAGTTAAGTTCGCGTTTCATAATCTTTCGGCGAGTTTTTTAAATTTACGTTCATGCTCTTCAATTGATCGCGCGTAGATTACTATATCGTCCAAGTATACGAATAAATCATTTCCCTGTAATCCTTTTAGTACAAGGTCCATTAATCGTTGGAATGTGGCTGGTGCGCTTTTCAAACTGAATGGCATTCTGTTAAATTCGTAATGACCGTGAGGGGTCGTGAAGGCCGTTTTGTGTTTGTCTTGCGGATCCATTTCTATCTGGTGGAAACCAGATGCTAAGTCAAAAATTGAGAAGTACCTCGCGCCGCCGAGTTGGTCGAGAATGTATGTTATTAACGGCAGGGGGTAATGTCACGTCCTGAGGGGACGTGGGCATATATCTATCACGGTTCCCTCTTTTTAGCCTACGCCTAGCGCAATAGCTCGGGATGAGGGTGTAAAAGAGAAAGGTGCATACAAAGGTGGGAATGACGCAGTGACTCAATTAAGAAATGAATTGATGTACGCAAATAATTAACAATTCGGGATTTATTGAAATTAACCAATTTAGTTATTTTCATCAACATGGAAATACATATACGTTCGCTTACATTGATGATGTGCCGTGGATACGGCAATCTGCTTATAGCAGTCGGGTTCGGGCTTGCTCAGGTAGGTCGGACCCCTCGGTTGCGCACGCTCGGTAACAATGTTGGGTTTACACGTTGACACAAATTTTTGCACATGCGAGTTTTTACCGCGAGACGAGGTTGAAATTAAATTATGATTTACGCAAAATAATATGGTATACACAGTCAACGTAGGCACTTAATAAAATTCTCGTAGTTCGCGTTTTTTTATAAAGTACAATTTTGAAGTTAAAGTTCGTGTTCGCTGTCAGAAGACAGTAGTTGTTCCGATGAACGTTGTTGGGAGACTTGAGTCGTTAAAAAATGGTGGTCAACTGACTTGAAGATTTTTCTATCCTAGCTTGTAGGATATTTTGGATGCTGGAATGGTGGGAGAAGAAGTTTCTGGAAAAGTGCATTTTCGTCTTGCGTTATTTTTTTGATTGGTGGAAAGGATATAAAAGATGTACTAGTGCATGTGATTGGTCGAGTTGGGAGGGGTAGAGTTGGGAACTGTCATTGGCTGCAGACTATGATATTCGTAGTCTTGGAAAGTAGTCTGCGGCTCGTTATCTGGAGCGTTGGAAACACATGGGGAGGAAAAAGGGCCTTGGTCGCGTCGCCGTGCTTGCCCCAAGATAGGCTTTGTTGACCTGGGTCTGTGAGTGCGCGTGGGAAATATCAACGCGGTTTTATGACCGGGTCTGCTTTTCGGCATGAAGGATTTTCTTTTGGAGAATGTGTATTTTTGTAGAGTAAGGATTTGGATATTTTCCACTCTTGGACGGTCGTTAGAATTCTGTATCGTCACGTCGTCATGTACTTACGTCTTTACGAATAGGAATTTTATCATTACGCATTTCCTGCGTGTAGCTTCACGTGTTCGTCATCCTTCTAATCCGAAGGTTTCTTTTGTGTATTTTTGGTCTTAAAGACACTCTGCGATGCACTCGGACTCTGTTCGGATTACAACGAGACTGTTCGAATTTTCCCGTTTTCATGATAGCGTGTTTTTGTGTTATCGTATGTTTCTTGAAGAAGGAAGAAAAAAAAATATTAAGGGAATATATACAATTAGCGGCTGGGAACTTGACAATGTTGCCCGGTCTAACCCGAGCTGTGTTCTCGGCAGACGTAACAGTAAGCGTCTCCTATGGTGACATCGTTGAGTTTTCTAAAGTCAATTACGAGTCTCCAACGTTTGGTGCCCTTTGAGTCTGCTTTTTTCGGAACTATCTATACCGGTGAATTATACGGTGACTTCGAGGGTTCAATGATGTTTAATTGTAGCAGATCTTTGATTTGTTTTTCTATTTCCGGTTTTTGAAACGGTGGGTGTCTGTACTGTCTCGTATTAACAGGTCGATCGTCTACGGTGGGAATTCGGTGTTTGCATTCGCTTGTTGACCGACGGGGTTCGCCAGGTAGATGAAAGAGGTCTACGTATTCTTCTACGAGTGCAGATACCGCATTACACTCTTCGTCATTAAGGTGATCGAGCCGCAAAAGGTTCATTACTCCGTTGGCACGGTTTTCTCGCGTCCGAGGTTTTTCGTGCTCTAGGGTCTGTTGATTGACGGGGTCGTCATCTTTTTGATCATTCTCGTCTGTACTCATATCTAAAGGATAGAGTGGAATTACGGGAACCTCTACTCTGACGTCTTCGTTCAAGGTGTTTATGGCGTACAGGTAGGCTTTGCCGTTGGTGTTTTTAACCAAGGCTTCTCCTGCAAAAACGCCGTCTTGAAAGGGTATACGGGGTACGTAGCCTGTGTCTAGTGGACTTTGAACCCGAATGAACATGATCGTTTTCTGTCTGGCCCGCAGAAGAAGTGATTCTGTGTTTGCAAATGGGATGTCCTCGTTATTGACGCGCACATAACGCCCTCCCCAGTCGATTCTACCTTTACTTTCGCCGATTGTTTGGTGGCCAAGGATTGCATCAAATTCCACGGGGAAGTCATCTGGGACAACGTTAAATTCTACGGACTAATTATGGATAGCGATGTTGATTTGTCCGAGTGTCCTGGGTTTATCGGTGATCGAAATTCCGTATAATTCATAGATTATTGAATTATCTATAAGATTTGGATGAAGAATGTTGCCGATTTTTATTAGATTTTATTGTGATCCAGAGTCTGCGAGTGTACGTGTATGGATTTTCTTTAGCTCTTCGGATTCGATTATGATGGTGGGTGAGTTGTAGTTGTTTGTGTTGATTCTCAGGTTACAAAAGGCTCGGAGGATTTTTTGTTTCGTTGGTGGGTTTACTGTGCCTGGCGTCCTTGTGCGTTGGGGCCCGTCGAGACGCCTGGTCGAGGGGTCGTTGACTCGTTTCCCGGCTACTTTCCAGCTTGAGCCTCGTCTTTTCGACCATTATTATATGCTCCTTTACGGCATTGACTGATAGTGTGACCTGGTTTTTTGCAATAGTTGCACGATATGTTGTTTTTGTTCGTCGTGCCTTTTGTTTGATTGTCTTTCGCTAAACGGAAGCAATCGTTTGTCGTGTGATTTGTCTTTTTGCAGTATGTGCAGAATTTGATTGAGCTTCCAGATGTGTTGTCGTTTTGGTTATTCGTTCTGTTAGAAGGCTGAATTGGTAGGCAGGTTGATTGTGTGTTTTCTGTGTCAATGGGTCCTAACATTTTCTCCACTTCTGTTGCATGTTTGAAAATGTCTTCGAGTGACTCGTATCGTTTGCATGCTATGTGGGGGCAATAGGCTGCGTTAAGGCCTTTTCTAAATTGATCTGTTGCTGCGTTTTCCGCGAATATTTTTGCTCCTTCAATTGATCTGAGATTGGATGTTTCGATAGCTTGGTGAGTCTTTTTTAAATGAATATTCAGTCTGCTATAGAAGCTGAGTACTGTCTCTTTATCTTTTTGTTGGATTGTGCTCATGTCATTGATCCAAGTGAAAGGGGGTTTGGAAGGAATGAATTTTCGTTTGAGGATATTTGTGAGTTCATCGATAGGTGAAATTGCGAAACTTTCAAGGCTGTCACATGCGATTCCTTTGCATTTACTTTTTAGCAATGTGATAATTAATCGTTCGCCTACAGCTGGAATAAATTCTTTTATGTTGTCGCAATAGCTTAGGAAGTTATTTAGGGAACATGTTTTAGGGGTCCCATCGAACTCAGGTAAGTATCTTGTGAATTTTCTATAATTAGCGTGTAACGGGTAAGTGTTATTTTCGAAGGGTGGATAATAATAATTATTCGCGTTTGGTGGTGGAACCGCTGCTGATGGTGTATAGATTTGGCTTTGTTGAGTTAGGTGATGGTCTTCCGAGGTCTCCATTTGGATTGGTGTGGACATTATGAATTTATGACTTACTCGGTGGTGATCTTGTGGCTAGCTCGTACCAATACTGTCGTTGGTGGGCTGTCAGGTGGCGTTTGGTTTCCTCGTAATGGGTAAAGGCTGGTTTGGGTAAAGTTTTGACCTGCGGTCCGGGTGTGCGTAGCTGCATTGGGTCTTCTCTCCGAGCCTGCATCCGTCGTTGATTTATGGCTCTGCGTCCTTTGGGTTGATCTCGGTGCGACGTTGGTGTGGAGCACTTGTTCGTTTTACACGGAAGAGAGTCTTTGATTTTTATTTTCCGCGTTACTTTCTCCGCGCCGGTGATCCGTATTTCATCAAGATCGAATTTATAACCGATAAATTGTCTATGATTTTTGTCACCAGTTTTATTAACCGATTGATGATTTTTGTTTTTCCGCTGTCACCAGTTTTATTGTATATTAAATTGTTACGTCCCGGAGGGAGATATAGGATGGACTCGCGAGGTTGCCGAGTTTGTGCGCGAATTTTGAAGAGAGGTGGATTGCGCTGTGAGTCTTAATTGGTTTCCGCGCGAGTTCCGAACACAATTTAATAACAATTGGATTTAGACGATTTAAGGTGCATGTTTTGGGTTGAGATTGAGGTTCGCCCGATACCTTGATCGAATAATTTACTCTCGTGAGTCTTTCAATTCACAAAAATAGTTTATTAACAGACATATATATGTATATATCTTTATCTATCGGTTAAATATAAGACGCGTACAGTTGATTGGAAAATATGTTAGACGCTTACGCGGACAGAGTATAATTTGAGTAAGTCGACTTTTCGATTCGGAGACTGATTACAGAGTGACGCTCCTTCGTCGTACAAAAACGACGAGAATTCGGTTTTGGGAGGGGAAGGAGCTTTAGGGAGAGTGCATTTCTGATGATGCGTTTTTTAGGGATTGGATAATCGGTCGTAAAAGTTACGTAGATTTTCGAGGTTGGTTAGGAACGTAGGGGAGATTGATTTTGGATTTCTTATTGGGTCGCGGCTAAAATAAACGCAGTCGCTGCTTTATTTCCAAGAATTATCTCTAGCGCGTGTGTTTTTCCTGGGCCGTGTGAAAGGCCAGTTTTACGACCGTGTGGATTTTTTGTGGGTCTCTCTTGATAGTTCTGTTTGGGATTTGGAGTGATGGTTTGTGTTCGCTTTGGTCTTGCGTTTTTTCTATTCGAGAATTTTCCTGAGTGAGTTTTCTCCTGGAGCGTGTTCGCTCGTAAATTATATACTATCGGTGATTTAATGCGTGGGACCGTATGCAAGTCGCTTTCCCATTCTGAGTCTTGTGGAATATTTCGACTATTGCGTCCATAAAGTTTATAAAATATAAGTTTTGTCGTAAAATGAGGGTGCCGCTATCGTGCACGTGTGCATTGATCATTTTGGGGGGGGGGGGAGTAAAAAAATTGAAGCTGGGACATAACAGCGTATCGCTCCGCGCGAGACTCCCGAAAAAAAAGAAAACAAACGGGGACACCTCAGGGTATCGGGGCGAGACGGGGTTCTCCGAACTCAATGGCCTCTTAATTTCCGGACCACGACTAATTTTTAGCACATGCTAACAGAAATTTACTTCAGAACAGAAGAGAAAAGAAATATCGATTATTCTCGAGAGAATATAATACCACAGTCTGTGTACGGTAACGACGGAAAAATCGCTGAACGCGTTATCCTTCTCGGCCGGCGATCAGAGCCTCGCATAGGATGGCCACGGCACACGCACACGAGGGGGGGGGGATTCTTCGCGGGACGACGGGGATGCGCCACGCACCTTCTCACAATTTTTAAGGACGTTAATATTTACGTTACTCTTTTTTACAAAATATTTTCGGCGACGCGCTGGGAAGGGACGACAATCGGGGATTAACACGGGAGGGGAATGAAGGACAACTCAAGGTCGCCCGAGCGACACTATTTTTACGCACTGATTTTATGGCTTCGGCTTTTCGCCGCACTCACAAAAATAAAGAAAAGGAAGGAGACTTACATGGGATGTCTCGATCCGGAGTTCGTCTCTCGTTCGACTATCCTTTCTTATTTTCTCTCTTTCTACTTCTTCTCACTCTTCGTCTTTCTTTTATCTCCGCTTGACTGTTCGCTTTATTTCTCTCGGTGCTCTCTGGACCACGCTCGCAGACTTAATGGCGACCACGCCGGCCGGCTTCTTCCTCGTTTCCAATTTTTCTCCAGATGGGAAGACCTCCCATCGATTTTTCGAATCGATCGCCGCGGCTCGCTCTTTCGATAGTGGACGATCGAACCTCGAGTCGGTGTACGGGCCTCGGCCGATAAGAGCGCCGACCGGCCACACCGCTCGAGGGCCGCTGGCTCACCCTCTCGTAAGGCAGGACGTCGTCTTGGGAGATGGCAGCAGCAGGAGTCTTGCAGGCGAGGCGCGTAACGTCGTTGACAGTAGATGTCTCGCGATGCGACGGGGACGGATCTCACCGGACCGACGTGGCTATAGTCGACGTTCAGCGTTTCTTCGAGGCGTCGTCGAGGTGGTACGGGGAGGAAAGGAAGGGATTGTCGCGGATTCGATACAAAAATAATCTCACAACTAATCCTAACATCTAACAATTTAATATTTTACGTGAAGGGCGCGGCGGAGATCAAGCCCGAGCGTGGTCACGCGGACTTTTTCTCTATAACTTGTGACGTCACGTCACAATATATATATATATATATATATATATATTGTTACACCGCTCGCGGCGAACATTATATTTTAAAAAACTCCGACGAGACTAACTCTGAGGATTATTTATTTAAGGGTTAAGTACAATCTTCAGAATCTGTTAGAACGTTGTCGAATGTTTGATGGACCGAAGACTTTTATGAACGTTTAGAATGTCGAGAGATTTCGTCGATCGTTGGAAAATGGAATATCGAGCAACAGAGTGAAGGAGTCTGATTGATTGCTGATGATTAACTGACTAACGGCTGGCTAGGCGCGGCCTTTTATATGGTTGCGATTGCGTCTTCCAAAACGTTCGAGATCTCAATTGCGCATTTTGGAGTAACTTGGTCACTGCGCTTAGTTTTCGAGAAATAGCAAGTTGTTTGTGAGAGTTCTTATCTCAAGGCTACAGGTGTCAAATTTCATCGTTACACTCCTCCCCTCTTAAAAGATTTTGGTCCCCATAAATTAAATTTGACTTGTAGATTGTTTCGGTCGGAAGAAATTTTTAATAATTTTTGGCGATTCTTCTGTTATTTCGATTTCTGAAATACTTGGATTTTTCCTTGGTCTTTCTCTCAGATGTATTGTTTCAGGTCTCTTTATCGTTTGCGAATGTTTTCCGAAGTTACAATGATCAAATATATATCAAATATACATGGTTTCATACAACACAGGATGCTTTTTTGTAAAAATTGATATAATCCGATTTTATAAGCCGTATAAACAGTGATTATAATTATTGCTATATATGCTGAATATCGAAGTCCATCCTGAAGATGTTTTGAGAATGTCCTTGTTCTTTTTCGCAAAGCTAATTCGTTAATTTGCTAATTTATTTCTTTTAGACTAGTTCCTAGCTCTTGTAGACGTTTAGGAATCATGTGATTTTCATAAATTGTGCTTATATTCAATTCTCGTCTTTCAGTTTTATTGTTTTCTAACGAATCTCTGATTTTTGTTTCATTAGATATATTAGAAAGTATTACATCATGTTTGATTGTCTTAGCTATATTTGATGCTTTTAATATAGCATATGTAGCCATTGCTATGCATCCTGATTCGAGATGGGCTTGCGCAATTGTGTCGATTTTTATAGTTAGCGGAATATTATCAGGACATAGAATATTAAGTATTTCGGTGTTTACCGGGGCTATTATCCAGTCTTGAGCGGTATTTAGTTGAATGTAAAGAGATGTTTGTAATTGAATGTATTTTGGCGTACACTGATTTTCTCTTTTCGCAAGAATCATTGTTATTACGAATGATATTGTTGATTGTGTCAGATAATTAGGGTATTTTCTTCGAATTAAATGTGTTTTCTACTTTCTTTAATTTTTCAAATTCGATTGCTTGCAAGGGAAAGAATTTTGTTCGATTTTCGTTAATGACTATATAGTCTGTATCTATATTATATAGGATATAACCTTTGATTATTGAATAATTCGGAATTGGTATTGGGTGCAATATTTCGAATACTTCTTCTTCTAAAATAGGCACTTTCAGAATGTAGATTAGTTTTTCTGCAACAACCGCTACTGTTACATGACTTATGTCGATTGACGTTGAAAAATATTCTTCCTTTAGGGGAACAGGAAAATAGGAGCGGTAATGTGCATGTGTATGATTTCGTAGACTTTGGAAAATTAATGAAGGAGGTAGAGTTTGAGGATGAGCGATTCTATGTTTTCCATAAATTATTGAATTCATTAAGTCCGTAATGCTCGTTCTTAGATCTTGATATAGTGCAATGCAACCTATTAATACTTCATCAATTTGTATGTTTATAGTGTTTTTCTGTACACCTTGATATCGATTTTTGAAATTTGCACTCAGTACTTTAAATTGCATGCTCATTTCGGAAAACGCTTTTTGATTATCCTTTAATTGATTTAGCATTATTGTTGTTTGGTTTTTAACGAGATGCACGATTAGTAAATTATCATTTCTTAGGTTATCAATTTCGTTGTTAAAATAGGTAGCATCGGAGGCTTATATTGTTCCAAATAAAATCTTGATTCCTTCTCCGATAATATTAAATAATCCTCGTCTCACTCGTTGTCCAAAAAGATGATAAAGACTTCGAAGTTGATTTTCTAATAATTCGTTTCTTTTGATTTGCATTTCGATTTTCTTCTTATTATGACATATAAATCCTGGTTGAAATTGTAAACAAATATTATATAGTTCTCGTGTTTTGTTAGTTATCATTTGCACTTCTAATGGTAAATGTGTAAATTCGATTCCAACGACGATTTTCCATGATTCGTGATATACGTGCGCTTTTCCGATATTTTCTAGGTATACTGATTTTCCATTCTTGATTTTAGTAACTTGTACTTGGCCCTGGATCATCGGGATCAGAAGTATCGCCAATACTAACGTCGTCATCT
The DNA here is from genome assembly GCA_963932345.1 of Ophion ventricosus. NCBI lineage: Eukaryota > Metazoa > Arthropoda > Insecta > Hymenoptera > Ichneumonidae > Ophion > Ophion ventricosus. Next base: position 312,543 of record OZ010723.1, read on the forward strand.
TCATACTCTGAAAAATACAGTTTTATATCTACTTTGTTATACGTAATGAGGTCATTGCCTCTCTTTATAACTATACTCTGTTCATTAGGAATATTCTCTATGACGTACGGTCCGTCCCAAGGAGTTCGTAATTTTGATGAACCTGGTTGTTTCCATTTCACTAATACCTTTTGTCCTATACTTAACCGTTTGGGAATTTTGGAGATAGATAATCGTTCATGAGTTTTTTCTTGAGATTGCTGGATTTTGTTTTTTGCTTTTTCCCTGATTTTGTCACGATATCGCTTGAGTGAGTCATATTCTTCTTTTATACTCATTTCGAGTTCTTCTACGTTGATGGGAGTGTTGGGAGGATATCCGGAAAAAATTCAAATGGCGATACTCCGATTGTTTCCTTATTTGTTGAAAAATTTCTGTTATATAAATTTGAATTGAAAAAAAATAAGAGAATCGCGGAAAATTGTATTTCATAATAAAGTTGCTATGATTTCTCTACGATTGTGAGGAACGTGCTATGATTTTTGTTGCATAAACGGATTCTCAATCGGCAAATTATTGGCTTGTCAGTGAAAGAGCACATGGCAAAGACCATGCACATTATCATCGCGAAATAATTTCAATTGTACTACACCGCCTGTGGCAGAAAAGTAAGAAATACGGACGGAAAACGCAATTTCAGTGCGACTATGACTTTGCGTATAATACAAGGTATATGGTGCAAAATATATGTATATGACTGTAGAAGTGATATTGAAGAATAAAAACCTGAATGAATAAATCTAATCTTTTTTTCTGGGTGTTTCAGCATTGATACTCGAGAAATTCGTGGGACACGATGAACCGTTGCATATATTTCCAATTTTGAGCCGGTGGTTAAGCGGAGCCGTCGATAGACAAGGAGGTCCGCGAAACGAACCATCATCGATTCGAATAACAATGTGTAATTCATATCCGATCTCTCATGCATCCACATATGAGAGTTTTTCATTTTTCATTAATATTTTATTTTCAAAATAATTTTCACATTTCAGTGCTTAATTTTCCACTAACATTTTATTTGCGGCATAATTCTAATTATCGTATTATCTTATTATTATTATCACTCATATTCAATATTCTCTCATAGCAACATTCACCTGCTTGAATAATAAATTATAATATTTCTACCTGAATTGAATAATAATTAATAAAACTATCTATGTAACTCCAACAAAGTACTGTATATTTTGCTGCTTATTGCCTAATATATCAACTAAAAACTAACATAATATAATATTGCTCGAAACTTGGAGCATTATCGAATAGTTGTTGATAATGGACTGAACCAACGTTGGTACGATATCGGCTAACACTTGGGCCACTGTTGGCACAAGCTTCGGGTCTGTTTCAATGCCAACGCTGGCACAGTATTGGCTGAAACTTGGGCTGACCTTGGTACGAGCGTCGGGACCAATGGTGGTATGATATTGCCTGTAAGTTGGGCCAATCTTGGCACTAGTCTGGGGCCTGTTTTAAAAACAATGTCGATACGATATCGGTATCCAACCTTGGCCTGAGGATATCATTCCAACAATGGTACATTAATGAACCGACACTTATGCCAGAGAATGGTCTTCCATATACTAACGTATGGTGCAGTACTGTGCCACTGTCGAACCAGTTGTAAATGTTTTCATGGGTATTTTTTTCGCTGCGTTCCTTCTTCTACTTGCTTCAACCGGAGATTGTACTCTTTTTCACTTTGGATCTTTCCTTTCTATCTTGTAATTTTGCGTTCGTATCTGAGCTCAATGCTACCAGCTACCGAAAACTAAACTGCGCGTCTACCACATTTTAACTGGGTTAAAAATGTATTCGCCATGTTAATAAACAAAAAAGATTAATAACATTTCAAAACAGTCGATTCGATGCATTCCACAAATGTGTTAGCTGAAATTTGTTTACTTTACGTAACCGAGAATTTGTTTATTCGGGGTTGGCAGCCAGTACAGGCGCCTGTGTTTGAGCATATGCTTTTTCCTCTTGCTGCCTAATCTACAAAGACACTGCGCAACCTCTTTAATTACTGCCGAAGAAAACGATTATCTCGAAACGGAATCATTTTCCATTAGTCTCTGCATTTGCTATAACAATTTCCAAGTCAGGAGGACGCATTTATTGTTAGTAAAATTGTGTAGGATTATCAAAGAACCCACCCTCAACAGCTCTAGTACGTGGCGCTATCGGGAGTGGCGAGCATTCAGAGTTTATTTATTGTTACTAACCATGATGAAAGAAGGTTTTATCATAGGCGCATACCAACAATGTCACTGATTGGTTTGCAGAATGAACTTCAAAGACTGCCTTTGCGTCACCTCGAAACCGTAGGGTCGTTAAACAAATTTTATTGGTCAGAGAACAGGGTTATCAATTATCTCTTTTGATTGTCAAAGTCTACGTGCTTATGTAACAAATCTGAAAGAAGATAAACTCGCGATATTTTTTAACATTACCAGTTTTTCTGAGACATGTTAAAATGATAAGTATCATATTGATGTATCAAATTTCTTATCTTCTCCTTAAATTTAAACACACTGCAAATCGACCAAGTGGTATTGCAGTTTATCACAACAGCAATTATATAGCTCATCTTATCATTCTCCACATAGAAATAATAACACAGTAAGCATAATGATTCACACAATAAGCAAAATGTCTGTAGATCAGTCTACCGAAGAGGAAGTTTGTGCTTATCAGACCCGATTGGAAAATAAACAAGGAGGTTTGAATGTAGCTATATATGTTGCTCCTTATCAATCAATGCAAAATGTCATTAAATAAATCCACGAGAATTTGTGAAATATACGCCAGAAGTATCGAGAATACTTGAGAGAAATTGTTATAAATTACCAATGATTTTAAGTGGAGAGTTGAACAAACATTTTGCTTTAAGTGCATCAGTTTGGTTTAATTTTTAGATGAAAAATTTAACCTATAAGTATCTAATGACCCCACTGACTATTTACAACAAGGGAATTTATTTCATGTTTTAGTTACCATAAGCGACTCGTATCATTTTTTAACTTCACTGATATGAATTCAGAACAGTAAACAGAAAGAAAATTGAGTTTTTTTGTGTAATATGTCTCCAAACCTCGGCCCCTCTTCCTCTATATCTTGCTCGCTCTCCCTCCCTTCCTTTCTCTCTCTCTCTCTCTCTCTAGTTTAATAGTTTTTATCAACCCATATTATATTGTATAATGTATAATAATGTATAATAATAATATCATTAAAATGTATATATTAATTTCTCCCATGGTTGTCACCAGGGCATAAATAAACAATCAATCAATCTCTCTCTATTTCTACTATTTTTGATCCAAGATTGGCTTCGGGTTAGGCTAGCGAATACTCGCATATACTAGTATCTAATGCAGCGTAATTTAGAATTATTACATTTAACTGGTAAATATTCACCTTTCTTGTACTATTACTACTATAGTATTGTATTATAGTTTTCTTCTATTATAATTTCTATAATCATTATTATTATCCATAATTATATTTTAATTTGCCCTATGGATATTACCAGGGCATGAAATAAATAATTAATCAAGCAATCAATCTTTCCCTCTCGGTGTATTTGTCGCAAAATAAAATGAGTTTCACTTCTGCCATGTGAGCATGGGACGGACCCGTCTTTTATGACTACCATTATTGTATGACCTATGAACAATGATTGCTGATATATGTAGCATAAACGTAGTCAGTATAATACTAAAATATTATTTAAAGACATACGGATAAGATATGTCATTGAACATATAAGTCAAAACTGTTTGACGCTAACCTGTCAAACCGTGTAGCATGTGATGGAACAATCATCCATTTCTTTATGGTAGCGCTTCGCCACAGGCGGTACTTGCTTTCGCGATGGTCGTGATAACGGCCCGCTAGCAGCTTCATCCTTTGCTCTTATATTCGCTCCAGGTGCGCGAAACGATTGTGAGAAAATCGCGCGTGCTAGGTGGTACATGAATGGTTGCCGTATCGTAGGCGCCTCACGGCAGTCTGTCGGAGTCCTGCCGGTTGCCTAGTTTTTAGGCGTTCGGCCGGTTTTGAGTTTAGGTTGGTTCCCTCGTCTTAAGCGTTAAAACATTCCGCCCATCTCATCATGACAATGATGATTCTATTTAGTTGTCCCAGCATGGTCAGCTGTTGTGATGGCCATAGAAACCCGTTTTGCAATGGGTCGAATGAACTCTGTTGCTGCTGCGTGTATGGTTACGACGCAGACCAGTCATTTCGAGTTTCAGTTTCAATTACGGTCTTCGGTAATTAGAGAATCATAGGCGTAATTTACCACCAGTTTTGTAATAAGTACAACTCAATTTTTTAAATCTATTTATGCTATTAAGGATTTTATGTTATTATATAATTAAGCAGAAAAAAACGTAATTGCATAATAATTAATTATACAATTTTTTTGTTTTTGTTTATTATGCAATTAAGTTTTTTCGCTCAATTATATAATACATCATTTGTTTAAACATTTTATTTTTTGTCTGTTTTTTTACTTCATTATTTAATAAATACAAACAAAAATTTAGTATACCACGTTTTTAAAGCGGACTAAAAAGTATAAAGTAATTTCTGCTAGCCCCATACAGATTGATAACCCCATACAGATTCCTAACCCCATACAGATTGTCCTGAAAATTTGTGATCATGAATTTTTAATAGCTATGGAAATACTTGTAAGATTTGAAATGAAAAACATGGGACGGATGCAATGGATAGTTGATGCATGAATAGTTCACCTAAGTCACTAACAATTTTATTGCACTGCAAATGAAATGAGCTGTTGACTGAGTCTTAAATCTCACAAGTATTTTCATAGCTATTAAAAATTCATAATCATAAATTTGCAGGACGATCTTTATGGGGTCAGGAATCTGTATGGGGTTATAAATCTATATGGGGCTAGGAGAAATGAATTCATACTTTTTAGTCCGTTTAAAAAACGTGGTATACGAAAAAAAGTTTGTTTTTAAATAATTATTTCTGCTTTTTAGTCTTGTATGTGTAAAATTTTGCAAACGATTTGAAACATCTTGATGAGATTATAACAGGGACATGTGGCAAATTTCAGGTTTATGTCAGTTTCTCTTCACCTGATCATATCTGAAATAGAAAATAGTCCAGTCGGAATGTACATTAGCACTATTCTCGGAGGCCAGCGCGTCGACAATTTTGTTGTTGGTTCTTTGGGTTACCAGGAAAGTACCCTAAAGTTTCCCCAAAAATTGGTGTTTTGCGACCAGTAGAGACTGTTAAAAATAAAAAAATTCGGGTTTTAAATTATGTATTTTTTTAAATTGGCTTTGTCGAAAAATGCTCCGTACAAAAGTGGTGCGGAATAATGTCACCTATAAAATAAGTCCTATACAAAAATCACGTAGGATTGTTAGTTTAACGACAAATGACCGGTGAAAGAAAAAAAAATATTTGCATGTACTTCGTTTATTAATGAACTTTCAAGGGGAGTGCCAAGTATGATACAAACGGATTTTGATGGGTCTCAGCTGTATTGTTAGGGCACTCCCCCAGAGTACCACGCTAAAGGGATTCTTTCTAATGCGCCCTGGTTTTTGAGAAAAACGACACCAAAGTTTCATACGCAGCTCTTATCCCCGTAAATTATACATATCGCCAAGCGTATGAGTGTCGCGCAGCGGCAAGGCGCTCGGTTAGCAATCCAGGCGACCGGGGTTCGAATCCCGTTTGGAACTTTTATTTATTTTTTTTTCTCAATCGTTCGTGATTTTAATGAAAATGATTGATTGGGCATGCATATCTAATTTTCTAATGAAATTATTTTTACAAACGCATCGAAACATGTATGATTCGATATACTGTGTAGTTCGTTTAAATAAAATTATGATCACATAAACAAAAAAATCAATATTAACGCTAGAATAAATGGTCAGGAAATAATTAACTATAACACAGTATTTGCTCATTATTTAATTTATTGCGCGATGTCATTTATTCGCTGTCGCTAGCTTCAAAAGGTGTACAAAACTCCGGATGATAATTATCATAGAAACACTGAAACCGTGTGCCTGAAAGCTCTTTACAGGCACACGGATTTTTTAGCAGCGATACCGGAAAACACTGGTCGTTTAAATTTAAAAAAAAAAATTGGTCTTTCATCAATTAATTTCGACACAAACCAGGCATATTTAATCATTGGAATGAATACTGGCGCGCTGAACTGATGCAACAGTAACGAATGTATTTGTATCGAGTCCTCCCGTGAAGCGATTTCGCGGTTATTTTTTAACAAATCCGGAGCATTTTGTAGTTTTTTAATAAATATTTTTACCTGACGGTAAAAATAAACATCGCACGGTTGACAAAACGGGGTACACTCGGGTGGAATAACTTTAACAGTGCAAGTGCACGCTTTTGTTTCGTCGACGAAGATACGATCGTAGAGTGTCTGGTTAGTTTGCCCACCCCACGAATCGATTCGTGGCGATCCACGAATCGCCACGAATCGATAATGAAAAGAAATTTTCGTTCACCTACGTACGGCGAAATAAAAGATTTAAAAAATTCTTCGTACAGTTGCTTGGTGAACTTCCCCGATTTTGTGCAAGTCACAATCACGTTTTTGAATTATTTTTTTCAACCCATCAACTCTTTTTCCAACGATTGGACTAAATGTACCCGACGGTTCCTGCATACATAAAAACACGAAAGGCAAGATTTTTCCTGATGCAGTTAACGCATACTGCGCCGTGTAGGAGAGGGTGATTTTGTTTAAATCTTTTTTTTTGAACAAGAACAGTTTTAACCCCTTGTTCTGCAAGCGATCTATTATAAGTGGATTGATACTGGCGTCCCGTTTGATCGGTATTTATAACGTAATCCAGGTCGAAATCAGGGATGATGACTCTCGTTTGCATCTGGAATAGCTCTGCGGCTGCTAACACTTCCTCCATTGTGGCGTGATCTTTTGAGCTGATAAATTTTGTGATTTTCCGCTGCCTGATCCGGTGATGTTTTTTGAAACGTTCCACCCACCTCCGGCTGGCTAGGAATTGAAAATTATCCGACAAAAACGGGAACGCAGAATTCATCGCCCACTGTTGCAGAGTCCTCGTCGTCACCTTAACACGAATAAAATGTAATTAGTTGCATATTGGGCTTATGGATTCCTTGGGTTTTTGATGCTTATTATAATTTATACTTTTCTTTGATGACTTAATAATTATTTTTCTGCGAAATACCTATACCATAAAATATATTACCTGCTCCAAGTTTTGCCGAGCTTCGGGGAATCGTTCGTATGTTTCCCGATCTATTGTGTTCCATTTATCGATGTGTGTTCCCCCTTTTTTGACGTCGTCTTTCCATCGTTAAAGCAATTGCTTATATTTCGAGCGAGAACATCCGTGCACCTGCAATGATTTTAAGCTCCATTTTGGATGAGCTGCTGCAAGAGCGACTGCTCTTTCTTTGTACCACAAAGGAGTTCCCTCTTTTGGCACTGGCGCGAAATCTTCGGCAACAAAATCTTTGTCATCTTCTTCTACACCCTTGCACTATAATGTACAGAATTGTTGACTGTTTGGACTTTCAATTTAAAGAAAAAAATTAGAAAATAACGCTCATAAAAATAATACTCATCGCTTCATACTCTTGCAGTTCATCTATCTCGTCGACACCTATAAGCTCCTCAACGTGAATTATTTGTCTCTCTGCCAACATGTCGAGTATTTCAGAAGAAATCGCTTCGCCCATTGCGAGGGACGTGGAGAAAATCACGCTTGGCGGTGTTTTTGTGAGCAGATTCAAATGGCCGAGCAAAGTTTCGGTATATTTTAAGGTGTTAGTTAGTTCACCCTTTGACTGCTCATCACACTCTTCCATTTCTAATGGAGTTTCTTGTGATGGCCCTGCTTCTGTTACAGCACTTGCTTTCTCCATTTTGTACTTCTTTTCGCATGTACACTCCACGAACGACAAGCTACGAATGACTCAACGACTGCCCGAAACGATAGAATTCCTTTAGGCGATTGAATTCCGTTAGGACTCGTCGGACGGGTACGCACAACGTAAGAGGGGATGACAAAAGAAGGGCAGGGACAATAAATACAGGTAGCAAACGTTGCCCAAATATTACAGATTGAAACTACAGACGGTTTGCTAGCTTCGAAATATTATTTTTCAATCGCCTTGAAAGTTTGCTTCGAAAAAAAATAACATCCCGCAATAAATTAAATAATGAGCGAATACTGTGTTATAGTTAATTATTTCCTGACCATTTATTCTAGCGTTACTATTGATTTTTTTGTTTATGTGATCATAATTTTATTTAAACGAACTACACAGTATCGAATAATATATCTTTCGATGCGTTTGTAAAAATAATTTAATTAGAAAATTAGATAAGTATGCCCAATCAATCATTTTCATTAAAATCACGAACGATTGAGAAATTTTTTTTTTTTTTTAAATAAAATAAAAGTTCCGAGCGGGATCGAACCCCGGTCGTCTGGGTTGCCAACCGAGCGCCTTGCCGCTGCGTCACACTCATACGCTTGGCGATATGCATAATTTACGGGGATAAGAGCTGCGCATGAAACTTTGGCGTCGTTTTTCTCAAAAACCAGGGCGCATTAGAAAGAATCCCTTTAGCGTGGTACTCTGGGGGAGTGCCCTCACAATATAGCTGACAAGGGGACAGTACGGCAGTCGGATTTTTGTAATTTTTCGTACTCATGGTACGTGAAGTTCAGAGCTCGAATATTAATATCCCAAAGCAGTTCGACGCCATATTCAGAAATTTTCGAGAAAATTGACTTTGAAGTTTTCGAGCGCACTCTTATCCCACAAAGATGCAACGATATTCGAACCGGGCTCGTGGCGTACCCGGTAGCGCTCGAGTCTAGTAATCGCGGGTTCGCTGGTTCGAGTCTCACTTCGAAATTTTTTTTTTTTCATTTTTTTAAAATGAAAAAACGCAAGTCATATTTTTAATTATCTCTTGATTATAAACATACATTTTCAAGTATCAATATTTATAACCAACAACATTTTTAGGATGAAAATGAAAAACGTCGGGTAAGGAATTGAATACTTTATTATTCGGTCCGTATTCGTTTGTTTTATACATCGGGTGTAATGTTACACGAGCCAGAGTGATAACCATCGCAAAAACAAGGAAAACAGTAATTTTCACGGCATCTCGCACACCGTACAAACGCTGCATTGTTACATTCGCAAAATCGTATCCCTTCCACCCGTTCTGGAATTCCCAGAAATCTTTTGTGCACAAGCAGCTGTGCCCGCTTCGCAGGTAGTTGATCAGGACAAAGGCAAACGATGTACGCAGAACTGTTATTCACAATATCGACGGTTGCCAAAGCAAGCGTTATATGCACATATTTCAACATTTATTGTTCTATTTATATTCCTATTAATCTACAAGGGAGTTTATGTAAATATTATTACTGGATATTTTTACGTCGCCTATTCGCAATTTCAAGCAAGAGATAATCAAAAATAAGACTTGCATTTATCATCGACAATTATAATTACATATATGTGAATTAGCATAGATTTTATGATTTTTATCCCAGGATTATTATTTTTTTTTTTTATAAATAATCACCTATTGTTATATATAAATAATATATGATCATATATGAGAAAATATATAATTATGTATAACTATAATGAATTTTGTACATAAATAACTATATATGGATTTTGTCCATATATAAACATATATAGATATATTATATTAATTATATATAATAATATGTGATTATATACAACAAAAATTTGTCGGGATATTTAAATGACGGAGGTATGCGAATTAAAAAAAAATGAAAAAAAAAAAAAAAAATCGAAGTGAGACTCGAACCAGCGACCCCGCGATTACTAGACTCGAGCGCTACCGGGTACGCCACGAGCCCGGTTCGAATATCGTTGCATCTTTGTGGGATAAGAGTGCGCTCGAAAACTTCAAAGTCAATTTTCTCGAAAATTTTTGAATATGGCGTCGAACTGCTTTGGGATATTAATATTCGAGCTCTGAACTTCACGTACCATGAGTACGAAAAATTACAAAAATCCGACTGCCGTACTGTCCCCTTGTGAGACCCATCAAAATCCGTTTGTATCATACTTGGCACTCCCCTTGTTAGTGTTCTGGAACTCAATCAGCAGCTAGAAGAATCTATCCCGAAGTACACGTGCATTTTTGGAGGGAAAAGTACCTGAAAACGACGCTATACTGCTCTTTCAACATCAGTCGAGTTTGAAACTTCGAAACGGCAACATCGCTGCGCTCGTGATTGTTAAAATTGCTTGCCAAACAGCTGTTTGCATTTTCAACGAAGGTTTACAACCGGTTTTGACGATTTTGGAGGTGATGGGCGTCAAACTCGGTCCGATAACCGCACAGTACGTCGCTAAACGTGACAGTGAGCGTATACGCGTAGCGAACCGCCGCAGCTCCGGTGCCTCAAAATAAGCCAGAACAAAACGCTGAAACGCTATTTTAAATGAAAATGAACACTATGAAGAAGTAGATGGCATACTCTATGATGCAGGCATCGCTGAGTGAGCACAGGTAAGAATTTTTTACGATTTTTCATGAAAAACTACTTTCAACGCGTTTTTCTCGAAACAACGTTTTTCGACAGCTTGTTGATAAAATCTTCGAAACTACTGAACCGATCCTTATGAAATTTCAACCACATATTCTTTACAACTATAGCCGTAGGGCATATAAAGTATTTTTTTAAATTTTCATATTTACTATTTTTTTTTTGCCAAAAACGGTGAAAAAAAACACGTTTTGTTTTGTCTTTTCGAAAAATATCCGCCATTTTGTTATTTTTGCATATATCAAAAATCGTATGATATGCCATTAACATACTGAATCTAAAACTGTTTGATTTTTTTTTGTTTCAAATGATCCATCTTCGAGATTTCATCAACAGCGCAGACTTACAATTTTTTTAGGACATTTTTTTAACTACCATTGTCGTCTATAAATAGTGACTTAAATGAATACATTTTTTTTGTGTATTACGAAAGTGTATTTATTAACTGTAACAACTTTTATATCAATATCTATAATATGAACCTATCAAAAAAATTCATGAAGATAGCCTTTTTTAGCGTGTAAAGTGAGAAGACGCCTTAACGAAATATGACCGGTGAACGAAAAAAAAAATTTGCATTTACTTCGTTTATTAATGAACTTAGTGTTCTGGAAGTCAATCAGCATCTAGAAGAATCTATCCCGAAAAAATATATTTAACCTACAACTCATGACTTTATTTTTTTATCTTCACGGAAAAAATCCGTAAAATGCTCATTTTATAAATAAAAATTTGTAACTTTTCAACCGTTTAACCGATCTTAAAATCTCAAGCGGTGTTTTGAAGGCGAGACATCAAACTATTGAAAAAAAAAAACTTACTGTCGTTTTATTCAGTTAAAAAAGTATATTTATTTAAGCCATTGAAAATGATGAAAATCCGAAAACCAAAAATTGTGTTTTAAGAGGTTCTTTTATTATAAATTCGTAAAAAAAGTTAAACTGACTTAACAGGATGAAGTACCGTACGAAAATTCAATCAATTGCGCCACAATCGGTGCAAAATAGGAGTTTGTGGTCATCGTACATGGCTCGGCGGCACTGAACGCAATGTGCGTGCCTTTTGCGATCTTTTGATCTCGGGCAGAAGCCGCATCTTGCCATTCTCTTATCAACCTGGTGTACCGGTCTTTCTTCTTCGCCAAGAATCGTTTGAATATTGAAACGAAGCTCTCGAAGAAGAGTGAGCAGTCGTAGTCGTACTCGCATATGTGGCTCCACTAGAGCTTGCGATAAGTTCTTCAAGAATTCTTTTCTCTTCAAAGGCGTAACGGCCACGTTGCGATTGTGTAAGATCATTGCAGTTATGCCTCCTTGATCCAGCATCGCCATCCAGATCCTCATGGGTCACCGAAGAGTTTTTTGAGCCGTCGATTATTGACATTGAGAATATGACACAATCGGTCGAATGAATCTGTACCTCCTTTGGTGGCGTTATAAACGCGTATTAGCTCCGGCTTTTTGGTATCGGGGTTGGTTGCATCGTGATCGTGGAAAGTTGAGAGCCAAATGACGACTTTATTTTTTCCGGAGTGTGGGCCACCAGAGTCATTTTTTCATCAAACGCGAACTTCGACAATGACACAGATTGTGATCGTTTGAAATCATCAGGGATTTCTCGTTTGTTTTTTCGGAGTGTTCCCACCATCGTGATCGAGTGTTCGCTGAGCATTTTCTGTAAAATTGGTACTGCCGAAAACCAATTGTCACATGTTATGTTTCTGCGGGAACCGTGCAGTAACTCGGACAATTTCCGCATATAGTACGAAGGTACACTCTTAGCTCTCTCTCTCTCTCTGTGGTGACTTTTCCCACATACGGCTCGGCGGTGAACATGTAGAACGTCCTAGCATAATTTAACATGACAATCTTTATGCCATATTTATCAGGCTTGTATCCATTATAGACTTTGAATAGACACCGCCCACGGAAGGAGATCAATTGTTCATTGATTGTGCAAAACGAAGCTGGATTACAGTATTTCTTACAATTCGATGATAATTGTTTTCACACCTCGCGAATCGGAGCAAATTTGTCGGTTTGTTTTCGCTCAGCTCTATCGCCAAAACGTATATTTTTTTAAATGAACCAGAATCGTTTGCGCGACATCGTTGATCGATACATGATAGACGGGATTCCATAGGTCTTGAACATGGTGTGCGATGTTTTCTGTGTACCCGAAAAGTACAGCAGTCCGAAATAAGCTTTCATTTCAATAATATTAATGTTGCTGTAGGTGCGATCACGATTATCGTAAATTTCAAGCGAATCCCGGTAACGACAAATTTCTTTGTTCCTATGAAAGACAATTTTTTCAATCAGCGAATTGGTTAATAGCAAACTCCACTATTCAAGAGGAGTTTTGTTTGGGTTTGTTTGGGTTTGTCTTGCCTTTCCTGTCAGATCTTCCAAAAAATATACCGGAGTATTTGATCTACTCCGAGATCGTTGCCGGGGTGTTCTATACCAGTGGTGGCCATCTTTTCCACGAATAATGTTAGGTCTTCGACCACGATTCGAAAATTCACCACCACCAGTTACCGATCTTCCAAGTTTTACTCGTTTTTCCGGGGGCGCTTTATTTTCCTCTGAAACCTCCGATTCAGTGTCTTCCATCTCGTCCTCCGAACCTCTCCAAGCTTCCTCGTGATCTTCTTCATCGTCAGAAGGAATATCCGGTGCTTCAATTCTCTCTCTTTCTTACAGTGTATCGACAACCTCCGATACGGAGCGCTATAGCGTTGAGACATCTGTACAAATTTTTTTAAATTATTGTTTATTCCAATCCGAAAATAATATATTTGAATATTATACTCAGATTACGAAATAATATATATAAAATATTGATTTTAATATAAAATATAAAATTAACTTACCGTCACAAAAGTTAAACGTCAACTCACGACTGGGGTCTGTACAGATCCCACGCACGATTTCGGAACACACTGCGTGACAGCAAACGATCAACTAAAGCAGCAACCGACCTGACACTACTCATAGACCTTTGAACTGAATTATGGTTCAGATCAGCAGTCGATAATATTGCTCGCTATTTTAGGAGCGTAGTTCAAAGTTCGCGTGGGGTCCGTTCGGACCTCAGTTATGAGTTGTAACGTTAAGGGGTTACGTGGGTTCGAAAATTTTAAAAATCAATTTTTTAATTTTACTATCTAATAGTACAATATGTCTAGAATATTCTCCCAAAGTTTTAATTCAATCGGAGTAAAACCCTAGGGGAGAAAGAGCCTTTGGGAATTCCCCCCATTGGGAAAGAGCGGCCGGGAGCGACGCAGGTATACGCATTTGTTTCAAAACCCTATTTTTGAAGTCGGTGCACACGATTTCTCAAAAACTAATGCACCGATCTTATTGAAATTTTGCACACTTCTTAAAAAAAAACATCGACTAGTGATTGAACGAAGGTTTTTTTTTCGTTTACAACTAATTTTTCAAGGCTATACGTAGTGTAAATTGTACAAAAAATTGAACTATTTTGCATACAACTCTGCCGAAAATTCAAATTTCATTTTCTTTTAAATCCTTCGTTCAATGACGAGCTATACTTATCTACTAACAAAAAATTGTTTTTTTTTTTTCATTTCAGATAAAGCTATCATGAGTTATCCTGACCACCACGAGGACACTTTTTTTGAGGGGTCTCCGGAAACCAGGTCCCACCGGCCCAATTTTCTAAATTTTTGGATCAATTTTTTTTTAATATTGTTCAAATGTTGCTCTTTTATGTGGTTAACATTTTAAATGAAATAATTTATGTATTATATTTTAAAAAATAGGGAAATATGCTTTTTTTGGCTTCGAAACCCACGTAACCCCTTAAATTTTATTGACCTAGGTTATATAGTTTACGAGTAGTTACCGATTTACGTAAATCCAGCACCTCTTTATAGCAAGTGATCCAGAAGGGCCACACGGGGAAAAAAAATTTACGTGATGGTCATTAGCGTGTACATTCAAGATCCAAGGCGAAAAAGTTTTTTTCGGAGATTAAAAATTTTTGCTTATAGATAAGTTCAATTATGTACTTAAATTTTGAGGCTACTGGAAACATTATTTTAGATTCTTGTCGATCTCTGTGAGACGCGCAATTTCTAAAAAAAAACCAACTCGATATCCTTATTACAAGGGAAGATATAGGCATTTTTACGTTTCTACAGTTGATTATTGTTGTTATCAACATTTTCGCGTTTTCCAAGTTTATAAGCATTCCTAATATCTTAAGGCATAACATGCAATATGATAAAAACCCGTTAGAGTGTTTATCACCATGCACATAAAGATTGAAGATAACCGCGCGCGCGCTAAATAGGGATCGGCGTCGTCGGTGCGACAGGGCGGCGTGGTGAGGTTACCGCCTCTTCCGCCACTGCACCCTTCGGCCGGCTTACTTAACTATTTCGATATCTCCCTTAATAATGGTCGTAGGAAGTTTTTTTGTTAAATTCTGTTTATTTTTTCCCGGGCTTCCGATAATGCCTTTAAAAATCAGGATTTTTCAGTATTTAATCGAATAATTGTTGTTTACCTGTAATTTTAACAGAAATGAGCTACAAATGATCTAACATTGGAAAGGTGAGCGTATAATATGTTAGCTTTATTTAATCTAGAGTATTTCTTATTATAATAAATAATAACATCATCATTGTTAGTTTTACAAAAAAAAATACTTTTTTTTTCTGCGGGTACATAATCACTCTCGACGTCACATACATTTGGTTCGGTGGTCGCAAAAGTAATATCCACGGCATTGTTAATGTCTGTTCGGCAATATTCCAGCAAACGGCTAGTCGGTAGTATTCTAGCACTTCCAGCCATTGCACTTTTTGCACAGTATTGTATATTTCAATCCAACCCCTACGACAAGTTTTCAAAAGAATATTTTCTTTATTATAATATTATAAATACATCGCGAAATATCTTACATAATAGTAATTGAGTTGGTGTACAATAGTAAGTCAAATAAAGATAAGGTACTCATCTTTCCAATATAAGACCATTTATAGCTCGTTCCCGAGAAAATTACAGGTAAACAACAATTATTAGGTTAAGTACTGAGAAATCCTGATTTTTAAGGGCGTCATCGAATGCGCGAAAAAATAAGCAGAATAAAAAATCTTGCTACGACCATTTTTAAGGGACATATCAAAATAGTTAACTAAGTCGGGCGAAAGGTGACGTGGCGGTACCGTGGCTTGGGACACAGATTTTTAAATATTTACAATAGGTTTTTATTTTAAATTTGTATTAAAGCTTTACAACTTCCAGTAATAGTTTGAAAATATTAGGATTTAAAATAAAATAATTCGTTAGGACGGATAGAGAAATTTTGATAGGAAGGTAATAAAATAGAAAGAGTGAGTACCACTGCCATAAAAAAATTAGCACCACTGTCACGGACGACGGAGAAGCCGCGGCTCTTTCTATGCCATGGTGGACTTTAGCAGAGGACTTTTTAATTTACAATCGAGATCACGCGAAAACACGGTGACGAATCTAAAATCTAATGACATTTTACTAATGAAATGTTATTTTTTCCTATCGATTGGTTTGCTTCATTTTTCGATCCGTCTACTCAATCTTGCGATATCGTAATATTCAGCCGAATTTCCGAGCAACTTTTCTACCACAAAAATTGTTCACTATCAGCACGTTCAGAACCGACGGTTTTCTTAGAGGAATAAAGTTATTCGGTCGCATCATAAGCATTACTACATACACTGCCGGCCAAAAGTTTGAGTGCAGCAGTCGAAATTTTTTGTCGCACTAAAAGTTAGATAGCAGACTCAAAAATAAAGGCAATCCAATTTCCCAAGCGGCGTTTTAAAGAAGACAAATTTACCTTCATTTTGCCTTTTTAGAAAAATTTTTACAATTTTTTTTGGGCTCGGTACGCCTTTTTGAAAATGGCTGTTTTTCAGCTTTTTTTTGCACGTCTAAAACTGCCCGTATAACTTCTGTCGATTTTTTTCGCTCATTTTTTCCCATAACAAACTTAAAGAGGGTATCAAGACCTACATTTTCATTTTTTAGAAAGTTTCGTACGATTTTTTTTCGCCAAAGTATTGCATTTTTAGCTAAAAAAGACATGTTTTAGAAAAATAGGCGTAGTGCTTTAACAATTGGGTTTCAGAGAAAATATCAAGAGGGTAAAAAGTTGCATAGGTTCACACTGAAGTAGCCAGAATTTTTTCAGAATTTTTTTTTCACAATTTTTGGTCGGGTCTCTGATGAGTGGAGAGGCTCCATTTGGGAATTATAGGGTCTAGGACAATCTATCAAGAAAGAAAATTTGTTTACTTTTTCATTTTTAATTAAGTACAATTTTTTCAGAATTTTTAAAAAAATTATGTTAACCATTTTTTCAGAATTAAAAAAAAAATTATTTTAACCATTTTTTCAGAATTTTTAAAAATATTATTTTAACAATTTTTTCGACTACAACTCGGAGAATCATCCTCGGTTAAGTTGTTGTGTCTCAAGACCTATCGGATTTAAGACCAAATATTAAAAAGAAAAAACTTAAAAATTTGAACTTGTTTTTTAACGCAAAAAACATAGTCAATCATGTTTCTTACTTCATCCATACGAGTTTTACGTTTAAAAAAAAAATCGTCTTTGCGCTGGCCAGACCATATTCATCGATATATTCATTTTTTCGCGATAATTCGATATGATATGCCTTGATTGCGTACAGTAATAAGCATGCTTCGTTTTTTAATACGAAGTTCTTTATATTCAGTCAATTTTACACGTTGAAACTTTTTGGAGCAGGGAAATTCAAAAAAATTCTCAGAAAAACTGAACCGAGAATGATTCTCCGAGTTCTAGTCGAAAAAATGTTTAAAATAATATTTTTAAAAATTCTGAAAAATTGTTAAAATAATTTTTGTTTAATTCTGAAAAAATTGTAGTTAATTAAAAATGAAAAACTAAACAAATTTTCTTTCTTGATAGATTGTCCTACACCCCATATTTCCCAAATGGAGCCCCTTCACTCATCAGAGTCACGGCCCAAAATTGTAAAAAAAAAAATTCGAAAAAAATTCGGAAAATATTCTGGCTACTTCAGTGTGAATTTATGCAACTTTTTACCCTCCTAACATTTTCTCTGAAACCTCATATTTATTGGACCACGCCTATTTTTCTAAAACATGTCTTTTTTATGTAAAATTGCAATACTGGGGCGAAAAAAAAACGTACGAAACTTAAAAAAAAATGAAAATGTAGGTCTTGATACCCTCTTTAAGTTTGTTATGGGAAAAAACGAGCGAAAAAATTTGCCAGAAGTTATACGGGCAGTTTTAGACGTGCAAAAAAAAACTGAAAAATAGCCATTTTCAAAAAGGCGTACCGAGCTCAAAAAAAATTGTAAAAATTTTCCTAAAAAGGCAAAATGAAGGTAAATTTGTCTTCTTTAAAACGCCGCTTGGAAAATTAGATGATCTTTATTTTTGAGTCCGCTATCTAACTTTTAGTGCGGCAAGAAATTTCGACTGGTGTACTCAAACTTTTAGCCGGCAGTGTACGTCCTTTTGGGGAAAGCGTTACATGTGTAACGCTCAACGATTCCTCTGACTCACGCTTTGTGATTCCTCGCGTCGTTGCCCGGGCAAACTGCTCTAAACAAACGATGACACGCTAGGAACGTCAGAAGGGTTCTTTAAATGTATGGCCACAATCGGCTCTAACCTCCACGTAGGGTTAGAGGGTGAAAGTGAAAAAGCAGTAAAAGTGGAAAAGAAGTGAAAGTGGATATAAGTGCATAAAAAAACGTTCTATTTACGGTTAAAAAATTAATTTGCGAACTCTTATATACAAACGATCCTCGTATACATCGTAATATTGAAATCAGAAGTTTCATAATTTTTTGCCGAATAATAGTACACCCATGTCAATACGGACGAGATTATACCAGTGCACTCGCCGATGCTCTGGTTTAAAAATTTGAAAAAAGCCCGAAAATCCGTCACGAAAGATGACGCGACGATGGATTCGTTGGTAGTGACGTCCAAGGGCTCCACGCCCTGTTGCAAAGTACCGATACAAACCAATAAAAAAAAACTATCTGAAAATGATGTGTTTTTGTCCTTGGAGCCGCTTATGAAATCCGATGGGATCGAAGATTTTTTCCGCCGCTTGTGGACAATCGGCTGAGAATCGGCCCAGTACTGAATACCAAGCGGCGGTATTCTAGACTGGCCGAAGCGTCAGCATATCGATGGTACAGAACTGGCCCAACGCTGGCTCAACGCCAGAGCCAGCACTGGCACAACCGTTAATGGGCAATCGGCTGAAACTTGGCCCAGTGCTGGATACCAAGCGTCGGCATTCTAGGCTTTTCCAAGCTTCAGCATGTCGATGGTACAGAACAGGCCCAACGCTGGCTCAACGCCAGAGCCAGCGCTGGCTCAACCGTTAGTGGACAATCGGCTGAGACTTGGCCCAGTATTGGATACCAAGCGCCGGCATTTTAGACTGGTCCAAGCGTCAGCATGTCGATGGTACAGAACAGACCCAACGCTGGCTTAACACCAGAGCCAGCGTTGGGAAAAGGCAAAAATTGGACCGACAGCCAATCACATGCACGAACACAGAAGAATGGGAGCCGCTAATCGGTAGTCATTAGCTATGACGAAAACGCGAATCTCGCTACTATACACGTGTGAACATCTACGCTCATGCAGCCATATTGTTCAGAGTTTTTAGTGTTGGAACAAGGAAGATCTCGTGTTGTTTTAAACGACCAAGTGAAAAAAAAGTATTTGTGTGATTGATAATTACAAATGTACAAACGAATTGACAGCCAATATTCACGGTGAAGTGTTTTCTGAATCGGGATTATGAATAGCAATTCTATGTTTCAATTTGTTTCCTGAAATTCAGTCGTAAACTTTGGCTTTAGATATAACGTGATAAAATGTTTTTTTTTTTCGTGGAGCAATATTCTATGTTTGAAAAATATGATTGTCTTGATATAAAAGTATAAAACTTATAATTTTACCGAAATTGGTGATAATCTCTGACTCATCACGGACGAAAACTAACCGATAATTTGCTATCTTTTTCGTTTCTTTGGTGTTTATATCACATCACAACGGAGATCGGAAAATCAGACGAGAATTTATATTAATATCTGTTTGGAGGTTTTTTGTTTTCAATCGATTCATTTTCATCAGTTAGATACATGCCTCATAACCCTAGACCATATTTTTAAAACCTAATTAACTTTTACTAATATGTTGTTATATCTTTTTCTCCCTCACCGATATCCTTTCAAAATCTTTCCCTCTCTATCGGAAATATCTTTCTAAAATATTTTTCTTTCTCACCGATATCTTTATAAAATCTTCTCTCTCACTGATATCTTTTTTATATATTTTTCTCACTCACCGATATCCTTTCAAAATCTTTCCCTCTCTATCGCAGATATATTTTCAAAATCATTTTCTCTCTCATTGCTATCTTTATAAATTATTTTTTTTCGCTCTCCGATACCTTTTCAATATCTTTTTCTCTCACCCATATCTTTATAAAATCTTATTCTCCCTCACCGATATCTTTTTAAAAAACGTTTCTCTCTCTCCGATATCTTGGCATAATCTTTTTTTCGACCTCCGATATCTTTTTAAAATATTTTTCTCTCTCTCCAATGTAATTCTTTCACTTTTTCCCATATGGCCTTAAGAGGTTTTTCACTCTCTGATATGTTAAGGGCTTTACCGCTTAGCAATGCCCTTTAAAACACTTTTTACGATGCGGTTAGTTAGTTACCAAAGATGTATTTTTCAACTAGATTTTATTTGAGAAATTGGAACTCGATACTACCTTTCTAAACTTCGATCCCCACTTATGGGAAATGAACAAAGGTTACAAAAATACACGAAAAATAGTGCATTTTTCGTGCATTTTTGTAACCTTTGTTCATTTCCCATAAGTGGAAAGATGAAAAGAAGATGCAAAGCAGTACTTCCCGTCCGTCAATTTGGTCGAGGCGGCGGTCTGGGCCCGATCGGTTTTCCCTAACTGAGTTGAGGCCCTAGTCTGGAAAGCCCGATCGGGTTTCTACAAGAAATGTCACGCTTTTTCAACAAGGGCCTTACCGGGTTACCATATCGGGCCCATTTCGATCACCTTACGCCTGCCCTATCGAATCCATGATATCCATGCCTTATCAGGGCCCGAGTGCATCGCCATGATGATCGCCATATCAGGTCCCGAGGGCATCGCCATGATCGCCTTATCAGAGCCCGAGTGCATTGCCATGGTCGCCTTATCAGCGCCCGAGTGCATCACCATGGTCGCCTTATCAGCGCCTGAGTGCATCGCCATGATTGCCTTATCAGAGCCCGAGTGTATCGCCATAGTCGCCTTATCAGCGCCTGAGTGCATCGTCATGATCGCCTTCTCGGGGCCTCAAGCATGAAAATTATAGAATTATAGAATCTCCCCATCGGAGCCCGAGCTGAAAGAGATAGAGGAGCCCAATTTTTTTCGCACACATTCCTTGGAATATGGGAAAGGAAATAATAAGTCGACCAAAATATTAAAATGTGAATTTGCGACGTTTTTACTTATGGCTATATTATAAAGCAATACATTTTATCCCTTTTATTAATAATATTTGGTAGGATATTAAATTTAATAAAAATCTAAGATAACGAAAAATATCAAAATGTAAGTATACTGTGAACTTGTGTGTTTATATGTTTGCTGGCAATCCACGCAACTTGCGTCCCCCGTCCCAATCTTTAGCGTTGTGAATTTGCAACATTTTTTACTTACGGCTATATCATAGAGCAATACATTTTATCTCTTGTATTAATAATATTTGGTAGGATATTCAATTTAAGCAAAATATAAGGTATCAAAAAATATCAAAATGTAAGTATACTGTGAACTTATGTGTTTATGTGTTTGCTGGCAGCCCACGCAACTTGCGTCCCCCGTCCCAATCTTTAGCGTTATTGATGGATACAGCCAGACAGCGATAGTATATTTTTTCCGTGACGTTTTCTTCCGCCGAATGAATTTGTGTAACGAAATCTGAAAGCAAAAAGGAAAAAGAAACGAATATTCAGAACTGCTAAATTGATAAATTATAATAACAATGAAAAGATAACAATTAAAATACTCACTGAAAAGAGAATCGTAGAATGCAGTTCCTTTGAGGGTCAGTTTTTGCCCCTTGACTTTCGAGTCTTTTACGGCAGTGCACTCCATTGTGAATGACTGCGTGAAATATTTTTTGAAAGCAGCGTTGACTGTTTTCTTTGCTCCAGACTCTGCGATGGAACTCAGCGCTGCATGCTGCAAGGAAGGAAAGTGCCGATTAGGAATAAATTACCATTTCAATTTTAGTTATAATAAAAATAATAATAAATAGAAATAAATAAAATGAAAATAATAATAAATAAATAAAGATCATAAATACTTTCGAAGATAAAAACTTACGAAGTCATTTCGAAACTCTGGCTCATTTTTTAAACGGGCATCGAATACCCAGAAATCCTCAGCGGAGTTGAGTTTTGTAAAATTATATTTTTCCGAAAAAATATTAGTGGTGAGTCCATTTTCGCCCATTTTTAAAGACCGTTCCATCGCACGTCGAAGCTCCCCAATTTCCTGCGTTTGAAGCTTCATAAGGACATGGAATTTCATCATGGTCTGGTAAAGCAGCTTGCCCTCTACGAATATGGAACAATTTGTAATGAAAATGTGTTAATGCTCAATAAACACATATGTAACTCGTTCTAATAATAGGAATGTGTGTATACTGACCTTCTGAAGTGAACATCTGGCTGCTAACAGTGTTTTCCTTTTGACGAGTGAGAGACGCTATTGTTGTTTCCGGTTCTTTTGGCTCGTCTCGATTGTTGCCATTTTCCAATGTTTGGTTTTTCTTTGGCTGCACCGCATTGTCCTCAACATTTGGCAATGTTTGATTTTTTTTTGGCGGCACCGCATTTTTCTCAACATTTTGCAACGTTTGGTTTTTTTTGGCTGCACCGCATTTTCCTCGACATTTTGCAATGTTTTTTTTTTGGCTGTACCGCATTTTCCTCAACACTTTACAACGTTTTTTTTTTTTGGCTGCACTGAAATTTTTTGAGCATTCTTGGCAGCGTTCATTTTCTTCTTTTGGCGATTCTTGGTGGGATAAGCTGGCTCCGATCCTGATGAACTTTCATCCGAAGCTAAAAAAAAAGTAGGGTGGGTACAGTTTATGTCGCGGAAGTGTATACTTCTTCGCACTACGGACCGTGCAAACGAATAATCGAACTTTAAAATTCGCCAACTCTGCGCGATTCGTGTTCAACAGGAAATTTTCCATAGGACAATACATAGCCTATACAAGAGCCCAAAAGGAGAACTTTTTTTTTTACTAATAGGATATCCAGCCGGCAACAGAGGGGAGGAAAAAAATAGAAAAAAAGCGTATAAGAAAACAAAAAAAATGTGAAAGCATGAAATCTAGGAAGAGGTTCGAAAAGCTAATAATACAGCAGCACGGAGGGGGGCGATTAACAAATTCAGGAATAAGAGAAAAGGCAAAATTGAATGAAAAAAGGAGGGATAACAGGGAAAGGGCGAGAATAGAGGAGAGAAAGGGAATCTGAGTGAGAGCGGAGGAAATAACCAATGAAGTATTGAATAAAATGTGCAAGGAAGGAGGATTCGCCGGAGAGTGGGAATTCTACAATATAAATATTAAATTTACCTTTCCAATCACTGTTGTTGTTTATTTCATTCTCTGATTCAGAGGATAAGTTTGTGCGGTTGAGAAGACTTTCGACGATTTTTCCCTCCTGCACTCTGTTCTTCTTAAAGAATTCCATCGCCGACTCAGCTTTCATCTGACATTTTTTCTCAGTGTCGGTGGTGTAGGCGTATTCTTTTTTTGAAAGTTTTTTGACTCCCCGTAGTCCTTCCGCATGAGTTTCTAAATGAAATTGTTGAAACATAGAAATACACATATATACATGAATGTATATTAGGCATATATTAGACATCTCACTTGCGTCGCCCTGCAAGGAAATTCGGAAAAGTGGCCAACTTTCCGGAGGGTCCATTTTTTTAAATTAAATCACGGATTAGTTGTTTATCCTCCTCGCTGTACGGCGGCTGCGTATACCGGATCACGAGAGACCTTAAAGTTTGGTCGTAGAAAATCCATGAACTGGGCACGCACTCCACCGATCGTTTGCCATTCTCGTCGACTTCATCGAGGAAATTAACAATCTGATAATCCCGAATCTCTGGTAGCACTAAGGAGAACATGAGAAAATAAAAGACGATTAAACAATTACGCAAAGTGTAGGCCAAAAATTAGACAAAAAAGAGAGAATTAGACCAAATGCGCGATGTGTCGACGAAATGAACAAAAAAACTTATAACTTTAAAATTTTAAATATTATTATTAGTTACTTACGCCACATAAAACATAATTTAGTTAAGGACATTGAATTTTTTTTTCAAAAGTGCGGTGATACAACACGTGGGTTTTATGAAAAAGTGAGGTTATGAAACACGTGGGCTTTATGTATAGTATTTTACTTTATTCTTTTCTAATATGTATATAATAAATCAATAAACGTAAACCAAAAAATTGTACGTGACAATTTTTTGCGAACTCACTGTAGTTTTTAACAAAAAAACTGTGGATACTGATAAAAGATGTCACGAGGCAGATAACACGGAAAGATAGTGCCAGATATCCCGCCGAATTTTCCCGACTATCAGTGAGGTTATGAAACACGTGGACTTTATCTATGGAACTTTACTGTATCCTTTTTTTTAATATTTATATCATGAATCAATACTTATGTCGCACAAAGCATAATTTAATTAAGTACATTGAAAAATTTTGTCAAAAGTAAGGTGATGCAACACGTGGGTTTTATGAAAAAGTGAGGTTATGAAACATGTGAGCATCTTTGTATAGTATTTTACTTGATTCTTTTTTAATATTTATATAATGAATCGATAAACGTAAACACAGAAATGTACTTACTCGTGTGACAAATTTTGTTGACACCTCACTGCACTTTTTAACGAATAAATGTGGATACTGATAATGAAAGACGCTACGAGGCCACGACCACGGTCTTACATACAGGTCTTGCAACTGAATAAAATATTGGTAGTGAGGGTGGTCGTCGTAACGTCGGCCCATTAGTGTCCTTGACCACGACTCGCGTCGCTTCGATCGAGTCATAGCGGTAACAGAGCGGACGACCAGTGTGACACAACCTCGCTTAACCGACTACCATAAAATGTTACAAAACGGATATTGCAAAGTGTTAGATAGAGCGTCATTAATAAAACCAGGTGTTTTTATGTGAATCCTGGTGATATCGTGCATAATAATGACTACTAATTCATGTGCGGTTCCAACGTGCGACACTGAACGTCAGTCAGTAAAGGAAAAACTTTCGGTGTTTAGGGTTCCGTCGAATATCGAGCTAAATTTATATCTCGGCAATGAAGGAAAATAAATGATATATAATTATGAGGGCTGCTTCAGATAACGATGCTTCAAGGTAAATAAAACTGCAGTTGAATTTATATAGTGCAACGTACGAAAGTACGAATATACATTTATTTTCGCTTTCCGGTATTTTTTGTTGTTGGAAGCGTTCCTACATTTAAATGCCTATGATAATAAAGGTTACAATTTCGACGCATGCCCTCTAGTCGCTATGACAAGATCGCAGCGCCGCTCTTGTGGATACAATCCAAAACTTGGTGCCGACATTAAGCGTTCTACCCCCACCACCTTCGTTGCAAGACCACGGACAGATAGTGCCGATCTTTCCCGAGTATCACGAACACGCGGTCGGGTTAGTTCGTACATGGCCGGCGATTTTTCTTTTTTTCTAACACGAGGCGAGGCGAGATTTATTTAAAAAGTTTCGTACTTTGCGATTCAATAAAAATCTGAAAAAATTGAACAACATTCGGCATGCTATGAACGATAATTATTATCAACAATAATATCAATATAATCGATATTATTGTTGATAATTGTTGTTTATAGCACGCCAAATGTTGTTGAATTTTTTTCAGATTATTATTGAATCACAAAGTACGAACATTCTAATCGAATGTGTGTGACTGTGCGTGTGCATGTGCGCGCATGTGTGTGGATGTGTGTTGCAAATGCCACAAATCTCAAGAAATTCTTATACAGTTATTCACACACACAAACACAGAAAATTAGTTGTGCACAGAAATGCCATTGGATTTTTGCCTAAAGTCGTAAACACATATTAACGAGGCCGTCCCGTCGTGCAGCATAATTGCATCGGAAAACCCCAAAGGTTTTGTCATTTTTGCCCTTCGCCTCAACGTCTTCAACATTGTTCCCCACTCATGCTACCGTTGCTCATTTTCAGAAAGGATAGCGACATATACCTCGATTTTAGTCGACACTCGACACGGATCATACTCACCTCGTCCTCCCGCGACAGTATAACTCGACAAGATTAAATATATATCCGATACAATTCTACAGTGCGTGAATCCTCTCGTATAGTTTTTGTGATTGAATAAGTGGAATAATGGATGAACGAAAAAAAAAACTCGTACACGATCGAAAAAAGAAAAGTAGGATGTTGCAAAAAGAAATCGAAATGGATATGCAAAATGTTGTTGCGAAATCGGAAGCGAATGAACAAGTGAAAACGAACATCAATGGTAAGTACCTCTTTATAAATAATTATTTAATTTAGAATAAATGTCACATTTCGCTCTCAGTCAATAATTTCATTTAGTCAGAATTGCTAAATTTCGCAATATTGGGTAAAAATATGCAAAAATTTATCTGTTTTTAAAACTTTACAAACATTGATTATCGTAATCATAATTCTTATTGCTCGCTTATCTTTGAAAGAAAATATTCTTCGAAATATGATCGAACAATTTGTTATTCTTTGTTTGACATGTTAATTAATTTTTTTTACAAAATTACTTGTTAATTTTGAAATAACATCAATTTGCTTGTGACATATATTTTATTACCGATTAAAGAATTGGCTTTAACATTGCAATGATGAATTTGAATAAAAGATCGACACGGTGAATATTGACTCATCCGTAACTAAAAATATGCAATTTTGTTCAAAAAATGTTTTCATTTGATAGAAGGAGGGGCTTCGTCGGATACTGTAGACGATTCGAGTATCACCACAGAAGAGGCCATCATCAATATACAGAATGATTGCAATCAATCCGACAACTATATTTCCGAAGATGATTTTGAGGCACCGGATTCGTCACATTCGGAAAATAACCCTTCAGAACATAGTTTTGCTGAACCATCATCATCGACGCCGATGGAAATTGAAGAAATTCGTCAATGGGCTGTGGAAAATAATGTCAGCCATAAACAGTTGTCTGGACTGTGACATATTCTCGGGAAAAGATTACTTCCCGATTTACCGTCCACAGCTCAAATTTTTTTGAGTACAGCAAAAGCTAGTTACGAAATTCGAAAAATGCAAAATTGTTCTATAAATGATGAGCCTGGGGAGTTCGTATATTTTGGAATTGCGGAAGGTTTACGTAAATGTATTGCTGAGTTTCATGAAGGCGATATCGAATTACTCATTAACGTAGATGGGTTACCAATAACAAAATCTGGGAAAACAGCCTTATGGCCCATTTTGTGTAAAGTC
Organism: Ophion ventricosus; assembly: GCA_963932345.1. NCBI lineage: Eukaryota > Metazoa > Arthropoda > Insecta > Hymenoptera > Ichneumonidae > Ophion > Ophion ventricosus. The sequence continues at coordinate 339,903 of OZ010723.1, forward strand.
TTTTATTATCCTGATATATATAGACCGTTTGTAGTGGCTATGTACTGCGGAGTGAGCAAACCAAAGGACGTACATGATTATTTTGCACATTTTATAACGGAACTGAATAATTTACACGACCAAGGTTTCACGCTCAATGAGAAAGTATTTAACGTTAAATTAAAAGTAATAATAGCTGACACACCCGCTCGGTGTTTTTGCAAGGGAACGAAAGGCCACGGTGGTTATGGCGCATGTGAGCGATGCGTTGTTTATGGAACGGCTATCAAAGTAGCAGGGGAAAAAAAACAGATAGTGTATCCTGGAGTAGTACATACAAAAAGAACGAATATGTCATTTCGAGAAAGGATGGACCCTGAACATCACGTGGGGAATTCTCCATTGGAGTTGATAAAACCTGAAATAGACATGACAGCAATTTTTCCTTTGGATTTTATGCACCTAGTCTGTGTTGGGGCCACGAAAAAAATATTAGAACTCTTATTGAATGGCCCACTGAAAGTGCGATTAAGTGTAAGAATGAAAAGAGCACTTTCTCGTCGAATGATGTGTTTGAAAGCACAAGTGGTCACTGAGTTTCAAAAAAAACCAAGATCAGTAGATTGTGTCGCTAAGTGGAAAGCCACTGAATTTAGATTTTTTCTTTTGTACTGTGGTCCATTCGTTTTGAAAAATTTGCTATCCAAGAATCATTATAATCATTTTCTACTACTGCATACGAGTTTCAGAATTTTGTGCAGCGAAACATTGGTTCTGCAATTCAAAGAAAAAGCAAGACGATATTTGCAGTTATTCGTATTGTCAATGCCGATTTTATATGGGGAAGAATCCCAAGTTATAAATATGCATAATCTTTGTCATATTGTCGACGACGTGGATTATTTTGGTCGCGATTTAAGTAGGATAAATTGTTTCCCTTTTGGAAACCATCGCGCAGCAATCAAGCGTCTGATTAGAACACCGAATCGACCTCTTGTACAATTTTGTCGAAGAAAAAGTGAATACGATAATATTGTTTCAGTTGTGCCAAAAGAAATTCCTTCTAAATATAAAATTCAGCATAGAATCTCAAATAAAGGAGGAATAAGCGTCGAAAAATTGTTCTTAAATTGTTCGACTATTATAAGCACTAGCACGCCAAACAACGTTGTGCTTATGGAAAATGGAAAGGTAGCAGTGATAAACAGAATTTTCAAAAAAGAAAATGAATGTGGAGAATCACTTTACTATATCGAAGCGAAAATTTATAAAAAAAAATGGATGCATTCAGTTATCCAACGAAATCGAGCAAGGTCCATGTATGGAAACTTGAGACCAACTCTTCAGTCGTTCGCATTTATCCTATAACAAATATCGATCGCAAATTAGTAACATTAAAATTAGCGCAGAAACCCAATGGCACCATTCGCACGTATGTTTTATCATTGCTATATGCATAAAGTATGCCTTATTAATAGAATAATTTCATATATAATTATAATAGAATAATGACTAATGACTAATGGACAATTGTTATGTAACATAAATGTAAGATCGTTCTGTAATCGACGTAACACATGAATTCATGTGGATTTAATTTTTTTAAAAATAAATCAATACTTTCGCCTTATCGTGGCCTGACATGGCTGTGATGAAATTATCTCAACTCCTCTGAATGAGGGCTGCCCAGTGAAGCCCGACTAGGGCCCCAAAGGGTTGCCTCAACAGTGCCATGTTTTGAATAATTAAAGCTCCGATACTCTCGCCTCATCGGGGCCTGACTTGGCTGTGATGTAATTATACCGACTTTTTTAAGCAGGGGTTACCCAATCGAAGCCCGACTTGGTCCTCAACGGATTACATTATGTCAGCCTTATTTTAAATAAATCTGGCGACCATGACATCGCCCTGTCGGGGACTAACCTGGTGGCGATATGTCAATTTATATTAGGGCATCCATATTGAATCCCTTAAAGGGCCCGATTTATTCTAGGGCTGCCCTAACATTTTGACGCACGGGTTGCTGCAAGTGGTCCAGCTACATCGACAACGTTTTCCAAATTGCAATAAAAAAGAATTGATTGCAAATTCTGTCCAACAATGAATAGGAAGCGTAAAAGCCTTACCGTTACGTTACGGTTACGTTAATACTATTTTTATTATTTAGTTCATTATTATTATCAGTTTTTGTTAAATTATCGATGATAAAACAAGTCGTCATAATAATAAGTTATTATGTTTTATTAAACAGCGTTTGAAATATTGTTTGGGCTCAATTTATTTACCGATTCATAATAATATTTACGATTTTTTTTTCTAGGGATTCAATGTGTGTGCGATATACTTTTCTTCGTCGCAAAACAGCTGTGAAACATACTATTTGGTTTATTTACTCTATTTCCAGTATAATCTAATACCATGATCATATTTATTAAGTAAACTCATGAAAAAAATAACAAAAAGTCGAGATAGCCACCTCTAAAAATTGAGTGACCGCGCCCATTTTTTTAGGGAAATGTTCTTTTATTAGTGCCCAACAGTAGCACAAGAATCCAGAAGGAAATTTTTTTTTTTTTTTTTGAATCAGTCTAATGTATATATATGTACTATATGTATACTATGAGTATTAATAAAAAAAAATCCAATCATCGTTTGCTTGAAAATAATTACGAAAAATACACCCTCGTACCGCACACGAACCGTGGTGTGGGGACTTAAAAATATATACGCGCCAAAAAAATCGGAAATGCAGCTGTTGGGAGAACTCAGCAACATCTTCCAAATAAATAGTGATACCATGACAGGCTTTTCCACAAAAATCAGAAAAAAAAGCAAGAGAAATAATTGAGGCACGAAAATTATCCAATAACCGTTCAGAAAATGAGGCTTTTAAGAAAACAATGGATGATTATTTCCTCACGTGCTTTAGACGCGGGTTAAAAGAAGAAATCGAAAAGAGACTCCCTCAGTGCAATAGTGTCTCAGTCGCCATTGACCATGCCGTAAAAATCGAACGCGATATCAAGGCACGAAGAGAATTACAGTCATCCCCCGTCAACCCTGAAAGACCCTCTCAGGCTAAACCAGTGAAATTTTGTAGCGTTTGCGAAAAAGATAATCATTCGACAGAAGATTGCCGATTCGCATCCATTACTTGTCAAATTTGCAAAAGTCAAGGCCACAGTGCTGACGAATGTAGAAAAACAACAAACGAACAAAGGTCCATCACGTGCCAAATTTGCGAAAAACCTGGTCACACCGGAGATATGTGTTATACCAATCAAAATTCCCACGCCCTGAATTGCCAAATTTGCAAAAAAAAACCGGGCATACAGCGGATAGATGTTTCCAGTTAAAAAACAATGCGCGTAACTCCAACCGACTCGTTTGTCGGTCTTGCAAAAGGATAGTATCGAAAATTGTCGTATCCGCGAATATAACAACTCGCGAAATCAGCCGGGAGACGATTCGAATACCCCTCGGGCGGACGCGCCGAGAGGTTCCACAATCCCAAAGCGTCCGTTGACCGAGATCTCGATAACCGCACCGGATGAAGATATCCTATCTATTCCATAAATTCAAAAAAAATTCAATAAATTACCTTCAGTGTTTAACGGAACACTACCAGAAACAGGTTAAATATTGACGCTGTTAGACAGTGGTGCTATTCCAAAATCGAAAAAAAAAACATAATTAGATTGCATGACGATCTGCAATTCTAATTCAATTACTCGCGATGCTATTTCAATTACTCGCAATGCTATTCCAATTTCTCGCGATGCTATTCTAATTACTCGCGATGCTATTCCTAATTACTCGCCATGCTATTCTAAATTACTCGCGATGCTATTCAAATTACTCGCGATGCTACTCCAATTTTTCGCAATCCTTGTAATCCCAAATCGGATGGAGATTGCATGGCAATTACGCCGGTTCAGAGTCCAGTGGTGGCCAATCCAAAATATCGACAAACAACGCCGAAATAAAACTTTTTCAATGCTCCAGCGAGAACGATGATAAAAAAAATCAAACAAAAACGAAAAAACAAATACAAATTTAAAAAACCAAAAAACGAAAGCAAACCAAAACAAAATCAGGTTGCATGACAACCTCCAGTTCTAGTTTAATCCTTCGTGAACCTTCTATTCCAGACGTAGATTGCAAGACAACTACGCTAATCCAGAGCTCAATAGAGGCCGATGCAAAATATTCGACGAAAAATGTCGAAACAAAAACTTGCCATCCCTCTAAATGAAGCGATGACCAAGGAAAACCAAATAAAAATTTCTGTATCGAGGAACGAACAAAAATTAAAAACAATCAAAACCAAAACGAAAACAAAAAAATGAAGAAAAACCTGAAATAAAAAACAAAACAAAATCAAAACCAAAACGTAAAAATGAATTCGAAAACAAACGCGAATTCTATTCCCGCCTCTGAGTCAACGTCGCGTATAATTATATGATTAAACGAACTTACCTAAGTGAAGTTCTATCATATAATTGTATTTCGCGCCTCTTCCTCGAGATCAACTGTGTAGTACCCCCACTTTCCACCGATGTCGCCACAATTTCATATACTATACAGGGTGGTCCAATAACTATTAGCACCGTGGATATCTTCGAAACTATAAGGTTCACAGAAATATTTGCTGAAATGAAATTGCACAGTACGAAAGGGGCCATCCGATAGCGATAATAGTTTTTTTGCAGGTGGCGGTACTTCGAACATTTGAAGGTCAACTCCATTTTTTAAAATGGATCGGTATGTTTTTTTTCTGTATCATGAAAGAGGAGCTTAAAACGAGTTCAACGACCTATAACATAAGGTCATTGAAGGTCATAGAAAGTACAGAAAGGCATTTATCTTACTATAAACGTAGTAATTTTATTTACTACCGAAACTGTAAGTATTATCGCCTTTCTGTACTTTCTAAAGGCGTTTATATTACTGTAAACGTAGTAATTTTATTTACTACCGAAACTGTAAGTATTATCGCCTTTCTAGACTTTCTATGATCTTCAATGACCTTATGTTATAGATCGTTGAACTCGTTTTAAGCTCCTCTTTCATGATACAGAAAAAAAACACACCGATCCATTTAAAAAAATGGAGTTGACCTTCAAATGTCCGAAGTACCTCCACCTGCAAAAAAACTATTATCGCTATCGGATGGCCCCTTTCTTACTGTGCAATTTCATATCAGCAAATATTTCTGTGAACCTTATAGTTTCGAAGATATCCAAGGTGCTAATAGTTATTGGACCACCCTGTATATCTAAAATAAAGGAACGGTCGTGGCCTTCCCTTCGGATGCAGACCGTGACCCTCATTCTTTCGCTTTGTGCCGATAAGCCACGTTGTGTTTTTGAGATTAAACCTGTAGAAAGATGTCTCCAAAACGAAAGAGGGACGAATATTCCGACGAGGAATATTCCTCGGATCGTTCTCGAGGCGAGGAAAATCGATTTAGCATCGAGGAAGGATTGAAAAGGCTTGAGGAAAAGAGCAAAAAGAAGAAGAAACAAAGGAAAAATAAACGTCATCAAGGGAGACATAGCATCGACACAGAGAAATATTTTTCAAGAAATAAATATCGTAAGTATATACGCCTTTTAGTTTGTTTCAGACAACAGCCGTGAAAGAGTTCACATTGATAGGCAATAGACTCCTTGCCAAAAAATGACAGGCACTAACCTCTGTGGAAAGAGAATAGGCGAGGCAAAAAACGGGCTCTAACCCGCGCCTGCATGACATAATATTATACCTATGAGAGAGCAGTTAGTGAATATGACTATTTTTCGTGCGAGTGCAAGCGTATGTGGGCTCTAACCCACAATATCGCTTAATAGCTAGGCGCTTCCCTGGCTGCACTTACCATCGCCCTGCCCGAAAAAAGCTCGATTATTACTAGGGGCACTAACCGTATTGGTAATAATTTTCTCGCCTGATAGCAACAAGACTAACTTGTTCTATCAATCTGCGTTATTCAGATTCACGAGAGAAGACTCAATCAGTGGAAAGAGCGACGAGTGAGGAAAAACAGGGATACTTGCCTACCGTGAACGAAGCACAGGGAGAAAACTCTTGTCCAGGGGTACGAGCCTCGGTAGCCCCGCAAACGATTGTGGGGGAACGCTCGGACACGGAAGCAACGCTAAGACCGGATATTCTTGATTTGCTGGGAAGGCGCATATGCGAGGAGACAGTGCTCGCACCGGCAGTCCACAAGGGCATAGTAAAGCGGTGGGAGGATATAATATAGCAGGGACTACCTGATGACGCACAGTGGGGCAGAATCCCAAAAAGCTGGCCAAAATTCGGAAAGTGTCCAAAATGATCTCCAATTCTCTTTTCGGGGGTTTTCGGGGTCGCTGAATACGAATCTGTTATCAGAATTACGATTTTCAAAATGGCGGACCCAAAATGGCGGACATAATTCAACCAATTAGTCAAATAATTCAGTAAAAAATACCCAATCATATTTTTTAAGGGTTTTTGGGATCGCTGATTACGAATTTGTTATAGGAATGTTAATTTTCAAAATAGCAGACGCGATATATAGACGATTCCAAACAAAAATTTCAATTTTTAAATATTTTTTAATAGAAAATGTTTCATAATATTTTTAGGTTTAAATGAGTAGAAAATCTCTTGAGCCATGTTTTTATTTTTGAACAATTTCTTGAGTACAAAATTTGCAATAAATCAAATATCTGTTATTTACTTCTAGTAACAAAAATCTTGTATGTCATCTTCAATGTTGGAATCATTCGATTCGGATTCTGATGTTGACCCACTTGTATCCAAATCGGAATCGTTCCTTATCTCTTGTCTGGTGACTTCAGGTTGTTTTAACATTTCTATAGCTTCTTTATGTAAAGATTTCGCCGGTCTCTGGGGCAATTTCCTGATGCTTGAGGGAAATGGATCTGATGATACTAAGAGAGTATAGAAAATGTCTCTCATATTCGATTCTCGAGAGCATTTTCTTGAATGATGTAACCTGTAGTTCTTTATGTCCTTATTGCGTGACTCTTGGGCCTCTTCAGAAAGTTGTCCGATCGGTAAAAGGGCATATTTTACAATTTCTGCTCCGTGCATCAACACTTTGTGCACAGATGTTGGCATGTAATACCATGGATATAAAGCAACGAATAAACGGGCAGTATTTACACAATAGTCTTTGAATTTTTCTTCGTCTATATCATACCCGCTCGAAATTGCCTGCAAAATAACATGAAATCGGTGAATTAAATTTTCATCGACTCCTGTTATTTCAGCAGATATATTAGCATTTTCGAAAAAGCGGCGGGCGGTATTTCCATCGTTTGAGCTGCCATATCCTGGCTTTGGTCGATCAACGATAAGCCCCAGTGTTGTCTTAAATTGAGTCTGTATGTCTTCCTTGCGTACTTTCACAATCTTTTTCACTTCCTCTTCACGAGCTTGCCACTTTTGAGTTGTGAGCTTATACGACAAATGCAAACAGCACTCGAAAAAACGAATCCACGCATGTAATGTAGATATGCCAAATCTTAAATTATCTGTAGTAATGTCCATTTTTATAATTTTGTCGATGTTATTAAAATCTTTAGAGGTGGCTTTGCACAGGAAGCAGCGTTGTGCAGAAGTGGTACCGGTTACAGCGTTACAGACTTTGCCGTCTATCATCGTAAACGACATACAACAGGTTACTGAAATTGATTTTTCATTTTGTTCAGTAGTGTATGGTGCAAGACCCGCAATCTGCTGTTCAATGTCGGTAACTTCTTTCAATGTTGATTGTACATCTTCATGTACAAACTGCAATCGTATTGGTCTGCAGAATCGAGGAGATGAAGGTCTAGGATTTTTCCACACAATAGTTCCTTCATCCGTCTCGTGATTGTTGTAGATTAATTGCAAAGGTACCAGAGAAGTATAAAAAATGCTTTCATCAGATTTTCCAGCCTCATCAAATTTTTGCTTATAAACACTTTGACCGCTGCTTCCATCACATCCCCATTTACAGTGAAGTACTAATTTTTGCAGAATTTCAGAATGTAGAGTATCGATGACATCAGCCTGAAGTTGTATAATTCTGTATGTGGTATGATCAAGTAAAGCCTGTAGTTTAATTTGTGCGCACGACTCAGTAATATTCATGTACACAACTGATGGATAACAACGATTTTTTGCTTTTTCTACTTCATGGTATGATGGGTATAATTTGCATTTACGTGCTCTAGCTGCATTTCTTGATAGCTGATAAGAGCGCTTTGATTCTCCTTTCTCGATCATCAAAGAAAGTGCTTCGTCTGGGGTTAAAGGTGTCGCATTTTTTGACCGAACAGCAGCTATATATTTTGAGGCTCTTGTTGGGCTGGTTAATGTGACATCTTTAAGAACTTGAGCAGCATCCACTTGACCAGAAGTCCTTAAACTCATTTGAGCAGCATACGTCAATTCTTCTGTAGATAAAGTAGAACGTATTTCTTCAGTCTTTCGCCTCTTAGATCTATCGCTGGATGAAGCAAAGGATTTCGAAGGTCGTCCAGATGTTCCTTTTTCATCATTCTTCACAATCTTCTCAGATGTTGATGTTGTGCATTCAGTATCGGATAATGTTGAAAAACATACGGTGCCATTCAACCATTCTTCATTATTTTTTAGAAACTTTTCTTGGCCTCTATTTGCTGCTTTCCATCTGGATCGAAAATTTGCAAATAACAGTCCTAATGACTTTTCATCCTCGTCTACTTGTATCACATGTTCTGTTTTCTTGAAAATTGCATCTTTCAAAACTCCAATAACGAATTTCTGTTCGTTTTTTAAACTGTCTTTCACCATGAAAAAAACATCTCTTCTTGATAATTTCATATTTGAAGATTGGGAAGACTCTGTAAAATACCAATATAAACATGTACAAAATTGAATGACATTATTTTGAAATCATTTTATACTTAACGAAACTATATACGGTGTTCTGACTCGAAATGTACAAAAATAATTTATTACTACTAAAAATGATTTTATATTTATAAAGAAAACGAATATTTATGATATAAATGATTAACAAATATATTTACATACATTCTGCACGAAAAAAAAACCGAAATTACATGAAATCTGTCTTTACGAGAATCACCTCTGTGTCAGTATACAACAGGTATAATAAAGCCTGAACAGCAGGCGGGCTCCTTTCTTTCATACATGGCTGCTCTAGGAGCCCCTCGTCAGTCCTTGCCGAATCGCCGTCTACACTACGTATACATTATGTACGTATACACTAATACACCTTTACTGCCGAAAACCGTTACGCCGTACAAACATGGGGGAAACACAGTTCTAGCTACTGAGAGTTCTTGCAGGAATATTTTATAAAATGTTGAGATTTTCGTAAAGCGTACATTTAGAATAATAAATTACTGTATTAAAATTTAAATGATCTATGAATATTAATCAATAAATGAACATACTACAAATGGAATTGATAAATAAATATTAATCTATGTTAATAGACAGAAAATATACCAACGCGCTGTAACGTAATAATCAATGGATTACATTCACACGTCCGTTAATGTCGCGCCACGTATTTCTCCCTAAAAATTAGTCTAACTATTCGTTGAGCACTCCTGAGCAGCCAGTTTTTTAGTATATTATATTTAGTACTGTACACTATCAGTTTCTTGTTGAAACAAGGTCGAGACTCGCGAAGACATTTTTAAAACTACTTTAGAAAATCGATTTTCGAAAAAAAATGTATAATTTTTTATGTTTACTTGTTGCAAAATTTAGATATTTCAAACATAAAATGAGCAATAACTGTGCATAATTATATTTTCTGCATACCTTCAGAAAGTTTTTCCATTTTGCAGAATTAAAATTGAGACAGTTTCGTCCGTTTCACAGCACTTCGAAACAGGCAAGAATTTTTCGACGCGTACGCTTGTTTAATGCGTACCGAACGGCGGCTGAATGTCGACTGATGTCGAGGCGACCCTAGAGCAGGTATAAACCTGCCCGGTCCGGAATTTCGTCCTAGGACTATCAGTAAACAAGATCTGAACATATATAGACGAATATACACAACTCAAAAATTTGACTTTTGGCCAGCTTTTTGGGATTCTGCCCCACTGTGTGACGCGAGAGATGCGTTGATAAAGAAATATCCGCCACCGAGTAATTGCACTATGGTCGATCCTCCAAAGCTAAATCAGGAGGTGAAGATCGTCATGCAAGATACGATCGTAAAGAGGGATGAACGAATACGGAAAAAGCAGGAAAAAATCCCCGCACGCTTGGCTGCGACCGGAAATGCCATGTTGATGATGTTGACACATGATAAATATTGATTTTAAATATTAAAATTAAAATTAAAATTTTTAAAGTTAAAATTAAAAATTTTAACTTTCGGGATTCTGCATCCGCTTCTGCATTCATTTCTGATGAGATGTAAGATGCGAAAAGCCAAATATTCCTTTGTTCACACCATTTCCAAATTTCTCTGGATAAATAATATAATAATAAATATAAAATAATATATTTATAAATATTGAAACATAATTGAAAACAAATCGGAGCTTCCAAAAATAATAAAAAATCTTTTGTGACTAAACCACTTGGGAGACGAAGATCTAAAACACGTTACAAACATTATTAAAACATTACCCAATAGTCAATGAACACAAATTAAAAATTTCGGAATTCATGTCACAAGATTTGATGCGTCAATTAGACCACATTAGCAATAGCAATGCTAAAAAAACGAAGATCTGGTCTCATCCAAACATCGCTCAAAAAAAAATATGATAAAAATGCCAATCCTAAAAGTTTTAAGGTAGGAGACTACGTCTACCTCCTAAAGGGACCGAGACCTGATAAACTGATCATTATTCAGGACCACATAAGGTCGCAGAAAAACTCGACAAGGGTAATTAAATAATTAATTAATGTAAAAATCCGATACAATAATAAGACACGAATAGTGCATGCAACCAGATTGCGATACTCGCACATTAACACTGAACTCAAAAACGAACAAAAAACAGAAACTAACAAGAATCGACGAATCCGATTTTAATCCTAGAAACTAAAAGAATAATCATAACAATTACACTATTTTTCAGATGGCCGCCATCAATCCATTCAGTTACATTAAAGAATATAACTTTTACCTACGTGATTAGTTAAATGAATCAAACGTGCAGTCACAAATTTACTGGTACATAATATCCGAAATTGTTTATATAAGAAATCACAAAAACAAATGCGTTAGCCGTCCGCAAAATTACCTATTGAGAATTTTGATATAAGCGCCTATATTAACTTTAAGTTTATATATGTAGAACGAAATATTCAAAAATAAATTCAAACACCATATTACGTCATACTTGTTCAACAATCCAACCGAGAACATCAAAGTCTTTGAAATAATTTATCTCTTGCGATACAAGCACCAAAAGAATCTGCATATAGATGAATAGAAACTCCAAGTTATATGGCAGAACTTGCTAGCTAAGTACTACACGTTATCAATGTATACCTATAAAAGTAAGCCTGATCAGGCTAAAATAATGCTATAATGAATTACCTGTCACTCGTGCGAATGAAACATACTTCATTCCCTTCCGAACTCACATATTATCGAACAGGAACCCAACCTATAATTCGTTGGTCCTCCCCATACTACCTCTTCTGGATAACTGGTGCAAGCTCATGCCCATCGCAGTCGAAACCATACCACCTACGGGTACAAAACCGATGACGAAACCTACTTGGTTTGACCTACTGGATTGACCTACTTGTCAATCCAGTATCATTTGCGTCCAATGGAATCTACTCCAGAGAAGACATCGATAACCTAGGAGAATGCATAATGTTCTCTGTAGAGAAACCCGCTGCTCTAAACCATGTGGCACGGGGCGTCAGTCGTCAAAACACTGCAAATCGAGGATAGAAACTGTTGAATCTCCTCGACAGTAGCAGCCTACAACATCTAGCGGAGTCCACCTCAAGTCGCGCCTGGGAAAAATTCATCCAATTCGGCACAGCAAGCGCCGGAGTCATCGGCATATTACTCGTCGTGCGAGAGATCAAACTTCTCGGAGGCACACTGATCTATCCATACAGCCTACACACTGTGTACGACCCGTCGATCTACCTCATCCGTGCTGTATGGGATTCACTACACACCTCCTGATGCATCTGATTCAACGACTCAGGAAGAAAATGTCAACGGTTATAGTCTGTTCAATAGCTCAACGAACTAGCTACGACTCCACCAGCAGTACCGAAGGTCACACAAGGAGCAGTATACTTCAACCAACATCATCGTACCCTGACATCGCGACTTGTCCAAAACACGACTAATCCTCCAAATCGCGTTCCTTTCCTTAAGTTCGCACGAGAAGACATATCCAGATACGAAAACGAAAATTCTAATCAAACTTAATAATTTCCTATTTATTTGATTTTTTTCTCATACTATTGTTCTTTTAACCTTGTCAAGTTAGATATCACGAACTAAATAAATAAATATCTATGCATAAAAAAGGATACATTTTATAGCAAAAAAATATATATTTATATACATATATATTTAAAAAAAAACAAAAAGAGAAACTTTCTTATAGGAAGATCTATACATATGGGGCATTCCATACCAATTCGACCTGGGTCTGACCCTCGACCCCTCAAATCTGGTTCCCGATTTTTCCTATCATTACTCTCACTCTATCAAGCAATTACAATTTTTTTCAGATTTTTCAAAATAAATTTGAGCGCGTCATGAATTTTTGAATTTTTTTTTGTACACCTCGATGGCCGTAATCGAAAAATCTGAAAAAATTCCCAAAAATACAGTGTCAGATATAAAAAATGTTGGTGTAAAATTCATAATGTCTGGGCTTTTGCTTCAACCCGTTTTTTAGCTTT